>JALMQS010000267.1:965941-1316588 GCA_024734495.1 Forficula auricularia
ATTTTCATTTACTTTTTATGAACAAAAATTTTGTCAATTCAAGAGTAGGTGAAATGAAAGAAATCAGCAAGCAACAGTAGAATCGAGTTTCATTTCAAGAATCATCGTTACTTTTCATATGGATTTTTAAACAATTTTTCCTACCCGAGAATAGATCAATGAATATATTTTTTAATCTGTATAAGTTGAGCTGGCGTTGAAGCAACATTATAGCGACCAATTTGGAGCTTTGAAATCAAGCGTCAAGACGATTTTAAAATTTTTAAAATTTGTATCTCGGGTACCAGAGCGAATGGCAGTGTACTTTCCTTACCGCCAATTTAATTTTCATTGACTTTTTATGAAAAAATTTTGTCAATCTCAAGAGTAGGTGAAATGAAAGAAATCAGCAAGCAACAGTAGAATCGAGTTTCATTTCAAGAATCATCGTTACTTTTCATATGGATTTTTAAACAATTTTTTCCTACCCGAGAATAGATCAATGAATATATTTTTTTAATCTGTATAAGTTGAGCTGGCGTTGAAGCAACATTATAGCGACCCAATTGGAGCCTTGAAATCAAGCGTTAAGCATTGATTTTCTTAAAATTTTCGCAAATTTGTACTTGGGTACCAGGAGCGAACAGCAGTGTACTTTCCTTCCCGCCAATTTAATTTTCATTGACTTTTTATGAACAAAAATTTTGTCAATCTCAAGAGTAGGTGAAATGAAAAAAATCAGCAAACAACAGTAGAATCGAGTTTCATTTCAAGAATCATCGTTACTTTTCATATGGATTTTTAAACAATTTTTCCTACCCGAGAATAGATCAATGAATATGTAAGGTCTGGGAAAACCATGAACGATGTAAGGCCTGGGAAGACAATAAATAAATAATTTGTCAATACGTAAATATATTTATTTAATAATATAATAATATATTGGCTAGTTTCCGGAGGAGGTCTAATTTGTTAGAACAGAGAGTACACGAAGAATTCGCTGATGGTAAGAAATTCGCTAGCGAGGACGACGCGAAGGTGGGGGAGGGGCAAGCGGGGAACGGAGGAAGTGAGCGGCGAAGAGCGCGTGGCCGCCGAGAATCGCAGAGCGAGGCCTAGGGTTGAGGCAGAGAGTTGAGCTTAGGGAATCGTATAAGAATTAGGGGTTGAAAAGGGGTGAAACGACTGGTGGAGTGAGTAGTGAAATAAAACGTGAACCAGGAGTATACAACTCAGGGTGTGATTATCTTATGAGGATATCAAGGGTGTTGAAAGGATAACAGATGACGGCCGTCGAATAGCGTGAGCTCACTAATATTATTACAAGTAGAATAATCATGTATTGTAACTAATACCTAAATAATCAAACATAATTTTAATGTTATTAGTTAGTAAGTTAATTAGATTTAAAAATCATTATATTATTATAACTATTACTAAATAATCAAATATAATTTTAATGTTATTAGTTAGTAAGTTAATTAGATTTAAAAATCAATATATATTATTATAACTAATACTAAAGAAATCAAATAGAATTTTAATGTTATTAGTTAATAAGTTAATTATATTTAAAAATCTTAAATTCATAAAGTAAATATTAAATAAAATAAACAAACCCTTATGTTCATTAAATTACCAAATTGGCCTAATAAATATATTTAAATTATTTGTATGCATTATTAAAATAAATTGTAAATATAAAAATAAATGTTAATCAACTAGTTAAGAATACTACCTATAATTTTATCCTCACTACCTACCCTCCGCGGACACGCGCGAAGGTGGGGGAGGGGCAAGCGGGGAACGGAGGAAGTGAGCGGCCGAAGAGCGCGTGGCAGCCGGGAATCGAAGAGCGGAGCTGAGCGTTGACGCAGAGAGTTTGAGCTTAGGGAATCGTGCAAGAATTAGGGGTTGGAAAGGGGTGAAACGACTGGTGGAGTGAGTAGTGAAATAAAACGTGAACCAGGAGTATACAACTCAGGGTGTGATTATCCTATGAGGATATCAAGGGTGTTGAGAGGAGATCAGATGACGGCCGTCGAATAGCGTGAGCTCACTAATATTATTACAAGTAGAATAATCATGTATTGTAACTAATACCTAAATAATCAAACATAATTTTAATGTTATTAGTTAGTAAGTTAATTAGATGTAAAAATCATTATATTATTATAACTAATACTAAATAATCAAATATAATTTTAATGTTATTAGTTAATAAGTTAATTATATTTAAAAATCTTAAATTCATAAAGTAAATATTAGATAAAACAAACAAACCCTTGTGTTCATTAAATTACCAAATTGGCCTAATAAATATATTTAAATTATTTGTATGCATTATTAAAATAAATTGTAAATATAAAAATAAATGTTAATCAACTAGTTAAGAAGACTACCTATAATTTTATCCTCACTACCTACCCTCCGCGGACAGGGCGCAGAGGGCTTATCCCCTTGAGGGGCAACGCAGGGGCTTACAAATGGTGCCGTGTGACCAGGATCGTTGCAACAAGACGATCCTCTTGCGAACCGGGGTGTTAAAATTTTTTTAGGGGATGAGGAGAACGCTAATAGAAACTTTTCTTAGTCTTGAATTTTTTTTTGCTTCTTAATATTTTTATTTTTATTCCAATTTAGGACGTTACTAGAATTACATTTTTTTTTTGGGGGTCTTAATTTTTTTTTGTTGTTGAAACAGAATAATCGTGCGATAAGAATTTTCTAAAACAGTACTCACTTATTAATTTCTTTTTTCTTTTATTTTATTTAAATAAATAAATAAATAAATAAATATATATATATATGTATATATATATATATATGTATATATGTGTATATATATACTTAAATTTTTTTTCTTCTACTAATGTCCCTTAGATTAGTTATTAAATTCCTTTGACAATTTTTTTTTCTCGAATCTACATATATATATCCTTGTTTTACTATTTAAGCAATATCAACTTCTTCCTTCTCATTGCTTTAAATATTGTTTTTCTTCCACCTAGTTTAAAGTGTCTGAATATTTCTTTTATTTTTCTTATTATTACTTTTTTGCTTTCGCTTCCCTGAGAAAAGAGAAAAGAAAAATTCCTTACTCTTCACGGGAAGACACCGCGGGAATAAATAATCAATAATCCTCCCTCCCCTCATTCTTTTAAATAATACGAATATATAGAAACCGGGAAAATGGCGGATGCAGCGCTCAAGCAAGAGATCGCCGATCTTAAACACCAACTCGAGGAGTTGGCCAGAGAAAAGGCAGAATTAGATCAACAGGTTAGGGAAAACGGGAGCGAGAGGGGAAATGTAGAAGCAAGAGCACAACCGGTTGTGGTCCAGGTTCAACCGGGGCCAGATCTGGCAATTCAAACCTCCCTTCCGAATTGGTCAGGAGCAGAGGGGGAAGGGGAAATAAGAACATATTTGGAAAAATTTGAAAATGTGGCGGAGATGGGAGGCTGGCCAGAAAACTTGCGAATACGCATATTACGAGTAAAGTTAGAAGGGGCGGCCGCCCTGTACCTAAAAGGGCTAGCCACCGCTCCGGCAACATGGGCCGAGTTGAAGGGCACCCTGATAGACCGGTTCCAGAGAGCCGAGGCTCCCGGCAAAAAGCTCCGGGAATTACTCAACGCAAGCCAGCAGGGACAGGAAGGGGTAAGAGGATTTGCTGACCGGCTTCGAAGTATATCGAAAGACATACCGGAGGGGTCCCTGGCGAATTGCGAAGAGCAGCTCCTACATATCTTCCTCGAAGGGTTGGTAGGGGAGGTAGGCAGAACATTGAGGATAGCGAATCCGGCGACATTAGAAGAGGCAATTACTCGGGGGTCGCGCATCGAGAAGGAATATCTAGGAACTCCAAGGGAAATAAGGAGCGTCCACCAAGATGACGAGGGGACCGAGGAGAGGGCTAAGGAGCGTCCGGCCGAAGGAACGCCGAAGAGAGGGGCTAATCTAGCGGTGGCATTTGCACCGGTACACGAATCCGGGGACCGACAAGGATGGGGCTCACAGCCATCGCGGAGTGCCAGTGCTAGCCTCTCGAATCCACGATACTCGAGAGAGGAACGAGGCCCGGGTAGACTGATCTGTTATCGTTGTGGTCGAGGGGGACATTACGCGCGGGAATGTCATGAGTCTCCCACGTGCTATGGATGTGACCAGCAGGGCCACTTTCGCCAAGAATGTCATCGTGACCGCGCCAGATCAGAAAATAGAATGTCTAGATCTCCCTCTCCTTGGGGGAGCGACAGGGGTAGACGCGATTCGAAACTCCGATGGTCGACCTCTCCCGTAGGATATAATCGCTCTCGCTACGACCTCTCGACAGATGCTAAGGCTGACAGACGCGCTGAGGTCGAACGAAGAGGATGGCGCGAACCGTCACCATACGAGAGGGAAAGCAGACGCATTGAAATCGACAGAGGGGAGAGGCGTTGGTCGTCGCCTTCAAGGAGTACTTCATCGGATCCAAACAGGAGACACCGAAGTCCGCATACCCCGATTCGAGACGATCGACGTCCAAGCTATTTCCCCCTTTGGGAGACACGTAATATGTCCCCTGTGGCACGAACTCTGGGTAGGGAAAATCACTACCCTTCGGCGGATAGAGGGGAGACTGGCCGAAGTGATTTTAACACAAGACGCTCGTACGAACGAGACGAGCACCCAAAAAGCCAAACGGCCGCATTAAATCCCCGTGTGGGGCCGAAGGAAGATACCCGGATCCCGAGTGTTCAAACGGGAGTCCAGGAGGGGATAACATTAGTGTTACGTGTAGGGGACCGGAATTACCGGTTGCTAGTCGATACAGGAGCCGAGGTGTCACTCCTAAAATCGGAAGTTCCGAACGCCCCGCTAAAGGAACAGCACGGAGTGGCTCGGGGAGTCACGGGCGAACGATTGCAGGTGAAGGGGCAACAGAAGGTATACGGGTATATTGAAGATACCCGTATCGAACATACCTTTTTAATAGGGGCGCTCGATATAAGGGAGGATGGAATCGCCGGGTTGGATCTTTTAACCCGGCTGGGAGCAATCATCGACCTCAACCTGTGCAAGGTGAGCGTGGGCGACAATGATAATTATCAGGTCGGGGGACTAAGACATGACCCCGTCGACGTCTTGGAAGCCGCTCACATAGATTGGGGGCAGATAGGAGACCATCTTCCAGAAAATGGGGAAAAACTTCACGAAGGGGAACCGGTGCTAGGGTGGAGTCGTGGTCTCATTAGACAAGAGCAAATGAAGGACACATTTTGTAAAAAAATCTTACAAGACCCACAAAGCACCACTCGACAGAATGCAGATGGGACATGGTACGTGAAGCACCACGAAAACGACCTCACCACGTGGAAATTACTGGTCCCTCGGCGGATGGTTCCCCATCTCCTCGAAGTCTACCATTCATCCCCTCTAGGAGGGCACAGGGGTACAGAAGCCACCGTCCGACGATTACGAACGGGTTACCTGTGGGAACACCTACACAAAGACGTCGAAGAACATGTGCGTAGGTGCCACTCCTGTGCCGAGAGAAAATCCCCGACAGGTCTCAAGGCGCCGGTCATGGAACCCCCAGAAGTCACGCAGCCGATGGAAATGGTGTCCTTAGACATCGTCGGTCCACTTCCAGTTACCAAACGGGGGAATAAATATATGCTAACGTTTATCGACCACTTCACTAGGTATGCCGAGGCCATACCTCTGGCCGACCAAACGGCGGAGCTAATCTCCCGAGCGTTCGTGGAACAGGTGATCTGTCGACATGGAACACCTTCTCGGCTTCTAACCGATCAGGGTAGGAACTTCTTATCCGAGGTGTTCCAACACACTTGTAAGCTCCTAAAAATTAAAAAGCTCCGGACTACGGCTTATCATCCAGAGTGTAATGGCCTCCTAGAGAGGTTCCACCGTACCCTAACAGACCAACTCTCCCACTATGTGAGAAGAGACGGTCGCGACTGGGACGACTGGTTACCCTTCTCCTTAGCAGCATACCGAAGCACCCCTCACAGTTCCACAGGGTTCTCGCCCAACTATCTGATGTATGGTCGAGAGATGGCTATACCCTTGGATTGTGACGTCCCCGGAACCTTAGCAAATGAAGGACAAGAGGATTTCGTAACTAACTTGGAAACGAAATTGGAACTAGCCCACCACGCTACTCGGATCCAAGATACGAGTAGTAGGAAGGCTAGAAATACCCAGAAGAATCGGAGGCGGAAAATCAAGAATTTCGAGATCGGAGAGTGGGTATATTTATATACACCGGCGCTGAAGGTTGGGGAGGCAAAAAAATTCCACAAACCATGGAGGGGGCCTTATGTCATCACACAAAAGAAGTCGGAGGTAGACTATGAGCTTGAAGTCGAGGGCCGAGATCTCATGGTTGTGCACGTGAATCGCCTCAAACCAAGTCACACTTCCAAGGGAGATGGACAAGATACGCAACTCAGAGAAATCCGGGGTAACCTCTTCGAACATCCCGACGGAGGGGCCATTGGGCATTGCGTTGCCGCAGACTTAAAGATGTCCGCGGGTATTGCTCGAGAGTTCAGGGAACGTTATGGGGAGGTGGAGGCTCTCCAGGCTCTAAACCCCGAGGTGGGGGATTGCCTTTACCTACAAGTACCGGGCAAGCAGGTGCTCTACCTCGTCACTAAGGAACGTAGTCACGACCGACCAACATACAAGGATGTAAGGAGGTCATTAGGGAATATGGTGATGCACGCTTGTCGAGCTGGAATCAAGTCCATTGGGTTACCGCGCATAGCTTGCGGACTGGATCGGTTACATTGGCCCCGGGTGAAGAGAATGATCCGCGCCGCCATTAGAGGCACCCCGATCCGCGTCACCATATATATAGCGGATAACTCGCCCGACGAGGAACTAGGACAAGGGATAAAATACAGGAAAACTCCACCGATCGAGACACCTTCTCCCCCGTCCCTGAACTTCTGTCCACCTCATCGACGCAGCTGGCAACTTGTAGTGACACCGTCCGTCACATCGCCTCGAGCACCCACCACACCGTCTTCCGCATCTCGTGAATCGAGCACAGAACCGGAAAACCCCGGGGACAGGAATTGGAGTCCGGAGGCGGAGGTAGGGCCTGAACGACGGTCGCCATACCAACTTCGAACAAGGGCATTGTTCCCCACATCCGAGGCTAGGAACGACTTTGAGAGGCCATCAGGGAGGGAGGTTGGAGAAGGGAGTCCACGGCCCGAAGGGGGAGCCCCAGGGCCTCTATCCGGAGTAGTAACGGAAGAGGCAATAGAGGAGAACGAGTTCCCAGACGGAGAAGAAACTCCACGGAATACCCCGGAAACTGTCAGCGAAACACCGGTGATTACCCCTACTAGGTCGACTCCCCCGCCAGGGACTAGTGGCGGACACCCGAGAGAGGGTAGTTCGACGCCGCCCAGGTCCGGGAGGGGTGGCCAGAACGGAAAATCGCCGAAGATCCGAAACTGGGCTCTACGGTTGCGCAAGCGTAAGTAAGGATTATTAGTGGGGGGGTGTTTCTTCTATCTCATGTTCCCTGACAGACCTATATCCTTAATTACTAATAAAATCCATTCACTCTTCTTTTCCTATAAGCTGGACGAGTGAAATGTCTGTTTCAGCATCAATTAAATTAGGGTATGATTAAGGGAATTAATAATCGGGAGGAGAACTTAAACCCTAACTTACCACTGCTAACCTTAGGTGAGGAGATCCATTATCTAATGGAAGAATTTGAGCGGACAGCCGGGATCATTGATAATCTAAGAGAGATGCTACCCTCAGAGCGAAATAGACGTGGTCTAATAAATGCGGGGGGACAAGTTTTGAAATTCATATTTGGCACCGCGGATTCGGATGATTTACGAGATTTTGATGCGCGGTTAAATTTACTCAACGAATTACATATACGTATTCGGCGCTTAGGGCAAAGCATACAGTCCGCTCATAACTGGATGATGGAGATCCTCGCCATTATCCAAACGGCAGCCACGGGGCGATTGGACCTGCGTCTGATCGGCCCGCGAGCTCTCTTAGTCATACTACTAGAATTAAGCCCGAGGTTATCAATCGGACTAGAATGGATGACCCCTTTAAATATAGAAAATAGCTTTAAGTTTTACCAATGGACCAAGGTCCCATGGTGTACCGCGATCCCGTGGCCTTATCTTCCCGGAATTATCGCACTTGCCTAAGTTCGCTATATTTCCGACAGCTCCAGGACTTAGACAAATATTGCCAGTGGACAATTCTCTTGGGAACTGTCGGCGATCAATGGCAGCCCATGTGGAGGGGCAGTGAATGGACCTACAGCCTTAGTGAACCACGTAGTGCGCGAGTGCAGTGTCGCGAACCCGTCAACGAACCCTCCCCCGTCGAGTCAACCCTGGGTCTGGTCGGAACACTCCAGTTGAAGGAAGGATGTCGCCTGCGGACGGAATACTCAGTTCTTCTCCCTCGGGGGCAGACGCTATTCCATCACCAGATGAATAGTCCAGCGATGTATGTTCCTCCTGTAATTGACGTTCTAAATCTCCACCGAATTCCTGAAGACTCGCCACAGTTACGAGATGCTCTAGTCGGATTGGACAAACTCAGGGAGAAACATCACCTGGTTTCCCTAGAGATGCCATTCCGACGCCTTCGGGATGAGCTAGACCAGATTTCCCGCCGGAAGTACGTCCAACACGTGGTGCTACCCGCGGGATTGGTCACCAGTCTCTTTTACTCGGTGGAGTAATCTTCGGATGGTATTGGTGTCGCCGAGTCCCTTCGACCGAACCGACCCAGGAACCCCAACATAATAACTCCGTTGACGAGATCGCGCCGGCTCAAGATGAAGTTTAGTGCGATCAGTTCTAGAGGTAAAGTTGATCCTCTAGCGAGGAGCCAACTTTCAAAAAAAGAAGGAAGTGATGTAAGGTCTGGGAAAACCATGAACGATGTAAGGCCTGGGAAGACAATAAATAAATAATTTGTCAATACGTAAATATATTTATTTAATAATATAATAATATATTGGCTAGTTTCCCGGAGGAGGTCTAATTTGTTAGAACAGAGAGTACACGAAGAATTCGCTGATGGTAAGAAATTCGCTAGCGAGGACGACGCGCGAAGGTGGGGGAGGGGCAAGCGGGGAACGGAGGAAGTGAGCGGCGAAGAGCGCGTGGCCGCCGAGAATCGGAGAGCGGGGCTGAGCGTTGACGCAGAGAGTTTGAGCTTAGGGAATCGTGCAAGAATTAGGGGTTGGAAAGGGGTGAAACGACTGGTAGAGTGAGTAGTGAAATAAAACGTGAACCAGGAGTATACAACTCAGGGTGTGATTATCCTATGAGGATATTAAGGGTGTTGAGAGGAGATCAGATGACGGCCGTCGAATAGCGTGAGCTCACTAATATTATTACAAGTAGAATAATCATGTATTGTAACTAATACCTAAATAATCAAACATAATTTTAATGTTATTAGTTAGTAAGTTAATTAGATGTAAAAATCATTATATTATTATAACTAATACTAAATAATCAAATATAATTTTAATGTTATTAGTTAATAAGTTAATTATATTTAAAAATCTTAAATTCATAAAGTAAATATTAGATAAAACAAACAAACCCTTGTGTTCATTAAATTACCAAATTGGCCTAATAAATATATTTAAATTATTTGTATGCATTATTAAAATAAATTGTAAATATAAAAATAAATGTTAATCAACTAGTTAAGAAGACTACCTATAATTTTATCCTCACTACCTACCCTCCGCGGACAGGGCGCAGAGGGCTTATCCCCTTGAGGGGCAACGCAGGGGCTTACAAATAAATAAACAAACAAACAAACAAATAAAAACAAACAAAAACAAAAAAAAAAATAAAAAAAAAAAAAAAAAAAAAAAAAAAAAAAAAAAAATATAAATAATAAAAAATAAAAAATAAAAAATCGACCATCGAAACGTCACTGATTCAAAACTAAATCATATATACAACTTAAATTCAGTGTATCTGATCTCATGTTCACATTTTCATTCATCTTGATAAAACACATTTCACTAATGTTACGTTTTCTCCAGTGTCTTTCTCGGTCCATAATACATACATTATCAAACAAAAACTGATGACCAGCATTCAGATGGTGTAACGCCAAAGCTGTGGTGTTAGCCGGAGGATCACCATTCGCATTAAGTTGTTGTTTTTTTAAATCTATCCTCTTACAATCATATTTATGTTGTGAGATCCTCTTATGGAGATGTTGTCTAGTCTGGCCAATGTATGATTTTCCACATTGGCAAGGGATCTTGTAAACTACACCAAATTGATCACTCATAGGTGTCTGATCTTTGAGTCTAGTGTAGAACGATTTTACTTGTTTTATATTATAATAAACAAGTTTAATATTCGTGCCAACAAAACATTTATTAATATTATAGGAAATTTCTTTAATAAAAGGAAATCTCATAAATCTTTTATCGTTAACAGCATTATCATTATTGTCAATATTATCATTCCTATCTCTCCATTTATTCATGAAATTATTTATATACCTATTTATGAAACAAGATGGGTAATTGTTTAGCCGGAGAAATCTCCTTAATTTATTCAAGTTTTGTTCATGAAAATCAGGATGACTAATCTTAAAGATCCTATTTAGCATTCCGCTTATCACTCCAATTTTTTGGTGGACTGGGTGATTCGAACGATAGTTCAATATTCTTCTCGAGTGAGTTGGCTTAATGTGCCAATCAGTTTTTATTATACCATCCTCTGTTCTAAATAATTTCATATCCAGAAACGGAATACTATTATTTTCTTCTATTTCCATAGTGAACTGGATCTTGTGGTGGTAGCTATTAAAATATGAGAGCAGCTTATCTATATGTTTTTCTGGGACGGACATAATTGAATCATCAACGTAAATTTTCATTAGCGGAGTGGAAAAAGGCAATGATTCACTAATCACATTCAGAGCGTCATTAATTACTATATTTGCCAAAATCGGGCTAGCCGGATTACCCATCGCGCTACCATCCAGTTGTTCATAAATTTCACCATTGAACATAAAATAACTGCTTCGAAAACAATATTTGACCAACTCAATCAACAACTCAAGCGGGATTTTAATCATTTTATTCAATTAATAAATTTAATTAAATTAATTTAATTTTCCCAATCTATTTTTCTTGTACTTTTGTTTTTCAGCACTTGATAAAGTCCGGGAACGGACGAAACGTCGTGCAAAAAGTAATAAAATATAAAATTTGTCCAAAATACCTATTAATTTATTAATTTTATTTAAATAAAGAATGGACATTAACCAAATGAAATTATGGTTGATTTTGAAAAACCGGAAGTACCTATTTATTTGACACTTTTTGTTCTTTTCCTATTTTATCAATAAAGAGTGCAACGATTTTCTTTTTAATAATCGGTACATTCAATGACAATCGTCATATTTTAAAATATCCATGACGATTTGTTTCTATGGGCATAATTAGAAAGAATGGAATAACATTAGTAGATTTTGATACATTATTTCTCATTTGTGCCATAAAAGAAATAACTTCATTTGAGAAATAAAGATCAAAATCTCCATTCATTCTGTGCTGGCCCGCGTCGAGATATGAAAATTGAAATTGGTCCGTTGATAAAAGAAGTTTCCCACCCCTGATTGAAATGATTCTACACATTTTCTCCGAATTACACTTTTAACAAATGGGCTGAAAAATCCCGGGCCTAACACATACATTGCGCTAGCTTTTTTGAATTCACCTCTTTTTCAGTTAGTACAACCTTCAAAAGACAGCTGTCAAAATTTCATGATATTCTATTCATTAGTTTGTGAGTTATTGTGCTAAGAGTGACGCTTTTCAGAGCAGTGGATCAAAAACAATTTTCTGTTTTAATTTTACACTGCTTCTTGATGGGAAAAAATACCGTTCAAGCGAAGCAATGGCTTGAAATATGTTATGGGAACTCATCTCCATCAAAAACAACAATAAAACGTTGGTTTGCTGACTTCAAAAGTGGTTGTAGGGGCACCGATGGTGCAAAACTCAGTGGACGTCCAAATGAGGCGGTAACACCAGAAAACATCAAAAAAATACACAAAATCGTTTTGAATGATCGAAAAGTGAAGCTGCTTGAGTTAGATGACATCGTAAAGATATCAAAAGAACGTGTTGGCTTTATATTACATGAGCATTTGAGTATGAGAAAGCTCTGTTCAAAGTGGGTGCCGCGCTTGCTGACTGTTGACCAATAACAACAACGTGTTGATGATTCTGAGCAGTGTTTGGACATGTTTAAACGTAACGAACCGTAATTTTTGCGTCGATATGTGACAATGGATGAAACATGGACCCATCACTTCACTCCGGAATCAAAACGATCGTCAATTCTGAGGGGACAGCAACTGGTGAACCTCGTCCAAAGCACCCAAAAGCACAACAATCGGCTGAAAAGGTTATGGCTTCGGTATTTTGGGATGTGCGTGGTGTATCGACTATCTTGAGAAGGAAAATGCCATCAACAGTGAATATTATATAGCGTTATTGGAGCGTTTGAAGGCCGAAATTGCAAAGAAACGGCCACATTTGAAGAAGAAAAAAGTGCTGTTTCATCAAGACAACGCACCGTGTCACAAGTCAATCAATACAACGGCAAAACTACATGAATTGAACTTCGAATTTCTCCCACACCCAACGTATTCGCCAGATTTGGCTCACAGCAACTACTGGCTGTTCGCAGACATCAAAAATATGCTCGCCGGTAAGAAATTTCGCTCGAATGAACAGTTTATCACTGAAACTGAGGCCTATTTTGAGGCAAAAGATAAATCATTCTACAAAAGTGGTATCGAAATGTTAGAGCGGCGCTGGAATGATTGCGTTGCTCTTGGTAGAGATTACGTTGATGAATAAAGCTAATTTTGAACAAAAAAAACGTGTTTTCTTTGTTAGACCCGGGACTTTTCAGCCCATGTGGTACTATGTGTAAATTGGGAGAGTATTTAAAATAATGATTAATAAAGTGATTAAGAAGCATTTACCTGAGCTCCATGTTCATAATGCACGCCCTTTATTTCACAGGATGCAGCTGTTGCGATTACCCCGTTCGGCGATTCTCCTTCTGTCTGATTATTTTCGAGATGGGAGAATATTGAGTGTGGCGGGTCCAGAGAATCCAAGGGGGGACCCGCCGGGGTGCTGCTGTGCGTGGGGCCCACCAGGGCAGTTGTAGTCGGCGAGGAAGACTGGGTCTGTCCCTCCTCGGGTACCGCAGCTGAAAAACACCCACCGCATCACCTACGATTACAACAAATTCCAATCAAATAACTGTCAACTGTCAACTAACTCCCTGTGCATGCCATCATCCTACATTTCACTCAATTAGTTAACTAACTCATTTTCGAAAACGCCAAGTAAAATTCATTAACATCCATTATGTGATAGACGGGAGCACTTTGCTCGTTCAAAATAAATTACTTTCATGATCACTGCTCAATTAATGAAGGGATCAAACAGTAGGACAATACACAATAGAATAGAATCATTTATTAGCGATATTGACATAGTGTAACTTTAAGACCAAAAATCACCTATAGATCTAAGAGGTGAAAAAATAAAACCGACTTCAAAAAAATTAAATGCAACAAATAAAATAATAAGAACTCAAAAATAAAATAAAATGAACTAAAAGGTATAAAAAATTATATAATTTAGTTACAACTAAACGACGAAATATTAACATTAAATCACTTTTTGAAGTCGGTGCCAAAAATATA
The DNA here is from genome assembly GCA_024734495.1 of Forficula auricularia. NCBI lineage: Eukaryota > Metazoa > Arthropoda > Insecta > Dermaptera > Forficulidae > Forficula > Forficula auricularia. The sequence goes on from JALMQS010000267.1 coordinate 979,715, forward strand.
CATTTTATGAATCGCACTCGACGGATCTTACTTAGTACGTTTGGCGGGTAAGCTCCCTTATATAGTTTGTTTAGCACCGACTTCAAAAAGTGATTTCATCTTAATATTTCGTCATTTAGTTGTAACTAAATTAGATAATTATTTTATACCTTTTAGCGCATTTTATTTGATTTTTGAATTATTATTTATTATTTTATTTGTTACATTTAATTTTTTGAAGTCGGTTTTATTTTTTTTTTATAAAAATTATTTTTATTTTTCTCTTTTTAGTGATGTTATTGATAGTGACTTAATATAATACCTTGCATGCATCTCGTAAGAGAAAGCGTCGGGCGAATGAATCAGAAAATGATAATAAAATTCAATTCATAAATATAGAAATTCTCTCGAAACGTTTGCGGGTTTTAAATGAATGTTTTAAGATTTTTTTATAAAAGATTTTATTTATTATTATTTCGACTTGGAGAGAGATAGAATTGGAGATTTACGTTATTTCGTCATTGATCATATCATCAGAACTTGACCAAATTAATATGGGACCACCCCTAAAGTATCCCCTTTCCAATAAAAAAACAATCATCGAAATCGGTCCACGTGGCACAAAGTTGTCGCTGAACATACATAAAATAATTATATAAATAAAAAGATAGGTATCTTGACTATCTTGGAGATATAATGATCCAAACGCACGAATCATTAAAATCGGTTCATAAACAAAGAAGTTATGCCTGAACAAACATAACAAAAAAGGTCCAATACCAATGAAAAAAATAACGGGACCAATCGGAAACTACACTGAACCCAATGCAAAAACATCATCAATATCGGTTAACATTTTCAAATTCGTCCCTGTCTCGAATATGGCTCTCATCTGTGGAGGGGTGCCTCCAAGCATTATCTTGCTACACTGGATGCAATTCAGAAGCGAGCAATTAAACTAAAAGGAGACCCGGCTCCAACCAACTCACTCGACTCCCTGGCTCACCGTAGAACCGTTTCTGCCCTTTCCCTGTACTACAGATACTATCACGGTGTCTGTTCAGTCAAGCTGAAATCAATTATCCCCCCTAAAGCCCTCTTTACGAGAAACACGCGGTTTTCAAACGCTCAGCATCCCTTCACTGTCAAATTGGATAAAAATCGAACAAGCGCTTTCGCCAAATCTTTTATCCCTATGACCCCCAGAGACTGGAACTCGTTCCCTGCCACCATCTTTCCCGCGACTTATACCATTCAGTTATTTAAGGCCCGTATCCACAGATACCTTCGACCCCCTCCCAGCCCATAAAATTCTTTCTTCCTCTTTTCACAATTGAGGGGCCAACCCAGGCCTTTAGGGGTTGCACCTTCTTGGTGTAACTCCTTCTCTCCTCATTTTCATAAAAAAATAACAATTGACGAAGATATCAGGTAACATAGACAAAAAAATTCAGTCGAATTGAGAACCTCCTCCTTTTTTGAAGTCGGTTAAAAAGATAAACTATGGAAGAAAAAACAAAACTTCATTGTATTGAAATAGTGTTTAGAATGTGGTTTATGATTTTCAAATGGTATTTTTAAGTTGGTGAAGAGTTGTGGTTGAAAGGTCGAGTGTTTATTTGCTTGTCTTTGCCAATGGCGTTGGTTTTACAGAAGTGCAGTGGAACTACAAACATCTCTAGGGATCTCGTGTTATGTGATAGGATTCTGAAGTTTAGTCTGGATAGGATCATTGGACATACGATTTTCCCAGACATAAGTTTAAGCAGGAAGGAAATGTTATGGTCATTACGTCGATTTGTTATTTACGGGGTAAAAAAAGTAGTTAGAAAATTTAATGACAGCATCAGAGCTGTTTAATGGAGTTCGGGACAGCTTATCTATCTGGTTGATCTTCGAAAAAAATCTTTTGTATTTCCACAGAGTGACAACGTCTGCCTACTAAATTTTTTAATAAAAAAATGAGGTTAATTTCGAATAAAAATCTTTATTTTAATAATATTAATAAAAAGAATATTGAGATAAATTTTTTTCTCATTGTAAAAACATTTTTTTTTATTTATTTATTGTCACCGGGAACAAAGCCCATTTAGACAGCAGGCCAGTAATGTGTTAGTAGTGCTAGTGAGGGAGCTGAATTTTAGCCGGTCGAAATTTTATATGCTAGCCAGGCTCGAACCCGGGTCTCCCGCTTGAACATCGTAATCAACGATGCTGAAGCGGGGCCAGCGCCTTAGCCAGTTCTGACAACCCGGAGAGTTTATTTAACACAAAAACGATTTCAAGAAATAGATTTGGAATTCTACACTAGTGCTTTTGTTATATTCTGTTGGCTGCAAATACCCTTTTATTTTTACATTTATGAATAACTAATTAACTAGACTGTCAAATCTATTGAAAAATGTATCATTCGATTCAGAAAAGTTGAATTATTGATCTGTATAAATTTGTTGAAAATGGTATATTTGTATAGAAGTAATAGCCCTTTTAAAAGCTCGGTCCATTTACTTCCACGTTAAAAGGACAATTTTCAATATTTTCAATTATTTTCATTATTATCAATAATTTTCAATATTTCTCGGTAATGGGACATACGATCAACTTCAAATTTCGGGAATCTACTCTTATTAAACGAGCAAAAATTGTATATATATATATATATATATATAAAACGGCTCTAATGATTTGGATGAAATTCACAGGTTAGGAGGGTTTTGTGTTGGACATTCGATCTGTCACGGTCTCATCTTCGGTTAAGTTGTTTTTGATGGGTTTTTTGTTAATTGAAATAATTATTCACAGGTGATTTCCTCTATAAAAATGTATATTTACATTTTTATTCAATTTCCTTTTATTTATTAATTGGTTGCTTAATTTTAAATTCCAGTAATAGATCATTACAAATATTAATATATATATTAAAAGTTATAGGTAATTTAATTGATTAAAAATCGAGTTTTACATCCCACAAATATTAAATATTAGAATTAGAATTTGACAATTTAATTAATTATAAAACTCGACAAATTGTTATTTAATTAAAACAAATAATTATACGGTATTTATTTACCATATATGCCTAAATACACATAATCTGTGGGTCACTAGAGACTAGAAATGCAAAAACTGGGTGCCGGGCCGGGAGGTGGGTGTGGGTCTGGAGGTTACGGTAGGATGGGGATGGGATGAGGTGGGGAGTTTCAGGGGTGGGATGGGGTGGGAACGGGTGGTCCGGGGTGTGGAGGTGGCAGGTGGGGTGTGAATGTGGGCTTCGGGGGGGGGGTCAGGGGGCGTGTACTATATACCATATATAGCTTTTAACTTGAAGCAAAAAGCTACCGAGCATCTAAGAGGTACTAAGTATTTAATACATCAATGATTCGTTGCTAAAAATTTGAGAATTCTCTTATAAAAATGATAAGCAGTCTCGAACCTCCTTAAATAATTCTCAATGAAAGATACTTTGAAAATAATAGGAAAATAAAAATAATTAATGTTAAAAACTCAAGCTCATCATTTTATAATGCAAATTGAATATCAACTTTTTATTCCACAGAGAAAATTGCTTTTATATAATATGGTAAATTTTTGAGAATCTAATTTATTGTAAAATTGAAATTAATATTCATAAATTCTCACTTCATTAAAATATATATAGTCGATTTTAAAAACTAAAAGGTAAAAAAAAAAAAAAGAAAAAAAAAAAAGAAAGATATAATAGAAGAAAATTCAAAAACGTTTTAAAGTAAAGCAAACGTTTTAGAGCTCCATCTCTTGGTAATTGATATAAGATAAAGGGGCTTCTCTTTTTATTAAAGATGATAATTTTAAATCCAAGACATTTAGGCTATAAGAAGAAAAATAATTTTTATAAAAAAAATAAAACCGACTTCAAAAAAATTAAATGCAACAAATAAAATAATAAGAACTCAAAAATAAAATGCACTAAAAGGTATAAAATAATTATCTTATTTAGTTACAACTAAATGACGAAATATTAACATGAAATCACTTTGTGAAGTCGGTGCCAAACATATACATTTTATGAATTGAACTCGACAGATCTTACATAGTACTTTTGGCGGATACGCTCGCTTATATAGTTTGTTTGGCACCGACTTCAAAAAGTAATTTCACGTTAATATTTCGTCGTTTAGTTGCAACTAAATAAGATAATAATTATTTTATACCTTTTAGTGCATTTATTTTTGAGTTTTATTATTTTATTTGTTTCATTTAATTTTTTGGAAGTCGGTTTTGTTTTTTTTTATAAAAATTATTTTTATTTTTCTCTTTTTAGTGATGTTATTAATAGTGACTTAATAAAATACCTTGCATGCATCTCGTAAGATAAAGGGTCGGGCGAATGAATCAGAAAATAATATAATTTATTAAACCAATTATTTTACATTAATTAATGTATACATTGTATTTTTGCTTCGATTCCGGAGATTACTTCTCCACCATCGAGTGTCCTTATTTATCTTTAGTCCTTGTTTTTAATAAGAGGAAAAATCTAATTAGATAAAAAAACCTCTTTTCCGATAATTATTTCAATTCCATTATTCCCCAATCAAGTCGATTGGTTTTAATTACCCCATCTCCCTCAATCTCCTCTTCCCAGAAAATAATTTTTTTTTTTTTTATAAATTTTATTAAACCAATTATTTTACATTAATTAATGTATACATTGTATTTTTGCTTCGATTCCGGAGATTACTTCTCCACCATCGAGTGTCCTTATTTATCTTTAGTCCTTGTTTTTAATAAGAGGAAAAATCTAATTAGATAAAAAACCTCTTTTCCGATAATTATTTCAATTCCATTATTCCCCAATCAAGTCGATTGGTTCCCTCCAATCTTCCCAGAAAATAATAATAAAATTCAATTAATAAATATAGAAATTCTCTCGAAACGTTTGCGGGTTTTAAATGAATATTTTAATATTTATTTTTATAAAAGATTTTATTTATTATAATTTCGATTATTTGCTCATAAGAATTGGAGATTTATGTTATTTCTTCATTGATAATATCTTCAGAACTTGACCAAATTAATATGAGACCACCCCTAAGGTCCCCCCTTTCCAATAAAAAAAGAATAATCGAAATCGGTCCACGTGGCAAAAAGTTCTGGCTGAACATACATAAAATAAATATTTAAATATCTTGTAGCTATACTGATCCAAACGCAGAAAGAATCATTAAAATCGGTTCATAAACAAAGAAGTTATGCCTAAACAAGCATAACAAAAAAAGGTCCAATACCAATGAAAAAAAACGAGACCAATCGGAAAGTATACTGAACCCAATGCAAAAAAATCATCAAAATCGGTTTACAATTGGCCAAGATATCAGGTAACATATACACAAAAAAAATCAGTCGAATAGAGAACCTCCTCCTTTTGTGAAGTCGGTTAAAAAATCAGCCTACTAAATGAAGTAGAATTTGCAATGCATATAATTGATTTTTGTTCCATTTTTAAGGTAATTCTGTAAATTGAATCATCTTTCTTAGTAGTCATGTGGGCTTATTTTAGAAATCTTCTTCTGGCTTCTCAAATGTTCTTTTTCTCACTGAAAGCAAATGCAAATTTTTTATCATAAAAAATCTTTTTATAAAGTCAATGGACAAAGGGAGTTTTCGAAACCCATGTCTATCAAAAAACCCAACGTCAGCTTCAAACATTTCTATACAAATAGCCAAAAAGAGAGGGCAACGGTGGGGGTGGGGGTGGGGGGGGGGGGTGCTTTAAACAAACTGGTCTGTATTGAAAGAGTAGAAGCTAGAAAAATGATGTCCAAGAGAAAGAAAAGATTTCGATGATGAATCAAAATGACTCTAGAAAGAAGAATGCCTAATTTATGAACTTAATTAAATATTTAGCTACATAAATGATCAAGTGGGATTCATTTACTGAGGGTTCCGTATATACATGTATGTAGGTACATGATTATTAAGTGATGAGAGTAAAAATCTTAATATATATAATCGGTTTCTCGAAAACGGCTCAAACTATTTGGATGAAATTCACGGGTTAGTGGGTTTTTGTGTTGACAATTCGATATGTCACGGTCTCATCTTCGGCTAAATTGTTTTTGATGGGTTTTTTGTTAACTTAAATAATTATTCACAGGTGGTTGTTTCCATAAAAATGTATAATAATATTTTTATTCAATTTCCTGTTAATTTTAAATTCCACTAATAGATCATTACAAATATTATTATATATTAGAATCTGCCAATTTAATTAATTAAAGATATTTTTCTATAAAATAATTTATTAGAAAATCAATTTCATTCTCTTAAAAAAATCCGACAATTCGAAGGATCGTACCACCTTCTTCAGGATTTAAAAGGGTCAACGAAAGAACCTCCGTGTATATTAATATATTATTTTTAATTGCAATTACATTCAAAACTTTCTGGCCAGTGATACGTCTTGTTGATGGTCATAGCGGGCGCAAAATTTGGTAAAAATATAAATCAAGTTTTATTTCAATTTTATTTTATTACTTTTTTTGGCTGTGAATAAAAATCGACCTTTTTACCTCAATTTAAAATTAAAAATATCGCTTTAAACTGAAACAAAAAATTACCGAGGATCGCTCGGTGTTCCAGGTACTTCTTTTTTAAAACTAATTTAATACATGTACGTTTTGATTGACATTAATTATTGAGTAATATTTTTCAAAAACTGCTAGTCTTGGCAAAATAGCAATTCGCATCTGTGATATTTATTTTATTTTCACCGCGGATAATTTATTAGTCTTTAGCTTATTGTTGGATTTTTGGTAGACTGACTAAAGTGAAAATCATTCCGAGGCCATGAAGGGAGAAAAAATAAACTGATGTGGCCATCCACATGACTTTACCATACGCCTTGCCCCTATCTTATATTTAATATTGAATTAAAATAATTTATAATCATTTAAAGGGAGGGTGAAAAATGGAAATCTAGGCCCTAAGACCAAACTCAACTAAATTTTGTAAACATAATCAGTGGGCTCTCAGAAGACTAAAAATGCAAAAACTAACCACCCCAAATTGGCGGAGAGGTCAAAAAATGAAAATCTAGGCCTTTGTACCAAACTCGACCAAATATATGTCATCGATGGAATATTATCTTCCCCTTTCCACACCAACGCTGGAGTTCCTCAAGGATCGGTTATCTCCCCTACGCTTTTTATTATCTATATCAACGACCTTCTAAACTTGCCCTCCAATCCGGTACATTGTGACGCAGATGACAGCACCCTACATAACGCCCCTGCATCGCATAAAAACCGTGCAGACATTGCCTCTTCAATTAATTTAGACTTATGCAAACTTAAAAACTGGGGATCCCAAAACTTAGTTAACTTCAATCCAGTGAAAACTCAGTGTTGCCTTATTTCTAGGCGCGTCGACAGAAACCTCCCAAACATATCATTCGACTCAAACTCACTAGAATTCAGGGATAAAATTTCAATGCTAGGCGTAACTCTAGGGTCTGACCTTTCATGGAATGACCACATCTCAACCACTACTAAAGCTGCAGCGCGCAAGCTTGGTCTCCTATTTAGGTCTAGACGCTATTATACTCCCAGTCAACTTCTTATACTGTATAAGGCTCAAATTCGTCCCTGTCTCGAATATGGGCTCTCATCTGTGGAGGGGTGCCTCCAAGCATTCTCTTGCTACACTGGATGCAATTCAGGAGGGAGCAATTAAACTAATAGGAGACCCGGCTCTAACCAACTCACTCAACTCCCTGGCTCACCGAAGAACCGTTTCTGCCCTTTCCCTATACTAAAGATACTATCACGGTGTCTGTTCAGTCGAGGTGAAATCAATTATTCCACCTAATGCCCTCTTTACGAGAAACACGCGGTTTTCGAACGCTTAGCACCCCTTCGATGTCAAATTGGATAAAAGTCGAACAAGCGCTTTCGCCAACTCTTTTATCCCTATGACCTCCAGAGACTGGAACTCGCTCCCTGTCACCATCTTTCCCGTGACTTATAACCTTCAGCTATTTAAGACCTTTATCCGCAGATACCTTCGACCCCCGCCGAGCCCATAAAATTATTTCTTCTTATTTTCACGATGGAGGGGCCAACCCAAGCCTTTAGGGGTTGCACCATTTTGGTGTAACTCCTTCTCTCATCATTTTCATAAAAAAATAATATTGTATTTATATGTAATCAGTGAGCCCCCAGAAGTCTTAATCACAAAACTATATATGAAATTTCGTTTTGATATTCACACTAGTTTTTGAGCCAGTGCGTCCACAAAAATTTGGTAACGGACAGACTAACGTACTAACAGACAAGATTTCGAAAAAATAATCGAAATTGTGGCATATTTTGACTCCATTTTTATTATAAACAAATATTTTACCTGCAAATTTTTTGATAGGATGTATGAAGTTGCAATCAGAGATTGAACTGAAAGAAAAATTTAATACTTAATGTCTCTTTATTAAAGTTTTATAAAAATTATCTAACCAGAAACAAATACTCCTGGCTTCACAATAGTTATTCACTTTTTGGAAATATAAATTTATACAGGGTGCTTCAAAAAACTGTATACACACTTTGAACTTCCATAGAAAATTTATTTACCGTTCTACAAAGTTAAATTTCAGGAAAATAGAAAGCTGAAAGTCCAATGTAAATGAAACATAAATAACAAATGTTAATACTGTTCAAATTGGTGACCTGCAGCATCAATACAATTCTGAGTACGAGTCACCACTGATTCTGTACATCGTATCAAAACGTCCAATGAGATTTCTCTACACACTGCTTGAATCTCATTCCAAAGAATGTCTAGGTTACGTGGTTTACGTTTGTACACCTCATCTTTTACTGTGCCCCACAAGAAGAAATCCAGTGGTGTAAGGTCTGGAGAGCGTGCTGTAAACTCGATTGGCCCCCTGCGTCCTATCCACTGGCCCGACAAATTTTGATCCAGGTAAGCTACATTTTTTTGAAGCACCCTGTATATACGGGAAATCAGTCAACTGTCAAATCAATTTTGAACAAAGTGCTTCAAAAAAATGTAGCTTACCTGGATCAAAATTTGTCGGGCCGAGTGTGATAGGACGCAGGGAGCCAATCGAATTCACAGCACGCTCTCCAGACCTTACACCACTGGATTTCTTCTTGTGGAGCACAGTAAAGATGAGGTGTACAAACGTAAACCACGTAACCTAGACATTCTTTGGAATGAGATTCAAGCAGTGTGTAGAAATCTCATTGAACGTTTTGATACGATGTACAGAATCAGTGGTGACTCGTACTCAGAATTGTATTGATGCTGCAGGTCTGAATTTGACAGTATTAACATTTGTTATTTATGTTTCATTTACATTGGACTTTCAGCTTTCTATTTTCCTGAAATTTAACTTTGTAGAACGGTAAATAAATTTTCTATGGAAGTTCAAAGTGTGTATACATTTTTTGAAGCACCCTATATAGTAGGTACCTAATGCTATTTTCAAGAATAAAATTCACTAAAGCCAAGTTATAAGCTCAGCTTTCAGGTAAAAAAATAATGAAGTTTCGAATATTTAAAAACCATTCTTCATCTGATATTTACATTTTCTAAAAAATTTATTAATTCAGTAATTAAAACTTTTGAAGTGCTAAATGATTTAAAAAATAATATTCTGAAGGATAAGAACTATTGTGCTATAACATTTTTACCTTTTTGTCATGGTGGATTACATTCTTTTACATTATTAACTATCTTTTTACTTTATCCAATGCGAAGCATGGGAGAAAGTATTGGAATCGCTCTCGCGGCAAGCGCGACTTCAAAGGGTCCTCAGGTAAAGACTACGGAACCCATAGACTCAATTAAGGTCACAAATTGAAGTATTCAATGAGATTGAATTTTAGCACGTGACGGTTTTGCCAAAAATTACCTGGAATCTCGTCGAGAGGCCAAAAAGTGCCATTTTTTTGGAAGTGCGTGCGGATGGATGGATGGATGGATGTATGTTATCGTTTTTTTCGTCCACGATTTTTTCCACACCGTTACATTGATTGAATTGAAATTGAAAACCTACTATTATTTTAACAAAATGAAGCGTTGATTAGTTTTTGGTACATATCGGTCCACAAACATTAGTACTTTATTTCAGTACTTTTTTAGTTTTTTCTAAATATCTTGAAAATGACTTAACCAATTTTGATGAAATTTAATATCCTAATTAAGTACCTTGGGGACCACAAAAAAGGTTAAATAAAGTTTTTAGTAAAATTATATTTTAATGTACTTTACTCAAGAACATATTAATATTTCAAATGAATTTGGATAGTTTAGCAACGATTCGTTGCAGTTTATTTTATTGAGAAATATCAATGGAATTAGTATAATTTATATATCCGGCTCGAGGCATATGTTTTTTTTTTCAAATGCGGCCCGTGTAAGCCAAAAAGTTGGACACCCCTGATCTAGCATTTAAATCTAGGTATCTAAGGATTTATTTATAAAAATATTCATTTACAAGTTTTCAAAAATTAAAATCTTTTCTACTTAGAAAATTTCTATACTCACATTGATTACAAATAAAAGTTTAGGGATTATTTTTATAAGATTTTAAGTTAAAGGTGTCCATGTCCATGCTTTTTGTTGTAGGGGTACTTTTATAGTCTTATATGAGACTAGCTGCAAGGCCCGCCTTCGGCGGCCCACTTGCTACCTAGGGGCACGCCCCCTGGACCCCACCTTCACACTTTACTCCCACCCACCACACTACCCGAAACCCACACAGCACCCCCACCCCCCGCAATATGCACCCGTATCCAACCCCGGCCCCTACACCACCACCTCGGACCCCCCGATCCACTCCCTGCACCCCCTACTACCCCCTACTCCACGCCCATTCCAACCCGCGAACTTCATGCCCTAACCCACCCCCGCACCCAGTTTTTGCATTTCTAGCCTTCTAGTGACCCACAGATTATGTATACAAAATTTGGTTGAGTTTGCTCCAAGGGCAAGAATTTACATATTTTTCACCCTCGGGTGGTTTTTTGGGGGGAATTTTTTTAAACAAAAGTTGTCAGAAATCACATCCCCTACAAATTTGTTCATAATAAAATTTGTAGAGTTAATAGTTTAGGAGTTATTTGATAATTTTCATTCGTGTGCCCCCCCCCCCCCAAACCCCCTTTTGGGGTCAAAATATCAAAACGTTATATAGCTAAAAACGTAAGTTCGAAGACATCTGATGTAAATATGAAATTTCATAAAAATCCCTTCAGCCGTTTTGACGTGAATCGTGAGCAACTTTTCGTGGAAACCACTGAAACAGACATACAGACATACAGACAGACAGACAGGAATTTTGTTGAGGGTGTTTTCGTTCATAACTTTGCTTGAAACGTGTGCAACCAAAATTTGGCGGGATTTGGACCAATGTACATACAAAACCTTAATTTTATATACCTATATAGATTGAAATTTTTTGACTTAAAAAAATTACATTTCCTCCTTTTTAAATACTAAGTAACTACATTTTGAAATAAAATATCGTTTTTTAAAAAGCTTTTTAATTTATTTTTATTTTTAACATATAGATATAGAGGCTACTTGATAACAAATTCAATATTTTTAATAGGAACGTTTTTTTTTTTTTTTTTTTTTGAAAATGTTTTCCCAATCTTTTGTGCATTTGTTATTCCAATCTCTTTATCTTCTTGTCATGTTTGACTTTACCTCTTCTACTTGGCCCTATCTCTCTCTCTCCTTCTAAAGTTGCCTTGAATAAATCCCTTCGGTGAGGTTTTAGGCACAAAATTAATCTGTTGCAATTGCAGAGGCCCGTTTTGCGAGAGATTACCAATTGTTCCTTAGTGAAGCATTGTCTAATTTATGTTTCTGGCAATTCGTCTTGTTTCTAAAGACTATCTATTTACCACCCATCCGACAGCAGACTCCCACAAATGGTCGACAACATGCTACTCAAATAAACTTACTCTGTTCAAGCTTATGTTAATGTTAATTCAATTCAGGGTAAGCCAAAATTATATTTATTAGAAACAAATAAGAATGTCATTAGATTCTGCTTAATATAAATATTTTAGCTTTTTGGAGACTATAGTTTTAAACGAGGGGTGAATAAAGATTGGAATTAGGTGTACAACATCTTTGGAATTGTTTGAAATACTTTGGAATTCATTAGATAATCTATTGTCATCTAATATCTTCCACTTGGAAATGAAATTGGAAGTGGAAGTAGGTGTACACGATTTTAGGTCGCGGTTCACCCCTCGGTTTTAAAAGACTTGCCTTTAAATTCAATATATTCCGGTCGTCAAAATTCCAGACCATCAATAATCCGGATTCAATTCCGGGGGAAAAAAGTATAAACTGTACAGTATTCTGTAAATACATATGTATGTAGGTACATATTGTACATTACATATCTTATATTATTAAATGAGCAATTCTTGTATATATAGAATCGGTTTCTCGAAAACGGCTCTAACGATTTGGATGAAATTCAAGGTTTAGGGGGTTTTTGGGTTTACAATTCGATCTGCCACGGTCTCATCTTCGGCTAAGTTGTTTTTGATGGGTTTTTTGTTAATTCAAATAATTATTCACAGGTGGTTGTTTGAATAAAAATTTATAATTACATTTTTTTCAATTTTCTTTTAATAAAATTAATTGGCTTTTTTATTTTAAATTCCACTAATAGATCATTACAAATATTATTATATATTATAATTTGCCAATTTAATTTATTAAAGGTATTTTTCTAAAAAATAATTTATTAGAATATCAATTTCATTCTCTTAAAAAATTCGACAATTCGAAGGATCGTACCTCCTTCTTCAGGATTTAAAAGGGTCAACGAAAGAACCTCGGTGTATATTAATATTATTTTTAATTGCAATTACATTCAAAACTTTGTGGCCAGTGATACGTCTTGATGATGGCCATAGCGGGTGTAAACGTTGGTAAAAATATAAATTTTAATTTTATTTCAATTTTATTTTTGGCTACGATTAAAAATCGACCTTTTTACCTGAATTAAAAATTAAAAATAATAGTAATACATCGCTTTTAACAGAATCAAAAAATTACCGAGCATCGCTCGGTGATCCCAAGTACTATATGTATGGTATAGTCTTTTATTAAAATACATTATAAGTTCATATTAATTAATGGCTTTATTTATCTGCTCCAATTATTTAACCACTAAAGTGAATTATTAACGGTTTTATCAAGTTTTCCTTTTGTAATGAATTCAAACGACCTTTCTTTGGTTCTTTTCAAAAATCCGAACATTTTGATAATCCGGACAGGACCCGGTCACAATTAATCCGGATTATCGACGCTCTACTGTATTATAAATATTTACAATGAATATTTAATAGTATTAAACCATTATTGAATTTACTTCTAGCGAAACATGGGCGCCGGCAGGATTATTTTCAGGGGTGCATCTGCACCTACACACAATACTATTATCTAATAAAATATAATTTACAATAGTGCATCCTTATAATTACAGGTAGGGCTTATATAATACATATTTGACATTTATGTTATGACAATTAAGTTATTAAATATACCTCTCTTTTGTGAAACGCGTTAGACAGCAAAGTACAAAAGTATCAGAATATTTTCTGAAAACTTTCCGACTATTGTACTTGTTTTAGAAAAACTTCTGGGCAACGCACCGAACCCGAAAACGAAAACCAAAATGTGAAGGTTTTGCTCACTGTTTTCTTCGTGTGGTGCATCATGAGTTCTTGCCAACAGGTCGTACGGTTAATAAGGAATACTACAAGGAAGTTATGCAACGTTTGCGTGAAGCAATACGGCTCAAACGATCGGAATTGTGGAAAAAATCATTGATTCTGCATCACGATAATGCACCAGCTCACACATCAATGCTTGTTCGTGATTTTTTGGTCAAAAACAACACCCTAATCATGCCTCAACCACCTTATTCACCAGGTTTGTCTCCCTGCGACTTTTTCCTAATCCCAAAACTGAAGAGGCCAATGAAAGGAAAGCGTTTTGCCACAATTGATGAGATAAAGTCAGAATCGAAGAACGAGCTGATGGCCATACCGAAAAGCGCATTTCAGAAGTGCTTCGAGGATCGGAAGAAGCCCTGGCATAAGTGCATTATATCTGAGGGGGATTACTTTGAAGGGGACAAAATGGATATTGATGAATAAATAAATACTTTTCAAAAAAATTCAAACTTCACCTTTTCTTTTGAACAAACCTCGTATATCAGCTCTACACGACTGCAACAATTCCAACATACATTATGACACTCTTAGGGTCGGTTTTATGACGGTTTGTTAATACTTTGTTAAGTTGACAAACGGTCAAACGTTAGTATTCACCAAGACCCCGTCCGGATGGCCAATCATATGAAAGTGAGTGCCATCTGATTGGCCATCCGGCCGAGGACTTAGTGAATATTAACGTTTGACTGTTTGTCAACTTAACAAAGTGTTAACAAACCGTCATAGAATCGGCCCTTAGTAATTGCTGTCTATTCTGCCAAACTCGAAACCGTGTGCAACCAATTACAAGAAGTAAATATGAATACATGACAATACATGATCACATAAATAAACTAAAGGACGTACTTCAGTTTCACCGCGAAAATGGAATTTCGGGTCATTTTCGAGAAAGCTCAAAAAATTTGCGAATAACTGGATGTTGAAATTTAAGCCTCCTCTCGTAGCAAAATAGGCCTACAGATCAAATCAACAATCTGAAGGGGGGGGGGGGCAGATAGGCTAGGCGGTAGCGTGACAGCGAGCTAACCAGGGGACCCGGGTTCGAATCTGACTCGAGGCATCCAGCTAAAATCTGACCCCCGGGAGTAGAGACAAATTTTTAAAAAATATATAACTAGTATCGTAATTAGGCTTATGACTAGAAAGGCCGAAAAGCCAAAAAAAAAAAAAAAAACTATCTGAAGAAAATGTAGAAGAATTCAATTGGATGTTGATGAAGGCAGTCCAAGGTGATTGTATAAAAATAAGACTATATCAGTTTTATTATTTTACATTTATTCGATAACCGACGTTTCGGAGATTTACCTCTCCTTCTTCAGGGTAACGAAAAGTCAATGAAAGTATATCAATTCATAATTACTTCCTGTCTTCTTTGACAATGCCAAGAAAACGAAAGAATTGATATACTTTCATTGACTTTTCGTTACCCTGAAGAAGGAGAAGTAAATCTCCGAAACGTCGGCTATCGAATAAATGTAAAATAATAAAACTGATTTAGTCTTATTTTTTTACAACCACCTTGGACTGCCTTCATCAACATCCAATTGTATATTTATACCAGTCCGTCTCCTAACGAAAAACTCTATCAATTAAATACTCTTGTAGAAGAATTTTTTAGAATATATCTTCATCCCTTCATTTTCTTCTCTGAGAAATCGATTTTTTCAACACACAAAAAAGCATTTTCTCATATGCAGAGCCACCCAGAAAATATGAGAAAATTAGACAAAACTTCATTTTTAGCAATCGCAGAAGATATAGAAAACATTCAAGGAGGTTTTCTACACAATTTTATTGCCGAAGCTACCACGTGGTATGTTTAAAATGTGGCATTCACACTACGCTGACGTGTCGTGTTAACACGTCAGCTGACGAATGCAAAAAAATCAATTATTTTAATTAGGAGTGTGCACATTAGGCTGACGTGTAGTGTCGCGACATAACACGCTCGCTGACGCGTCAGCTCTAAATATAAATTCCTAGAACTCGTCAGGCCGTCAGCCATGATGAACATGGAAGAAAAGGTCATGGAGTATGTAAAAAAATTCCCAATTTTATATGATCAATCCGAAAAGTATTATAGAAATAAAAATTACAAATAGAAATTACTTATTTATTGCAAGGATAGGCCGTTTGATTTATTTAATCATAGACACAAAAAAAATTCAGTCGAATTGAGAACCTCATCCTTTTTTGAAGTCGGTTAAAAATAAATACATTTCATTCTATTAAATTCCGCAAACTTTTCTCTATAATAATAATTATTACTAAAATGTAAAATAAATAAATAATATTTTAGAAAAAACTAAAAAACACGCTTCTAAATAGTACAAAATAATGTAATACTTAATCAAATAAACTGCAACAGATAGTTGCTAAACTTTATCCAAAGTCATTTGAAATATTAATATGTTTATTCCTTTATTATTAATCAGATATCATTTGCTATTTGAAGTCCATGTTGACTTAAATTCAAAAATAGTGATCGATTCTCATCTAATACTCAAGGAATAACCATTCTACATTGCATTTTAAACGTTTCGGTTATTATTGGTAACCATTGCTGAAGACATAGAGGAATCGACTTAAAATCAAAAATAGCCATCGATTCTCATCTAATACTCGAAAAATAACAATTCTACATTGGATTTTTGAAGTTTTGATTATTATTGGTAACCATTACTGGAGACATGGAGGAATCGATTTAAAATCAAAAATAACAATCGATTCTTATCTAATACTAGAGGAATAACCTTATTGCATTCCATTTTTGATGTTTTGACTATTTTAATGGCAAGCTCTACTGAAAACTTGGAAGAATCGACTTAAAATTAAACCCTCTTCCTGAAAACTCACCCACTTCCTGAAAAAATCGCACTTTTTGGCCTCTGGACGAGACCCTATGTGATTTTTGGCGAAACCGTCACGTGCCAAAATTCAATCTAATTATATACTACAATTTGTGACTTTAATTAAGTCCATAGGTTCCGTAGTCTTTACCTGAGGACCCTTTCAAGTCGTGCTTGCCGTGAGACCGATTACAATACTTTCCCCATGCTTCGGATTGGATAAAGTAAAAACGTGGGGCACTTTGTCGAAATTAATTACAAGTTTCTGCGCCCCACACTTTTTGATTATTACATTATTTTGTACTTTTTAGAAGATTATTTTTTAGTTTTTTAAAATATAATTTATTATAATCTCCTTTAAAAAAACTTGTACCTGAAATTTTATTCTGAAAAATAGTATTTGTAATAATTAATGGTTTTGTTATAGTTTTAGACCTTTCTAAATTGTTTAAACTCATACATAAAAGAGAATGATTAAATTCTAAATCAATATTTTCCTTTTTATATTCGTGTTAATTAGCGTCATTTTCAAACCTGATATTTTAGCAGGAAAATTCTGATGGCATTGATCAAGCAAATCAGATAGATTATTCATTTATATTCAATTATATGTATGTCAAAATTGTAATTTATCACTTTGATACATTTTTTTTATAAAATTGATTCAGTTTATCATTTAATAATTAGCTAAAAAAAAAATCAACGTGGGTTTTGCCAAACGATTAAAACAGAAATTAGTATTATTTTGTTCTGTGTGTAATTTGAGACACATTTAATTGCTATCATGCTCAAGGGAATCGATATGTTTGTTTATTTGTTTTTAAGAGATGATGCCTTTTTCAATTTGGACCCGTTATCTGCAATGGAGGGGAAGATGTGGGTGTCTCAAGAGGAAACGAGTGGAGCAGGTGGTCGTCGTCGTCGTCGTCGGCGGCGACTGGTCGATGCCGAGTACAGACACCAGAGTGGGGGCAAATGGAACATGGAACGAGATGAAACCACACACATACGCAGAGAGATCCACATTGCAAACTTGGAATAGAAAGGGGAATGCGGGGGTGGCAACCAGAAAGCCACATCTAAGGGAATTCGCCTCCGGTACTTTACGAATTTTTCATTTCGTTAATGAGAAGATAATAGCAAGATTTATAACCAACGCTTGATGAATTTCTTATTGATATTCTTAAAAAAAAAGATAAGAGATTTTAAATTACCTCCCTGGCCCAATTAAGCAGACAAAAGGATACTCTGAGCTTTTCTAATTAATGGATCCTTATTGTTTTGTAAGTGAAATTGAAATTTCAATACAAAATTAACCGCCCCTAACCTAAAACAAGCTTACATATTAGCCTTATTTGCCATTTTAATTATTGAAATGGGCTTATCAAACAGTTAACATAGTTTCTAAAGTAACTTACTAACCTGAGATGGCAAGTGGGTGAAGTAAGTTAGTTTAGTTTAATATATACCTATTATATAATAATAAATTATATTTTAAATAAGCTGACGTGTTCTGATGAGGCCATCCACTTGACTTTACCATACAACTTGGCCCTTCACTTATATTTAATAAAATTATATATATAATAGCCCAGATTAATTTGCAGCAACGCTAACGTAATGCTGCCGACAGGGAGCGGTGATGCCGTCTGTATATTTGCGGCAAATTAGAAATATAATTGTAATTTGAACTCGAATTTTGAAATGAAAGACTCTAATTGATTTTAAATTAAGAAACATTAAATATATTGATAATTATTCCTCCCCTCCCCCAAATTAAAAAAAATGCTATATTATAATTCTCCTCCTCACACGATCCCACTTATTTAAATAAATCTATTTCCACACAAAAATATCACAATGCTGTAGATTATAGAAAAAAAAAATACTTCCACATTCATATCTAGAGCCTCATTTCTGTAGCTGTGTCAGGACGAAAATGAGGCGAAACTTTTAAGAGACTATGTATTTTCGGGAGTTTACAGGTATACATTTGGAGTGTGGTTTTTTAAGAGGAATAAAATTTCTGGATCGAGACGCCGCCCGCCAGGGCACCAGCTCGGAGAGCCGAGCTTCGAGGGCGTGCCGAAGGCACGCACGAAATGCTCGTTATTTATAATCATGTAGAGGTGCGTTAGTTTTTGCATTTTTAGACTCCTGGGGGCCCACTGATTATGTATAGAAAATTTGGTTGAGTTTGGTCAAATGGCCTAGATTTTTAACCCCTCACCCATCCATCCCCTTAATTTGGGGTCGATATACACCAAAATCTAATCAGCTCTTAATCTCAATAGACCAAAAGTACGTGTGAAATTTGGTTTCGATGTCCACACTAGTTTTTGAGCAAGCTCGTCCACATTTGGTAACGCACAGACTAACAACCAGACAACCAGACTAACTAATTAACAGACATTTTGACAAAACAATTATTATCTCGAAAAATATAATTTTTTCGATGTTCACTTATTTGATCTTTTTTGTAGAGCGAAATGCCATGGTTTCGCTCCATTTTTTTAATCTAATTAATTTCAGCCCTTTTTGAGATATTTCGAAAAAAACCCACTTTTCATGCACGATTACAATACTTGACCATACCCTGTATACTAAAGTAAAAATCTAAAAAACACCCTTCTAAAAAGTACAAAATAATATAATACTTAATCAAAAAGTGTGGGGCGCATAAACATGTACTTTTAATTAATTTCGACAAAGTGCCCCACGCTTTTTGATTAAGTATTATATAACATTATTTTGTACTTTTTAGAAGCGTGTTTTTTAGTTTTTTTTAAATATAATTTATTTTTTTACTTTTTAGTCTTAATTATTTTTATAGAGAAAAGTTTGCGGAATTTAACAGAATGAAATGTATTTATTTTGATTATTATTATATAATTTCATTTAAATTGAGTAGGTAAACAATTATTTTTATAGAGAAATGCTTGCGGAATTTAACAGAACAAAAGTCACATTGATAGATAGATAGATACATACATACATATAATACACTAGCTGCAAGGCCCGCCTTCGGCGGCCCTCTTGCTAGCCAAGGGACACACCCCCTGGACCCCCAATCCACGAATCCCACCCTCACACTCCACTCCCCCACGAAACCCACCCAGCACCCCCTCCGCCGCACCCGTGCCCATCTCCACCCCCACCCAACCACCCCAACACTCCACCCTGCACCCCATCCACCTCGGACCCTCGCCCCCGTACCACCCCACTATGCCACTGGACCCTCACCTGAACCCCCACTCCATCAACCCTGCACCCATCCTCAGGGCCCTCCACCCCCGCCTAGCCACCTGCTCCACCCCTGCACCCAGTTTTTGTATTTCTAGCCTTCTAGGACCCACAGATTATGTATACAAAATTTGGTTGAGTTTGGTCCAAGAGCAAGAATTTTCAGAAATCACATCCCCTACAACTGTGTTTATTATAAAATTTGCCGTAGAGTTAATAGTTTAGGAGTTATTTGATAATTTTCATTCGTGTGCCTCCCCAAACCCCATTTTGGGGTCAAAATATCAAAACGTTATATAGCTAAAAACGTAAGTTAGAAGACATCTGATGTAAATATGAAATTTCATAATAATCCCTTCAGCCGTTTTGACGTGAATCGTGAGCAACTTTTCGCGGAAACCACTGAAACAGACAGACAGACAGGTGTTTTCGTTCATAACTTTGCTTGAAACGTGTGCAACCAAATTTTGGCGTGATTTGGAGCAATGTACAGACAAAACCTAATTTTATATATACCTATAGATACATACATGTTAAGCTAATATAAAGCGTGTAAAAAAGATAAGAGATTTTAAATTACCTCCCTGGCCCAATTAAGCAGACAAAAGGAAACTGAGCTTTTCTAATTAATGGATCCTTATTGTTTTGTAAGTGAAATAGAAATTTCAATACAATATTAACCCCCCCCTTACCTAAAACAAGCTTACATATTAGCCTTATTTGCCATTTTAATTATTTTTCTCTGTCATGTATTTTCATGGCCGTATCAAACACATAACATAGTTTGTAAAGTAATTTACTAACCTGAGATGGCAAGTGGGTGTGGTAAGTTAGTTTAGTTTAAATTGAAAGTTTAGTTTAATATTAGCTGCATTGCCCGCCTTTGGTGGACTTCTTGCTAGCCAAGGGCCTTCGCCCCCTGGGCCCCCTGTCACTTGCAACACTCCCTCTCCTCCATCTCCAGCCACTCTCCATCCCACCGAACCTCTCCCCAACCCCGGAACTTCTCTGATCACCCTCCAACCCAGTAAACCTACCCCCTTGACTCCCCACCCATGGACCCCGCATCCCCTGAACCCCCACCCTTTTAACTCCGCACTCCTCGGCCCCAACCCTCACCACCTGGGGGGATGGACATATATAGATAGTTACAGAGACAGGCACAAATGCCCTTTAGTAGTATATGATACCATATATGTACCTACTAACAGTAGTTTTTAAGGAATTTGGTGTTGGTACTTGGTGAAACATTTTTAAAATTATTGGATAAAAATACTTGGTAGGTTTCACATTAATGTGAAACCTACCAAGTATTTTTATCCAATAACCTACTAACAGGGCCACCTTATAATATGATAATTTTTTTTTCTATAATAAGAAATCTGAAAATCTACTGTGAAGTTTTCGAAAAAATAAAAGTGATAATTTTAAATTTTGAATCTGGTACTAGATTTCAAGATTTCTGAGAAAATAATCATCATTTCGGTATATTTTCGACTTCATTTTAATTAGAAATAAATTTTCTACTTTCAAACTTTCTGATTGAATGTTCTAGAACAACAATTAGATACCGATCTGAAATAAAAATTGAATATTGTCTCTTTATTAGAATTTTATATTAATTATCTAGCCAGGAAAAAATATAAACAAATACTAATACATAATATCACTTTCTGTAAGTATGTAGGTATGTATTTACATATAGGAGAAGCTATTTTAAAGTATGAAATTTACGAAAAGTAAAGTTAGGAGCTCACTATGAGATAAAAAATAATAAAGTTCTTATTTCAACATTAATAACTATCTTCTTTGAATAACAAAAATCAATAGAATTATAATATTTTATCCCCGTCCGTTTTTTCTTCAAATGTGTAGGCCAAAAGGTTGGACACCCCTGACTTATTTGATTTTAAGCTTTCTAGCTGACGAGCTTTTAGTCGAATAATGCTAAAATTCAGAAAAAAGCTGTTGTAGTTAATAATGAACTGATATACGTTACTCAAGTTTGTATGGATGCACCTTTGTAGCAGGTTTAAGCTTTCTATCATTTTAGTTCAAACTCAGGACTCGTAATACAATTCCCACTTTACAGACAGTGTTCTAAATCAAGGCTGAAGTCAGATTTTTTCTTTTTGTTTGGGGGGGGGGGTATTTATCAACAAAGGGTTTAGAGGAGTATGTATACTTAGTAAGGTGGGTCAAATAAATCCATTATTTTTTTTTACAAGTGACACGGAAAAATATGTTTCTAGACACCTTAAAAAAATTCTTTCTAAATATGAGCTCCTAATTTTAATAGGAAGATCCTCCGCATCGCAGTTTCTTATTTTTTCTCAGTCCAATAGAAAAAAATCTTACCTCATCATTAATTGATTGTACAGAAAAATGTTTTTAAAGAATTTCGTAGAAAATTTAATGCTCTACAAAAAAGGTATCTCATATTTTTTCCGTAAACCTCACCATTTGAAAGATATTGAAGATTTAAGTTTGATTATTTTAAGACAAATTTCATTTTTGTTTATGAATTTTATAACTCGAGAATAAATGGCTATTATAAAATTCGCAATACAAATTTTTATAGGAAATTAACTGCTCTATAAAAAGGGTGTCTTATGTTTTGGCGATTAAATTAAGCGTTCAAAAGATATTCATCATTAAACTTTCATGTGTAAAGATTTTAAGAGTTTTTGATTAGATATTCGAAAAATTTCAATTTAATTTATGAATTTCATACAAATTTCATTTTTTGTCATTAATATAAGTATTATTTGAGTTTTATTTTCAAAATTTTTGAAATTTTTTTTCAATTATTTTAAACATTTTATTTTTAATCATTAGAAATCACGATCATGTTGTTTTTTTTTCGATAACGTCTTCAAAACGTCTTTAAGCATTTTTCCACTATAGCTGGATATTGCTCTAGAGAAAATTTCTTCTCTAGAGAATTTTAAATTTGTAAATGTTCTCAAAACTTATAAATTAAATTGAAATTTTTCGAATATCTAATCAAAAACATAAAAATCTTTACACATGAATGCTTGATGATGAATATATTTTGAACGCTTAATTTAATCGTCAAAACATAAGACACTCAATTAAGAACTCAATAGTAGATTGCTTAAAGACGTTTTGAAGACGTTATCGAAAAAAAACAACATGATCGTGATTTCTAATGATTAAAAATAAAATGTTTAGAACAATTGAAAAAAAAATTTCAAAAATTTTGAAAATAAAACTCAAATAATACTTATATTAATGACAAAAAATGAAATTTGTATGAAATTCATAAATTAAATTGAAATTTTTCGAATATCTAATCAAAAACTTTTAAAATCTTTACACATGAAAGTTTGATGATGAATATCTTTTGAACGCTTAATTTAATCGCCAAAACATAAGACACCTTTTTTATAGAGCAGTTAATTTACTACAAAAATTTGTATTGCGAATTTATAATAGCCATTTATATCGAGTT
Organism: Forficula auricularia; assembly: GCA_024734495.1. Lineage (NCBI taxonomy): Eukaryota > Metazoa > Arthropoda > Insecta > Dermaptera > Forficulidae > Forficula > Forficula auricularia. The sequence continues at coordinate 1,003,030 of JALMQS010000267.1, forward strand.
ATAAAATTCATAAACAAAAATGAAATTTGACTTAAAATAATCAAACTTAAATCTTCAATATCTTTCAAATAGTGAGGTTTACGGAAAAAATATAAGACACCTTTTTTGTAGAGCATTAAATTTTCTACGAAATTCTTTAAAAACATTTTGAAATTGTAAATATTATAATTTATAGTCAATTATAAACATAATATATTCACTCCAGACCATTCATGCTATTTTTTCGCATGTTGTAAAAATACACTTTGGGTGGTCTGGTTCCACCTCCCACCACTCAAATGGTCTGGAGTGAATATATTATGTTTATAATTGACTATAAATTATAATTTTTATAATTTCATTGTGGGTCAAAAATATTTTTTAACACATATGTATTTTTTATCGCACTCCCACCATGCGCAGTACCTGGTCCACCTGCTTAGGCCAGCCAGACTGGCCATTCCTTGTACAACTATCATAGACGGTACTATTACGCATTATTTCTAGTTGGGTCAAATCCGTACTCAAAAATGCGTCACCAGCTCTTGGACTATTGTAATCGTGCATGAAAAAAGTCGTTTTTTTCCTTCTTTTGTTCAAAATATCTAAAAAACAGCTGAAACTATTTTGATTAAAAAAATTGAGCGAAACCATTGCAATTCGGTCTACAAAAAAGCCCTAATAAGTGAACATCGAAAAAATTATATTTTTCGAGATAATAATTGTTTTATCAAAATGTCTCTTAGTTAGTCTGGTTGTCTGGTTGTTAGTCTGTGCGTTACCAAATTTTGTGGACGAGCAAGCTCAAAAACTAGTGCGAATATCAAAACCAAATTTCACATTTAGTTTTGGTCCATTGAGATTAAGAGCTGATTAGATTTTGGTGTCTAAATTAAGGGGGTGGAGGGGGGGGGGGGGGGTTAAAAATTGAAAAATCTAGGCGATTTGAGCAAACTCAACCAAATTTTGTATACATAATCACTGGGCCCAGAGTAATCAAAAAAATGCAAAAACTCCCTCCCCTAGATAATTATAAATAATTTTATTAAATATTAAATACTAGCTGCAAGGCCCGCCTTCGGCGGCCCTCTTGCTAGCCAGGGGACAAGCCCCCTGGACCCCCAGCCCTCGAACCTCCCCCAAATCCCCTCCAGCACCCCCACCCCCGCACCCGTTCCCAACACCGTCCCCACAGCACAAACCGCACCCCACCCACCTCGGACCCCGCATCCCATCCAACCCGTGCCCTCCAACCCTGCACACCACACCCCCGCTTAGCCCCCTGGACCCCACCCCGATATGCCCCCTGGACTCCACCCCCACCCTACTCCGCCTAACTCCTCACCCCACCCCCATTCCACCCCCGCACCCAGTTTTTTCATTTCTAGCCTTCTAGTGACCCACAGATTATGTTTACAAAATTTGGTTGAGTTTGGCCCAAGAGAAAGAATTTTCATTTTTGACCCTCCCCATTTTGGGTGGTTAGTTTTTGCATTTCTAGCTTTCTAGAGGCCCAGACATTATGTATACAAAATTTGGTTGAGTTTGCTCCAAGTGCAAGAATTTACATATTTTTACCCTCCTTCCTTTTTGGGTGGGTTTTTGGGGAAATTCTTTTAAACAAAAGTTGTCAGAAATTACAGCCCCTACAATTTTGTTTATCATAAAATTTGCCGTAGGGTTAATAGTTTAGGAGTTATTTGATAATTTTTATTCGTGCCCCCAAACCCCCTTCTGGGGTCAAAATATCAAAACGTTATATAGCTAAAAACGTAAGTTAGAAGACATCTGATGTAAATATGAAATTTCATAATAATCCCTTCAGCCGTTTTGACGTGAATCGTGAGCAACTTTTCGGAAACCACTGAAACATACATACATACATACATACAGACATACAGACAGACAGACAGGAATTTTGTTGAGGGTGTTTTCGTTCATATCTTTGCTTGAAACGTGTGCAACCAAAATTTGGCGTGATTTCGACCAATGTACAGACAAAACCTTAATTTTATATATATAGATAAGTGAGTGGCCAGTTGTATAGTAAAGTCAAGTGGATGGCCACATCAGAACACGTTAGGTTATTTTTTATTAGATTATTATTTTTATTATATTTTTATTGATCGTTTTATTTTATGCTGTGAAATCTCGATTTTTACCCCAACAATAAGGGGGTGGGGGGTTACAACCCTAACCCCCCCGCTGGCCGTGTCCAAATTGAAAAAGTTTTTATTTTATTTTTTTTTGTATTCGATTTAATTTATTCATCTCTCTTTCTCTCCAAATGGGGGGATTTAATTATTTTCTTAAATTTTGCCGAATTTTTTCTTGCCCTTAATACCGCTTATGTCAAAAAATTTAATTGAATCGGGAAGAAACTTCTTGAAGAAATACTGCTGAGATTCCAATAAATACTACGGTCACAAAAGTATTTTATTTCTTTATTTTTTGCTTAATCAATTTTCGTTTGCAGTTTTAAGCACGTTTAATTTCAAGCGATAGTAGATTTTTAAAGATATTCATTCATATTTCAATATTTGAACATTTTTTAATATTTTGAAGTTTTTGGGATCTTTAACAAATTACAATAAAGTACCTGGAACACCGAGCGATGCTCGGTAATGCATGTTTTTGTTTTTGATTTAATCAACCTTTTTTTATTCAACCACCTGTTAATAATTAGTTTCATTAAAAAACTTATCAAAATTTTTTTCCCAGAAGTGAGACCTAGTATTAAATCGATTCTTCCATGTCTTCAGCAATTGTTACTTATTATAATCGAAACGTCAAAAATTCAATACCAATTCAATTCAATATAATTGGAATTAGTAGTTTTCTTCATCTTTGGGAAGCATTTCCATCAATTCAGCATTAAATTCAATCTCTCCATCTTCAATACCTCTAATTAATTTATTTTCATTTAATATTATTATTATTTTTTTTGGCTTTTCGGCCTTTCTAGCCATAAGCCAATTTACGATACTGTTTATTATATTCATAAGAATTTCGCTGGCTTGGTGTGTACTGGATATATTAATTTTTTTATTGTTAAAAGATAAATAAATTGAATTGCTTCTTTCCAGTAATTTATTTTATTATTCAAATGGTATTTATTATATTTTTATAAATTTGTCTCTACCCTGGAGTCAGATTTTAGCCGTATGCCTCGAGTCGGATTCCTTCTTGGTTAGCAGGCTGACACGCTAACACCAAGCCTAACCCGATCCGCCATATATTTTTTTATTTTATTTTTTTTTATTTAAATCACAATTTTTTGAACCAGCTATCTAATTAATTATTTTTTTTTTAAATTTTATTAAACCAATTATTTTACATGAATTAATGTATACCTATATTGTATTTGAGCTTCGACTCCGGAGATTACTTCTCCACCATCGACTGTCCTTGATCATTTTTTAAGTCCTTGTTTTTAATAAGAGGAAAAAACTAATTAAATAAAAAAAACTCTTTTCCGATAATTATTCAATCCAATCCATTCCTCTCAATCTCTATCCCATCTAATTAATTATAAATTTATTAAACCAATTATTTTACATGAATTAATGTATACATTGTATTTTAGCTTCGACTCCGGAGATTACTTCTCCACCATCGAGTGTCCTTGATCATCTTTAGTCCTTGTTTTTAATAAGAGGAAAAAACTAATTATAGAAAAAAAACCTCTTTTCCGATAATTATTCCAATACCATATTGCGGAAATTAATCCATCCAATTAATTTATCCCTCTCATTAATTATATTGCTCTAATTTTAATATATAATAATATTTATAATGATTTATTAGTGGGATTTAAAATAGAAAAACCAATTAATTATTAAAAGGAAATTGAATAAAAATGTAATTATATATTTATATCGAGACAACCAACTGTGAATAATGATTTCAATTAACCAAAAAGACATCAAAAACAACTTAACCGAAGATGAGACTGTGACAGATCGAATTGTCAACCCAAAAACCTTCTAACCCATGGATTTCATCCAAATTGTTAGAGCCGTTTTCGAGAATCCAATTCTATACATATATATAAATATATATACAAGAATTGCTCGTTTAATTACAAAAATAAATAATTTATGTTTCAGATATTTTGTTCAATAAGAAGTTATCGAAAATATCCATACAGACTCAAATCCACCCACTCACCCACATTAGCACACTACAGATTATATAGATATATATAGTATTAATTGAATTGAATTATATTCTCCTGATTGCTAATAATGCCTTTGTGGTGTTGTCTCTTGGATTGTGTGGTATTATATCACAATAAACAATCGTATCTCTATCATCTTGGTTTTGTCTTAGTTTCGGCCCCATTCATACAACACACTAATCTTCCTTTCATCCCTCTTTATGAGAAGCAGATCCTTCCTATCCTCACCAAATGGATTCGCTTAAGCATTTAATGGTCTCTGAAACCATCCCTCATAAAAATTACTGATTTATAATTCATAACTCATTCTGCAATTTAGACTCAAGAGTAAGTGAAATAAAATCACTACACAATTCAACAATAATTGATAATTGAGTTAACCTAAAATTGGAGTGGGTGCTCATAAATATAATAAAACGATCCCAGAATAAGTCGATCGAAACGTCATAGTTGTATTTTATTATTTGTTCTTGTTCAATAAATATGTGTGATTTCACTAAAAATTCAAAATGTAATAGTTAAATTATTTAACATATGTTAGAATCGGTATATATAGAAACGGCTCTAACGATTTGGATGAAATTCACGGGTTTGGAGGGTTTTGTGTTGACAATTCGATCTGTCACGGTCTCATCTTCGGCTAAGTTGCTTTTGATGGTTTTTTTTGTTAATTGAAATAATTATTCATAGGTGGTGGTCTCGATAAGAATGTTTAATTACATTTTTATTCATATTAATCAATTGGTTTTTTTAACCGACTTCAGAAAAAGGAGGAGGTTCTCTATTCGACTGATTTTTTTTTTTTTGCCTATGTTACCTCATATCTCCGCCAATTGTGAACCGATTTTGAAAAAAAATTTTGCATTGGGTTCCACTCTACCTTCCGATTGGTTCAATTTTTTTCGTAGGTATTAGACCTTTTTTGTTAGGTTTGTTCAGGACTAATTTCTTTGTTGATGAACCGATTTCGATGATTCTTTTTTATTGGAAAGGGGGTATCTTAGGGATGGTGCACTATTAATTTGGTCAAGTTCTGATGATATGATCACTATTAATAATATCACTAAAAAGAGAAAAATAAAAATTTTTAAGAAAAAATAAAACCGACTTCAAAAAAATTAAATGCAACAAATAAAATACACTAAAAGGTATAAAATAATTATTATCTTATTTAGTTACAACTAAACGACGAAATATTAACATGAAATTACTTTTTGAAGTCGGTGCCAAACATATACCTTTTATGAATCGCACTCGACGGATCTTATACGTATAGTTGGTTTGGCACCGACTTCAAAAAGTAATTTCATGTTAATATTTCGTCGTTTAGTTGTAACTAAATAAGATAATAATTATTTTATACCTTTTAGTGTATTTTATTTGTTGCATTTAATTTTTTTGAAGTCTGTTTTATTTTTCTTAAAATTTTTTATTAATGTTAAATCCCACAAACCGATCATTACAAATAATATTATATATTAGAATTTGCTAATTTAATTGATTAAAGGTATTTTTATATAAAATAATTGATTAGAATATATCAATTTCATTCTCTTAAAAAATCCGACAATTCGCAGGACCGTGTCTCCTTCTTTCGGATTTAAAAAGGTCAACGAAAGAACCTCCGTGTATATTAATATATTATTTTTAATAATTTATAATCTTGATGATGGCTATAGAGAATGTAAACGTTGGAAAAAACATAAATTCAATTTTATTTAAATTTGGCTTCGAATAAAAATCGACCTTTTTATTTGAATTTAAAATGAAAAAATAATTTTTAAGAAAAAAATAAAAACCGACTTCAAAAAATTAAATGCAACAAATATAATACACTAAAAGGTATAAAATAATTATTATCTTATTTAGTTACAACTAAACGACGAAATATTAACATGAAATTACTTTTTGAAGTCGGTGCCAAACCAACTATACGTATAAGCGAGCGTACCCGCCAAACGTACTAAGTAAGATCCGTCGAGTGCGATTACATAAAAGGTATATGTTTGGCACCGACTTCAAAAAAGTAATTTCATGTTAATATTTCGTCGTTTAGTTGTAACTATGTAGCGGCCCGTTCTTGCTCATGGCGACGAGCCTTGAGACACGGCCGCTAGATGACTCAGTCGGATCGTTGCGTCGTTTAGCATGAGTGAAATATTATCACCCATGCTATATTAAAGCGACTCGATTCGACTGGGGAAGCGAACGGATTCGGACATTCGAATCTGGAGGGGCCAAACGCCAACCAGCAGCCCCTCCCCTGCACACACCCTATATGAACACGCAACCTACAACCTGCACTCAATAGATTGTTAGGACCCCATCGACTTGATGGGGGGCGCACAAAGCACCACACAGCACTCACCTCACGAGAGCCCTAACAATAAACTAAATAAGATAATAATTATTTTATACCTTTTAGTGCTATTTTATTTGTTGAATTTAATTTTTTTGAAGTCGGTTTTATTTTTTCTTAAAAATTTTTATTTTTCTCTATTTAGTGATGTTATTAATAGTGATCATATCATCAGAACTTGACGAAATTAATAGTGCACCATCCCTAAGATACCCCCTTTCCAATAAAAAAAGAATCATCGAAATCGGTTCATCAACAAAGAAGTTAGTCCTGAACAAACCTAACAAAAAAGGTCTAATACCTACAAAAAAAAATGGGGCCAATCGGAAGGTAGACTGGACCCAATGCAAAAAAAACTTTCAAAATCGGTTCACAATTGGCGGAGATATGAGGTAACATAGGCACAAAAAAAAAAAAAAAAAAAAAAAATTCAGTCGAATTGAGAACCTCCTTTTTTGAAGTCGGTTAAAAATAATATTAATATATCGTTTTTAACTAAAATAAAAAGTTACCGAGCCTCGTCCAGGTACTTTTATTCCAAAAGGCGAAATAGAGATAGCAAGACATGAGGAAGATAATCCAGTCAATTAATTACTAACCATTAATTGTTAAGCTTAATTTATATTTCGTTGAAAATATACTGTTTCATACCAAAATTATCCATTAGAAAATCAATAGAACACATGCGTACCCTCTCTGATACTTGATAAATGTTCTTCTATATATTATATTTATATATCTATTCATAAGAATATTTATTATTAATCAAATGTATTTTAATCAGATTAACTGGACTAGAATTTACATTTAAATCGCTATATACTGATTATGGATTGTAATTAAAAAATCATTGCGCAACTTTCAACACCGTTCTAGGGTGGGTAATGTCGATGAAAGTAATTTTACCAGGACAGCACGTTGTACTGATTAAATTGCCATTTACTGGAGATGCAATGGGATGCATATGTGGCTGGCTCTCTCCACCCGAATTCCCAAATGGCATCAACTCGCTAATCACCTCTACTACGTTCTTCTTCTAATCCACTTATATTTCGAGGCCTCTTCTCAATTTGAAACTTTATACATCTTTATTTGAATATAATTATTTTATGTTTGAATTCTAGAAATATATATTTTTTGTTTTTTTTGAAGTGAAACTTCTTTAACGACCTATCTGTTTGATTTTTTGTTACAATAAAGGGGGAATTACTCAATAGAGGGGAAATATTTTTTTTAAAACCCATCAATGTAGTTTCATGACAAATAAATTTATTAAAATTAGAAATTTAAATTATTATTTTAAAACCCATTAATAGTTCATGATAATTAAAATTTATTAAAATTGGGAAATATAAATTATTTAGCCGTAGATGTTATTTTTATATAACGGGTAAATAATTTTTTTTTTTAATGCAATCCAATACAAGAAAGGGTGTACCAGTAAAGATGCAGCCCCTATGGATCTCGAAAGACCCTTGCATTACCGAAGAGAAGGGAAAGTTGATTAAGTGAGAGGGTGTAGACGTAGGTGTTTATGCACTCGGGTTTTGAAGGTTTGAAGATTATAAGTGCTGGGAAAGATGGAGGCTGGGAGAGAGTTCCAGTTCCTTGAAGTCATGGGGATATATGTATTGGCGATTGAAGTGGTCCGGCACTTTTCTAATTTCACCGCGAAAGAGTGTTGGGAGTCGGCAAAACGCGTGCTACGTGCAAGGCATGCTTTGGGGGGAATTATTGATTTTATCTCATGAGATCACCTGCCGTGATACTATCTATAGAAAAGGGAAAGGGCAGAGACATTTCTTCGATGAGCCAGGGAGTCGAGGGAGTCGGTGAGGGTAGAATCGTCAATTAGCCTGACGGCTCGTTTCTGAATTGCACCCAGGGTAGCAAGAGAATATTTAGAGGCTCCTCTCCATAGATGAGAGCCGTATTCGAGACAGGGGCGGATTTGGGCCTTGTAGATGGTGAGAAGGTGTGGGGGTTTGTAAAATCGTTTGGACCTAAACAAGTAGCCAATCTTCCTTGCTGCAGATTTCGCCACAGAGGAGATGTGTTCATTCCAAGACAGGGCAGATGCGACAGAGACGCCCAACATGGATAGGCTGTCACACATTTTCAGGGTATTCGAATCGAAGTGAATATAAGGGAAATTTTGAGAGCCCCATTTATTCAGTTTGTCTAGGTCGAGAGTAATTGAGGTGGCAACATTGATTCCATTATTCGGGAGTGAGGGTTTGCCGTGCAGAGTGCTATTGTCGGCGTAACAATGAGTGGGGTTTGACGTTTGATCGATAAGGTCATTTAAATAAATTAGTAAGAGTGTGGAGGAGATTACAGAGCCTTGGGGAACACCAGCGTTTGTGGAGAACGATTCAGATGATATTCCATCCACCACAACTTTTATACTACGCTTTGTCAGAAAGCTTTCTATCCATTTGCAAAGTGTTGGTGTGAATCCAAAGGCTGTCTTTTTTATAACATTATTAGTAAGCAATGCTCCAAATGAAATGGAAGAGAACTTATTGTTTAATTAAATACTTCAGAAACTTTTAAAAGTATTAAATTTGTTAAAAATTATCGATTCCTCAGTCTTAGATTCAAATACATTTATCACTTGACTTATCAGTGTGCTTCTTTAAATTTCAGGTTCTTTATAAAGTGACAATTATAATTAGTTATTAATTGTATTATGGATTTATTATGATATAGTTCATTGGTTTCCAACGGGTGTTCAACAGCCACTGGTGGGTTTTGAGAAGTTCTGAGAGGACAATCTACAATGTATTGTACATATATATAATAGAGGGGCATTGAGGACCGGCTACCTCCCCACTTGGGCAACACTAGTAAGAACATTCTGAAAAGTATTATTAAACAATCATACGTACCCTTGAGCTAACACTTGAATACATTTTAGCTCTATATAGTATATTTATAGCATTTTAAACAATGGTAATTTGATTCGGAGAAATTGTAAAAGTAATGTTTACTGTGGCGATAACTTATTGTTGAATTAAGTACCTTCAGAAACCTTTAAAAGTATTAAATCATGGATTCCTCAATCTTTTAAAGAATATGTATGAATCATAAAGGGCAACAAAGGGGTTGTACTCTGCTTGATGCAAATAAACATACACACATATATTTATTTGTATCAAGCAGAGGACAAACCATTTGTTGCTCTTTATGATTCAACAACTCTGCAAAATAAAACTTTTTAATTAAATATGTCTGAAATTAAAAATAAGCTGACGTGTTCTGATGTGGCCATCCACTTGACTTTACCATACAATCTGACCCGTAAAATTATTTATAATCATGTATGGGGGGGGGGTTAGTTTTTGCATTTTTATACTTCTGAAGTCCCACTGATTATGTATACAAAATTTGGTTGAGTTTGGTAAATGGCCAAGATTTTCATTTTTTGACCCCCCCACCCATTTTGGGCGGTTAGTTTTTGCATTTTTAGACTTCTGGGGGTCCACTGATTATGTATACAAAATTTGGTTGAGTTTGGTAAATGGACAAGATTTTCATTTTTTGACCCCCCCCCATTTTTGGAGGTTAGTTTTTGCATTTTTAGACTTCTGTGGGTCCACTGATTATGTATACAAAATTTGGTTGAGTTTGGTAAATGGCCAAGATTTTCATTTTTTGACCCCCACCCATTTTGGGCGGTTAGTTTTTGCATTTTTAGTCTTCTGGGGGTCCACTGATTATGTATACAAAATTTGGTTGAGTTTGGTAAATGGCCAAGATTTTCATTTTTTGACCCCCCACCCATTTTGGGCGGTTAGTTTTTGCATTTTTAGACTTCTGGGGGTCCACTGATTATGTATACAAAATTTGGTTGAGTTTGGTAAATGGACAAGATTTTCATTTTTGCCCCCCCCCATTTTTGGAGGTTAGTTTTTGCATTTTTAGACTTTTTGGTCCCACTGATTATGTATACAAAATTTGGTTGAGTTTGGTAAATGGACAAGATTTCCATTTTTTGACCCCCCCCACCCATTTTTGACCCCCCCCCCATTTTGGGGGGTTAGTTTTTGCATTTTTAGACTTCTGGGGTCCCACTGATTATGTATACAAAATTTAGTTGAGTTTGCTCAAACGACCTAGATTTTTAATTTTTAACCCCCCCCCCTCCACCTCCCTTAATTTTGAGTCGATATGCACCAAAATCTAATCAGCTCTTAATCTCAATGGACCAAAACTACGTGGGAAATTTGGTTTCGATATTTAGACTAGTTTTTGAGCTAGCTCGTCCACAAAAATTTAGTAACGCACAGACTAACTAACAGACATTTTGACAAAACAATTATTATCTCAAAAAATATAATTTTTTCGATGTTCACTTATTAGGGCTTTTTTTTAGACCGAAATGCCATGGCTTCGCTCGATTTTTTTAATCAATATACCTACGTATCAGCCGTTTTTAGATATTTCGAAAAATAAGCTGACGTGTTCTGATGTGGCCATCCACTTGACTTTACCATACAACCTGGCCCCTCACTTATATTTAATATTTAATAAAATTATTTATAATCATGTAGGGGAGGGGAGGGGGTTAGTTTTTGCCTTTTTAGACCTCGGTTTCGCTCAATTTTTTAAATCAAAATAGTTTCAGCCGTTTTTGAGATATTTCGAAAAAAAGGAGGAAAAAAACCCACTTTTTTCATGCACGATTACAATACTTGACCATACCCTGAATGGTAAAGTATAAAAATACATATGTACGAGTATAAAAATTTAATAATTATATTTTATACGTTAAATAGAGACGCTAGAGCGTTATTCGACTAGATACTCTGAAAAATAGAGCTAAATATCGAATTAGTCGAATGAAAAATTTAAATATAATAAATGATGAGAAATATTATAACATTTTTCTACAAACTTTATTATTAAAATGTTATTTATAAATACGAAATTTTAGAAGAAATTTCAAAACATAAAGACAAAGAGTCAATATTACATAGTTATATATATTAAATCTAGATAGAATAGGTATACTTGAGGGCATTGGGGATGAAAACGATATGTCAGCTGGCAGACCGTAGACAATGTTTGACTGACAAACCTAGGGTAGCTCTACCCCTGAGGGACTAATCCGGGATCTAGGAGTCTAGTTAACATATAAATCATGAGACTGGCTTTCAGAGATGGGACAAAATGTTAATCAAGGCAAACAAACAAATCTACATTTTACTTCTACAATTAAAACTTTTATACCTGTGATGCTCGGTAATTTTTTGATTCAGTTAAAAGCGATATATTAATATTATTTTAAATTTTAAATTAAGATAAATGGTCGATTTTTAATAGCAGCCAAAATAAAATAAAATTAAAATTTATATTCTTACACCCACTATGGCCATCATCAAGACGAATCACTGGCCACAAAGTTTTGAATGTAGGTAATTGCAATTAAAAATTATATTAATATACCCCGAGGTTTTTTCGTTGACCCTTTTAAATCCTGAAGAAGGAGGCACGATCCTTATAATTGTCGGAATTTTTAAGAGAATGAAATTGATATGCTAATAAATTTATTTATAGTAAAATACCTTTAATTAGTTAAATTGGCAAATTCTAATATATAATAATAATTGTAATTATCTATTAGTGGAAATTAAAAAAAAACAATTAATTTTATTAAAAGAAAATTGAAAAAAAATGTAATTATAAATTTTTATTCAAACAGCCACCTGTGAATAATTATTTCAATTAACAAAAAACCCATCAAAAACAACTTAGCCGAAGAGGAGACCGTCACAGGTCGAATTGTCAACACAAAAGCCCCCTAACCGGTGAATTTCATCCAAATCGTTAGACCCGTTTTCGAGAACCCGATTCTCTCTCTATATATATACAAATACTGTATATAACAATACAGGACAGCCTGTCAAAAATATGGTACCCTGAAAACAGCACACTCTAGCGAGAAAAAAGTAAACTACACAAAGCGCATAATATTAAAATGCGTAAATTATTTAAAATCGATCTTATTAAATCATATATAACATTAAACGGACACAATATATATTTTTTCCATGACGCTCAAGTTTTTTTTTTAATTTTGCCGGTAGCCGAAAGTCGGATTTGACTGCAAGATTTCCATTTTGCTCGCATGGTGGCGCTCAAATTCAAGAGACCAAAAACGGTTTGCTTTTCTATTGTATTTTGACAGACTGTCCTGTATTGGTATATACAGTATTTGATATATATACTACCTTGATCAAAAAGTTTCAGGAATGTCCACCCTGTGGCGCTCTCAGTTACCCTATTTTAGTTTTTTTTTATTAGATTGCTACATCTCTCATTGACATTCGTGCCAATTTTGAGCGTCATAACTAGAAATTTGTAAAAGTTACCCCCTTTTGAACAAGTCTACCTCTGTGGATGTCTCCAATTTTAACAATCAAATCGCATTTGCAGCAACGATCTTGTATTAAATTTTGCGTTAAAAATGGATTTAACGGTTCGAAGAACTTTAAAGTGTTGAATAAGTGTTTCAGTAACGATAGTCTATCGAAAACAAACGTTTATGTGTGGCACAAACGTTTCCCAATTGGTCGTGAGTGTCACGAAGATGACGATCGCAGTGGCAGGCCGTCGACATCGAAAACCTACGAAAACGTCGATAAAATCAAAGAAATGATGGCCGGAAACCGCAAATTGACCATTAGAGAGATAGCAGAGGACTTGACCATCGCTTATGGATCCATTCAAGACATTTTGTATAATGATTTGTGTTTGAGACGGGTCGCTGCAAAGCTGATGCCGAGAGACCGTCGAACAGTGCCATCGTTATCCGCAACTTTTTGAACAAACACGGAACCAATACCATCCAACACCCACCAAATTCACCTGATTTAGCTCACTGTTCTATATATACAAGAATTGCTCGTTTAATATAATAATATAATATAAACCGCCTTCTTGGTGTGGTGGTTAGCATGGCTGGCTGCCAACAAGGAGGTCCCGGGTTCGATTTCCGGCTATACTCAGAAATTTATCTGTAAGTATAGGGTCTGGAACGGGGTTCACTCAGCCTCGTGAGGATAAATGAGTAGCTGCTTGATTGAGAAGTAGCGAATCTCGGTTAAGAACACTGAAACGAAGGTTGTAGAGATTTCGTTGAGCTAACCAGTTGACCCCTCGGTACTGTTTCCAATTAGGACAGCAACCAATTCAGTAGGCCAAGACCCATAAAGGGTTGTCGAGCCAGAGATTTATTTGATTATTTATTATTATTATTTATATAATAATATAAGATAAGACCGCCTTCCTAGTGTAGTGGTCAGAATGCCTGGCTGGCAACCCGGAGGTCTCGGGTTCGATTCCCGGCTATACCCAGTATAGGGCCTGGAAAAAAAAATTAAGTGGGAGATAAATTTAACCTAATTTATCGCACGGAGAATTTACCACTGCTCGAAGCCCTTAAAAAACTTAGTAAATTGAATTGTGTCTAACTTTCTGAGATTTGGCTTGTGATTTTTGGGGTTGACCGTGTGTCCCAGCTTTAATTAATAAGATGCGAGAGTCAATCTGACTTACAAGATTATAAGTGTACCTTTCTTTCCAAAAATATAATTATAAATTAAACTGTAAAGGATCGTTGCTAGACTTTATCCATAGTTTTTTTTTTTTTTTTACTTATGGAAAGTGGTGTAGGTTTTAGGTGAAACATGATGTTAGTTAATAGAGTAAAGGGTGTGTAGTTCCAGTATTAACTTGTAAACTCCTGATGATGGACTAATAATCCGAAATATATTGAGTTTGTATAAACCTCTTTGAGTTTTATTTCATTCACTGTGAAACTATACACCCTTTACTCTATTAACTTTATCCATAGTCGTATGAAATGTTAAGATGTTTTTCCTTTATTATTAATCAGATATCACTGGCTATTAGAAATCAATGTTGACTTAAAATCAAAAATAGTCATTGATTTTCATCTAATACTTGAGGAATAACAAGTCTACATTGCATTCATGTCGTCAGCCCTTGTTACCAATAATAATTGAAATGTCAAAGATGGTTATTTCTCAAGTATCAGATGAGAATCGATCGCTATTTTTGATTTTAAGTCGATTCCTCTATGTCTTCAGCAAAGGTAACTGATCTGATAACAACGCAGTTGCTATGGTTACTTATATAATTTCCTCCCAAATTTAGTATCTATTTTACAGAGAGAAGACTATCCATTCTTACTTAAGCAAGGTTAAATGAGGTATATAAAGCTATTCCTATATTAATGACAAAAATGTATGTTAAAGTAACCTAGAATCAAGTGATTGGTCCCCAGGGAGGTGGTGCTAAGTAAATTAAGTGCCGGAAAGCTGAATTGAATGAAGGAAATTTGTTGTATGAATTACTTTACTATGTGTATGGTCAAGTATTGTAATAGTCCATGAAAAAAGTGTTTTTTTTTTATCTCAAAAACGGCTGAAACTATTTTGATTTAAAAAATTGAGCAAAACCATGGCATTTCGGTCTACAAAAAAGCCCTAATAAGTGAACATCAAAAAAATTATATTTTTCGAGATAATAATTGTTTTGTCAAAATGACTGTTAGTTAGTCTGGCTGTCTGTTAGTTAGTCTGTGTGTTACCAAATTTTTGTGGACGAGCTAGCTCAAAAACTAGGGTGAATATCGAAACCAAATTTCTCACGTAGTTTTGGTCTATTGAGATTAAGAGCTGATTAGATTTTGGTACATATCGACCCAAAATTAAGGAGGGTGGAGGGGAGGGAGGTTAAATATTAAAAATGTAGGCTGTTTGAGCAAACTCAACACCTTTTAAAAATATATTAAATAAATAATCAAAGCTCAGTCTTAATTGGGGTGATTAACTTTAAAATTTAAAAAAAAAACTTTCCCTATCCTTAGCATTGGATAAAGATAAATCTTATCTTATTATATTAAACGAGCAAAGTTTATGTATATATATATATATATATATCGGGTCGGGTTCTCTAAAACGGCTCTAACGATTTGGATGAAATTCACGGGTTAGGAGGGTATTGTTAGGGCTCTCTTGAGGTGAGTGCTGTGTGGCGCTTTGTGCGCCCCCCATCAAGTCGATGGGGTCTTAACAATATGTTGAGTGCAGAGTTGTAGGTTGCGTGTCCTCATGGGTGTGGTGCAGGGGAGGGGCTGCTGGATGGCGGTGGCCCCTCCAGATCCGAATGTTCGAATCGGTTCGCTTCCCCAGTCGAATCGAGTCGCTTTAATTATAGCATGGGTGAATATATTTCACTCATGCAAAAGCGACTCAACGATCCGACTGAGTCATCTAGCGGCCGTGTCTCAAGGCTCGAGGCACATGAGCAAGAACGGGCCTCTACAGAGGGTTTTGTGTTGGACATTCGATCAGTCACTGTCTCATATTCGGCTAAGTTGTTTTTTTGTTAATTAAAATAATTATTCACAGGTGGTTGTCCCGATATAAATGTAAAATTATATTTTTATTCAATTTCCTTTTAATTTTTAATTGTTTTTTTTAATTTTAAATTCTACTAATAGATTATTACAAATATTATTATATATTATATTAAAAGTTAGAAAATTTAATTGATTGAGAACGGGGGAGGATTAGAGAATAATGGAATTGGAATAATTATCGGAAAAGAGGTTTTTTTATTTAATTAGTTTTTTCCTCTTATTAGGACTAAAAAGATGATCAAGGACAGTCGATGGTGGAGAAGTAATCTCCGAAGTCGAAGCTTAAATACAATGTATACATTAATTCATGTAAAATAATTGGTTCAATAAAATAATTTATCTAATTTATCTAATTTAATTGATTAAAAATCGAATTTTAAATCCCACAAGCGTATTTTTCTGTATTAGAATTTGGAAATTTAATTGATGAACTCAAAAATTGTTATTTAATTAAAATAAATTATTATATGGTATTTATTTATATACCTATACATGTATACATATAATCTGTGGGCCACTACAAGACTTGAAATGCAAAAACTGGGTGAGGGGGCGGGGGCGAGGGAGGAGGTGACGGTGGGGAGATGTGGTGGCCCTCCATATGGGGCCGGGGAGTGGTTTCGGGGGGAAGGGGCGGATTTGGGGTGGGTGTCTAGGTGGGAGTGAATGTGGGGTGGAGGAGTGCAGGAGGTGGGGTGAAGTGGTGGGGGCAAGGGTGAGGGTTCCGGGGAGGGGGATTAATATTTAGCTTTTAACTGAAGAAAAAGTTACCGAGCATCGCTCGGTGGCCAGGTACTAATGATTATCTCACTAATTAATAGTCAAAAGAAATGTCAACCAAATTATAATAATTTTTGTTAGAAAAGTAAAAGTTGTATCATCAACAAAATGGTATGTAGGTAATAAAAATCAATATTTGTTGTAGGTACTAGTACAATTTTTTCAATTGCCGCAAAGCCCCTTGAATTTATCCAACCGTATAGTTCAGACTGGATTTGCAAAGCCTATCCTAAGACTTTTAAGGCGTTTTCATTTTTAACCGACTTCAAAAAAAGGAGGATGTTCTCTATTCAGCTGATTTTTTTTTTTTTTGTATCTATGTTACCTCATATCACCGCCAATTGTGAACAGATTTTGAAGAAAAAAATTTTATTGGGTTCAGTCTAGCTTCCGATTGGTCCCGTTTTTTTCATTGGTATTAGACCTTTTTTGTTAGGTTTGTTCATGAACCGATGTTTATGAACCGATTTTGATGATTCTTTTTTTATTGGAAAGGGGGTATCTTAGGGATGGTGCCATATTAATTTGGTCAAGTTCTGATGATATGATCAATGACGAAATAACGTAAATCTCCAATTATTATGACCAAATAATCGAAATTATAATAAATAAAATCTTTTATAAAAAAAATCTCAAAAAATTCATTTAAAACCCTCAAACGTTTCGAGAGAATTTCTATATTTATGAATTGAATTTTAATATAATTTTCTGATTCATTCGTCTGACGCTTTCTCTTACGAGATGCATGCAAGGTATTATATTAAATCACTATTAATAACATCACTAAAAAGAGAAAATAAAAATAATTTTTATAAAAAAAATAAAACCGACTTCAAAAAACTTAAATGCAACAAATAAAATACACTAATAGGTATAAAATAATTTTTATCTTATTTAGATACAATTAAACGACGAAATATTAACATGAAATTACTTTTTGAAGTCGGTGCCAAACAAACTATACCTATAAGCGAGCGTACCAGCCAAACGTACTAAGTAAGATCCGTCGAGTGCGATTCATAAAAGGTATATGTTTGGCACCGACTTCAAAAAGTAATTTCATGTTAATATTTCGTCGTTTAGTTGTAACTAAATAAGATAATAATTATTTTATACCTTTTAGTGTATTTTATTTGTTGTATTTAAGTTTTTTGAAGTCGGTTTTATTTTAATACATACACTACTCTCTCAAGGATAAGACTAGTCTAGTTTCAGTCGAATGAAAATTATTTATGCCAGGGGGGCGGAGGAGTGGAGAGTGATTGAAGAAGGGTCTCAGCTAGTTAATTATAATTAATTTCATTTTTCTTAGGGGCGCTAGCTTATTATTTGAAAAATTTGCATATAAATTGTCATTCTTTTTTAATTAAATTTATCCAGAGATAAAAACCTTATAGATACATAAATTCAATTTATACTTTTTTCCTCACTTTAAGATGAATTTTAAATAAACATCTTTTTTGAGCGAAAGAGTAATTTTAAATGGATTTAAAAAATGTAGCTTTTATTTTCAACCTATTTACCTCACTTACGAATGAGTTCATCCCCGAAAATTTCGCTTAGATAAAAGCGAGGGGTGAACCGAGATTGGAATTAGATGAACACCGTCTTTGGAATTATTCGGAATTACTTTGAAATTAATTAGATAACACTGCCCAACAATGAAAATGTATCGGGCTCAAAAATAGCTGATTCTTATGTATTTCCACCTGAATTTCCAGCTGAGTTCAAAAATCACCATAAAAATTACCGATTAGCTCTTGTTTTGGAGATATAATCGGTCAAATCGACGAAAAAGGCCATTTTGACATATTTTCGAGTTCCATTAGATATTAAAGAGCAATATTTGAGATCACAATATTTTGTTGAAGTACCTAATAGAAAACAGCTTCCTCTTTGATTTTCAAATTACGCCTTGTTTTTAGCTCAATTAGAACTCTAATTATAACTAAAAAATAAAACTACGTGATTATAAAGGATAATAAACATATATAAAAACATATGGTCCTACTTTTTTAGTTATAACTCGAGTTCTAATTGAGTTACAAACAAGTGGTAATGTGAAAATCAAAGAGGAAGCTATTTTTTTCAAATATTGCTGTTTAATATTTAATGGGACTAGAAAATAGGTCAAAATGGCCTTTTTCGTCGTTTATTATTATTATCTTATTATATTAAACGAGCAAAACAAAACCCTTCTAACCCGTGAATTTCATCCAAATCCTTAGAGCCGTTTTCGACAACCCGGCCGGATATATATATATATATATATATATACCGGCCGGGTTGTCGAAAACGGCTCTAAGGATTTGGATGAAATTCACGGGTTAGAAGGGTTTTGTTTTGGACATTTGATCTGTCACGGTCTCATCTTCGGCTAAGTTGTTTTTGATGGGTTTTTTGTTAATTAAAACAATTATTCATAGGTGGTTGTCTCGATAAAAATGTATATTTACATTTTTATTCAATTTCTTTTTAATAAATAATTGGTTTTTTAATTTTATATCCCACAATAAGATCATTATAATTATTATTATATATTAAAAGTTGGGCAATTTATTTCATTAAAAATCGAATTTTAAATCCCACAAATATTAATTTGACAATTTGATTGATGAACTCAAAAATTGTTATTTAATTAAAAAAATAATTATACTGTATTTATTTATATACCTATATATATATATATATATATATATATATATATATATTATACATAATCTGAGGGCCACTGAAGGATAGAAATGCAAAAACTGGGTGCGTGGGCGGGAGTGGGGGTAGATGTAGGTTGCAGTGGTAGGGGGTCCGGGGGAGGTTAGAGGGTGGGGGGTGCAGGAGGGGGGAGCGAGGGGATTAATATAGAGCTATTAACTGAAGCAAAAAGTTACCGAGCATCGCTCGGTGGCCCAGGTACTAACCAAACTTTATACGGAATATAGGTACTTTTCCTTTATTTTAGTGCACAATGAATCATCAAGAAAAATCATGAAATAAACTTTAGGACAAGGAAAAAATTTTTTTGCAGAGTTTCGTAATCTATTGTCATCTATTGTCTTCTACTTGGAAATAAAAGTGGAAGTGGAAGTAGGTGTACACGATTTTAGGTCGCAGTTCACCCCTCGGCTAAAAGTCATGTCATGGCATATATAAAATACTTAACACAAATAAAATCTGTAGGTACATTAAAATAAATGTTTGTATATAATGTATTGATTTTTTTAAGTAAATAATTTCAATACTGACACATTCGAAAAAAGGTTGATTCATGTGATTTTTATCAGTTGATGATATTATGATCGTCGAAATGTAATTCTAATGATATTTGCCAATAATAATTGGAAATTTGGAAAATAGTAGGTACTATGGGAAAAATCTGTTAGTAATGGACAACTTCTACTAGTAGTTACTGGCAATGATCTATTTCAGAGTTTCTCAACCAGTAATAGCACGCGTACCTACTGCTAATAGTACAAGTGGCGTAGCCAGAAAATTTTCATGGGGGGGGGGTCAATTCACAAAGCAAAATATTTAAATTTTTATAATTTTTCCAATTAATATAACAAAGAATAATTGCTATATCAATGATAATTGTTTTTGTCCACGCTTATTTGAAAAAGATATTTATCGCGAGACTACTGCGGATTACGCTATTGAAGTCTGCGGAGTCTTAAGTCTGGACCAGCCTTGGACGTCCGACAGTACGCATCTGTCACTTTGTGCTCCTCTGCGATTCGTGAATATTAACACTCACACTCAATCTTTTATTCTTAATTTGCATGAAAACCCTCAAAATTTTTTTCTTAATCCAGTGATATAAAAATATTATTTTTATTTTCATCCCCTCTAATTTAATTCAATCAATATATTTTCAATATAATATTAACATCTAGCTAAATCTACCAAGGGCACTTGCCGCCACCACCATCCCTTTTAGCTAGCCAGTCAACCCAACTTACCAGAAACCCATCATAAATCACCCCCTGTCAATCTCCCTCCTTTCAAACAACACATATTTTCTCTTAAAATATTTTCAAGTAGATTTCTTTCTTCTTCGATCTCTTAATTTCTCATTCGTATTTTCATTTTTTTCATTTTTAAATACATACGTATATATATATTTTTTTAATAAACTTCGTTTTAATAATATTATTTATTTATTATTGCACGGTTTTTAAATACTAATTGTTCTAAAATAATTCTATAATAATTTCTACTAATATCTTATTTTAAGAACATGAATTTAGGTCATTTATCAAAGATATTAATAGATAAGTTTATATTGCATGTAGGAGGGTTTTGTCCCCTCGGGAGTCGAACCCAAGCACTAGTATGCTTTCGGGCAACTAGTCCAGACCCTTGAGGTGAGTGTCTCAAGGGTCTGGACTAGTTGCCCGGAAGCTATACTAGTGCTTGGGTTCGACTCCCGAGGGGACAAACCCTCCTACATGCAATATAAACTTATCTATTAATATCTTTGATAAATGACCTAAATTCATGTTCTTAAAATTAATTGATCAATATCACAAGTTGATTTTGAGAAAAATTCAATCTTTCTTTCTCAAATAGATACTCAATTCTTTACATCTTATTTTAAATTTTAAATATTATCTTAACTTATAATTTATAATATATCAACTATAAACACTAGTATTATTCTTAAGTAATTATTAAGCAAATAATATACAATTTCTTTCTCCACAGATTAAACATAAATAATTAAGTGGGAGATTATAATATACATATAGCTCATAATTTTCCCCCTACTAACAATAAATCCAAGTGGTAGATTTAAACCTTTTCAAATCGTCCGGTGGAAAACCACTGTCCAATTTCTAAGAGCTCACTGATATTGAATATATTCAAAAATATATCCAAGTTCGGAGTTTTAATTGGTTTTCCGGCTCTCTTATCTTTACTTTTCTTGTCACCCTTTTCATTTCCACCTCAAATTCTCCTTACTAATGACATCAATTAAAATCAATTTCTGCAACATTCGCGGTCTATCTCGCAATTCGAATTTACACGACGTACTTCAACATCTCGAACATGAAAAACCTGCCCTTTTAGGCCTATCCGAAACTATAATTGATGCGAATAAATCTAACGGTCGTGACTACCAATTCGAAAACTATACACTTCATTCAAAATTTCGAAAAAAAGGAGGGGTCTGCTGTTATATTAGAAAGGACATCCCTAGTAGGCGTTTAACTAATCTAGAATCCAATGAATTCGATGCCATATGGATCAAAATCACGTTAGGCCATTCTACTAAATTCTTCTGCATAATATATTTGCCCCCCAAAGACCCCAGATACAAACAATTTTTTGACTACCTCCTTGAGTGTCATTGCAATATCCTGAAAGAATTTCCATCTTCTGAAATATCTTTCCTAGGTGACTTTAACGTCCACAACAAAAATTGGCTAAAATTTTCTAGCCATAATTCCCCCGCAGGCTCCGACGCTGAAATCTTCTCAACGGCGTGTGGCCTCACACAAATTATTAACGGCCCCACAAGAATCCCAGACAAAGCCAATGAAAAATCCAATCTTCTCGATCTTTTCATCACTTCCCACCCTTCGTCCTATGAAGCAAAAATTTCGGCCCCTTTAGGTAAATCTGACCACAATCTGATAAAAATTAAAACCTCCGCCAATTTACCAAAACCCCGGTCACCCGACTCCAACCCCAGAAAAATATGGCTAGTCGATAACGATAACATTAATTGGAATGACATGCGTAACTTTTTTGCCGCTTACCAGTGGAATGAACTCTGCATCAGAGATAAAAACGCTTCAGAATTCGCAGACGCCCTTAACGAGGCAATTCAAATAGGCTTAGAAACCTATATCCCCTCAAAATTGATTAAAGGGAACAAGGATTCTAAGCCTTGGTTTGGTAGACAATGCGCAGATTCCGTCCGTGAAAAAAACAAATCTTTTCAGAAATGGCAACTTTCACAGCTAGAATGTGACCGAGTTGCATTTACCAGATCGCGAAGCTCATGCAAAAAAATCATATCTGAGGCAAAGAAATCATTCGACCAGAGGATAGCTGACCGTCTCGCATCTTGCCCCAATGGAAAACGGGCCTTTTTCTCGTTACACAAGGCAATAAATAGAAATTTTCGCGTCCCCCTCACTTCCGCCCCTCTTTCACCCAAATGGTTCAGTAGCCACGACCCCCGCTGAAAAAGCCGAATCACTAGCATCCTATTTCGCAACTAACTCCACTTTAGATGACAAAGGGCTTAACCCGCCCACTTATACCCCCCAAACCAACCTCATGGGCAAAATAATTTTCAGGCCCCAAATAATCATAAAAGCCATTAATAAATTAAATTCCAAATCCGCCGCTGGCCCAGATAACATCCCACCAATTCTCATTAAAAAATGCGCCCCTGAACTTGCCCCTATCTTATCCAAGCTATTCCAACTCTCTTACGAATCGGGCATATTCCCCAAAAGCTGGAAAATAGCCAGAGTCACACCTATTCCTAAAAAAGGAGACACATCACAAATCTCTAATTACAGGCCTATCTCGATCACCTCTGTTCTTTCCAAATTAATGGAATTAGTCATAAACCAACACGTCCTTCATCACTTAGAAAACAATAAATTAATTCACGATAGACAATATGGATTCAGACAAAATCGTTCCACAGGCGACATCTTAACCTATGTCACCCACACCTTGAACAATACTCTAGAGGCCGGAAAAGAAACCCTCGCTGTAGCCCTTGATATCTCCAAAGCTTTTGACCAGGTTTGGCACAAAAATCTTCTTGCCAAACTGCCAGCCTTTGGATTCACACCAACACTTCGCAAATGGATAGAAAGCTTTCTGACAAACCGAAGTATAAAAGTTGTGGTGGATGGAACATCATCTGAATCGTTCTCCACAAACTCTGGTGTTCCCCAAGGCTCTGTAATCTCCTCCACACTCTTCCTTATTTATATAAACGACCTTATTGATCAAACGGCAAACCCCACTCATTGTTACGCCGACGATAGCACTCTACACGGCAAACCCTCTCTCCCGAATAATCGAATCAATATTGCCTCCTCAATTACTCTCGACCTAGACAAACTGAATAAATGGGGCTCTCAAAATTTAGTTAACTTTAATTCAAATAAGACTCAATGTTGTCTAATTTCTAGGCGCGAAAATAGAGATTTCCCTGATATTCACTTCGATTCGAATACCCTGAAAATGTGTGACAGCCTATCTATGTTGGGCGTCTCTGTCGCATCTGACCTGTCTTGGAATGAACACATCTCCTCTGTGGCGAAATCTGCAGCAAGGAAGATTGGCTTCTTATTCAGGTCCAAGCGATTTTACAAACCCCCACAACTTCTCACCATCTACAAGGCCCAAATCCGCCCCTGTCTCGAATACGGCTCTCATCTGTGGAGAGGAGCCTCAAAATATTCTCTTGCTACCCTTGATGCAATTCAGAAACGAGCCGTCAGGCTAATTGACGATTCTACCCTCACCGACTCCCTCGACTCGCTAGCTCATCGAAGAGATGTCTCTGCCCTTTCCCTTTTCTATAGATACTATCACAGCAGGTGCTCTGATGAGATAAAATCAATAATTCCCCCCAAAGCATGCTTTGCACGCAGCACACGTTTTGCCGACTCCCAACACTCTTTCGCGGTCAAATTGGAAAAGTGCCGGACCACTTCATTCGCGAATACATATATCCCCATGACTTCAAGGAACTGGAACTCTCTCCCAGCCTCTATCTTTCCCAGCACCTATGATCTTCAAACCTTCAAAACCAGGGTGCATAGACACCTACGTCTACACCCTCTCTCTTAATCAACTTTCCCTTCTCTTCGGTAATGCAAGGGTCTTTCGAGATCCATAGGGGCTACATCTTTACTGGTGCACCCCTTCTTGCATTCGATTGCATTAAAAAAAAAAAAAAAAAAAAGAGAGAAAAAGATGTGATCCACTTATCTACAATCCAACGTCATTTCGTGTATAGCCTGCTAGGCATTCGGATGGATCATTGAAATCTCAGATGTTATATATTTAATCTCCCAGACG
This sequence comes from Forficula auricularia, assembly GCA_024734495.1. Taxonomy (NCBI): domain Eukaryota; kingdom Metazoa; phylum Arthropoda; class Insecta; order Dermaptera; family Forficulidae; genus Forficula; species Forficula auricularia. The sequence continues at coordinate 1,027,837 of JALMQS010000267.1, forward strand.
AGTAGTCTCGCGATAATTATCTTTTTCAAATAAGCGCGGTCAAAAATAATTCTCATTGATATATGAATTATTCTTTGTTATATTAATTAGAAAAATTATAAAAATTTATTTAAGATCATTATTTCAAGTTAGAAATATATAAGTTCAAATATTATTTTCACTCAATATTTGTCAAAAATTCCCTACATTTGATTCGCGATTGAATCAAATGTAGAAAACATTCGATCAAAATATTTAGTGGGAATTAAGTTAAATTGTGTTTCTAACCGATAAGTTTTGGTGTAGTTGTAATTTCTTCAACCCTTTATGTTTTTGTCGGGAAATTGTCAAAAATGCCAAAAAAATGTAAAAGATCTCATTTTTTGGCGGTTTTTTGCTTTTAACTCGAAAACTATCAACTTTTCGTAAATAACCCTCCTTTTCAAATTTCCGTCTGGAACCTGATAATAATTCTCTCCTCAACTACGCGTTTACCCATCTCCAAAACACGACTTATTCACCAATTCAGAACCACAAATGCTCTAGTTGTACAATTTTATGTCAATTCCAACAGTTATAAATGTGAACTGCACGCTATGCAATATGTAGGCAAAGAAAGATTTGAAGCATATTCTGGTAGATTGTCCGATATTCACTGGTTCGTGCAGTGACTATTCGTATAAATATTTTCTTGCCTCTGAGGTGGTAGATGAAGGTAACTTCGTGAAATTAATAATGAACATCTGTAATGAGGAACAAGCAAAAGACGTTTCATTTTGTGCTTGAGGCTCTCCGTAATCCGGGCATTCATAGTTAATGAATAGTTAAAATAAAAAATTTCAAATAAGATTTTTTTTTAAATGTTTTATTATTGTATTTTTACTTTATACTAGCTTCAAGGGCCGCCTTCGGTGGGCCTTTTGCTAGCCAGGGGGCTTTGCCCCCTGAACCCCACGTGGCTGCTTTATTGATGTTTTATTAGTTACAGAGAATAAATATAATTGTTTTATTATAAAGTCTTAAATATATATAATTTAAGATTCTATTTAACTGCAATATACACTCATAACAAATAAGATGAAACAAATATTTAAAATGTATTAAAAATCCACTTGTTAACATTAAGGGGAAAATAAAAAAAATAGTTATATTATATGTAGGTATTATTATAGATAAGAAGACTTGAAAATTACAATTATTATTCATTTTGCTAGACACAAAAGTATATACAATCTATTTATAAAAAATTCTCTTATTCTCAAGCTTGAGTTGTTTATCATAAAATAATTTAGTCTTTTTGATTTTAAGTCGATTCTTCCACGTTTTCAGTAGAGCTTGTCAAAACATCAAAAATGGAACGCAATAAGGTTATTCCTCTAGTATTAGATAAGAATCGATCGTTATTTTTGATTTTAAGTCGATTCCTCCATGTCTTCACCAATGGCTACCAATAATAACCGAAAACGTCAAAAATCGAATGTAGAATGGTTATTCCTCGACTATTAAATGAGAATCGATCATTATTTTTGAATTAAAGTCAACATGAACTCCAAATTGCAAGTGATATCTGATTAATAATAAAGAAATAAACATATTAATATTTCAAATCAATTTGGATAAAGTTTAGCAACGATCCGTTGCAGTTTAGTTTTTATACAAACAGGGCCGCCAAAACTTGTTTTTTTTTTTTGCTCGTTTAGTTCTTTTATTGTCTGGCAAGCTATGTTGGCTAACCTGATTTTTTTTTAGTTTTTCCTGAATTTTCCAATTTTCCGGGCAACTTTTCTTACAAAGAAACAGAAATTCATTTTTATTATATAGATTATATTTTTCAAAATTGTAATAGCCAAACTGGCTTTAAACAATAAATTATTATCTTATCTTGCCTCTTCAAAATGGGTTAGATCTCTATGGCCCACCCTGTATAGGTCTTGTTTGTCTGGAGACCATTTGGCGCGCCCCTCTGCGAGTGGCGCCCGGGGCATGATAGACCCCTTGTCAACTCGGTACGCCACTGCGACTTGTAAAAAATAAATTGTTGCTTTTAACCCTCGTTCAGGTTTAACACAAAACACAAAACCCATTGCTATTGAATAATAAAGGTTTTAAAGTCGAACAATTAATTACCAATAAAAAATCTGAATTTTTGTAAGTGGTCCACTTCAATTTGTGAACAGTTTATATCTATCTTAAGGTAGTTGTTTCACCATATGGGTTTTCATAGGATTCTTTTGAAATTTAGAGAGATTATTATTTAAATACTTCTGCATCGATTGGTGGCAAAGCGAAATTTATGAACAATTTAGTTCCGGAGATATTAAATTCCAAAGAGAGTTTTTCAGACTCTTAAACATTACACTATACGGGATACCGGAACGTTTACATACATATTTAATTATAATTAAGAAACTCTTCTTACCAGTGTTATAAAAAACTAAACCAACATTAAACAATAACTAATACATGTTTTAAGAAAATTTTAACTCATAGTTAAAACACAGTTTCTGAGATAATAATGGAAAAATAATGAAAAATGTATAATTAAAAATTTACACTAAAATCAAGCTGGCAACAACGCATGTATTTAACCTAAAAAGTGGGTTAACTTTAGTAATTTTTTTACGTTTATTCGCTTCAGCCATTGTCCCAACAGCTTTCAATCTCTTATTAAGAACTTTTTGTTTTATAAATCTCCCTTTATTATGTACTCCATCTGAAATTCCTATGATAAAATATATACAAGCTTGGACAGTGTTGTCATATTTGTCAAACGAGCACGGGATTGGCTAGTAGTGGTACATAAAAAGCAAAAAGTTTTGGGCTTATGAATTATAAATCCTTATTGTTTGTACTATATACTCTAGCATTAACTTTTTGCTAGTATTGTCGCGATACAACTACCTTAATATTTATGAAATATGGATAATTGTATAGTAAATAACTTACTCAAAGAAATAATCTAGAGCAGCGGTTGCCAAAGTGGTGGTCCGCGGACCACTAGTGGTCCGCGAGAAAATTTCGCTGGTCCGCAGAAAAATGTGGAATATACTTACTCATCATGTTAAGTTATGTTTTAAGATGCATTAAAACATGATTCAATTCATAAAAATACGTGACAAGTTATAAAAACTTTTTGTTTGTACAATTTTTGTTTATTTTGTTTATTTTATTATGGTTTATTAATAAAGCTTTCATAACTTGGTTACTATTAATAGTTTCATTTTATTAACTAGGTACATTTTATGTGTTCTTTGATCACAATTTTTTTTATAAATATATTTAACACTTAAAAAATCCTATTAGTGGTCCGCGGGATTTAAATTATGAATTAACTGGTCCGTGAGGTCAAAAAGTTTGGCGACCGCTGATCTAGAGAGAGAGAAGGAGAGAAAGATGTCAACCCTAACAGAGAAAATATCAATATTCGTGACAAGAAGTTAGAAAAAGAGGGAGATGGCAAGATGTGTTTTAGGTCGACGTGGTCTCTCAAACAAATGAAGTCAATTGATTACCAGCAGCAGAAATAGTGGGGGCGAGACCTTTACAGAATGTGAAATGAAGGGACCCCAAAAAGAGAACGAGAGTGCATATCAATATGAGTCTAAAGGGAAATCTAAAAGCAAACCAAATTCATCTTTGCTGTCTACCATGTTTTTCGGACGAATCCATTTCAAAGAATTACTGTCACTTCGACAAACAAGACATTGACCAAAAACTATTAGTAGCAAATAATTTCCCAAATTAGGCTTTATTTTTATATTTACTGGGTGAGTTTTTTTTTTTATCTTGAGACAGTCTTATAACTCAAAAACAAGCATTATATGAAAAAAGTATCAAATATAAGTTTATTTATATCAGGAGAGAAACTAAACTACGCTATTTTTGTCGACATAGAACAAGCCTTCAATGGTATTTCGAGGTCAAGTTCTGCTTTTTAAATGAAAACCTATATGTTGCTTTACATATTCTTAATCTAAAAAAAGTAAAAAAAATTGAACAACTTTTATTAGAACTATTTTTTATACGACATCAATTAAAAAACAGATTAAATCAATTAGATCTCAAAACAAATTCTAATAATTACACCAATCAACACAATTTTTGTCCTAAAGTTTTAAATATCAAATTTGTGTTCCTTTTACGTAAAAAATGAAGGGAAAATTGATTTTTTTAAAAAGTTTGCTTTTGTAATGGTTATAATAATAATAAACGACGAAAAAGGACATTTTGACCTCTTTTCGAGTTCCATTGGATATTAAACACAACACCAATATTTGAAATCAAAATATTTTGTCGACCTAATAGAATACGGCTTCCTCTTTCGTTTTCAAATTACCACTTGTTTTTAGCTCAATTAGAACTTGAATGACAATCTCTAAATCACCACTCCGATGCAAACTACAACTGTACGATACCATTGTCGAATCAAGTCATGTCCTTCACATACCTTGGCATCCAAATGACCTCTCATCAAGACCTAGAAACAGAGGTAAGACATCAGGCAATAAGAGCCTCAAAAATATCGGGTTGCCTTAACAATGCAAATCTGGTCAAATCAATATTTAAGAACGGAGGCCAAGGTACGAGTCTACAAAACCGTAGTACGTCCAATATTAACTTACGCAGCAGAGACAAGACCCGATACTGCAAAAACTTCTCAATTATTGGAAACGACTGAAATGAAGACATTACGAAGGATAATGAACGTGACCAGGCTCGATAGGATGAAGGGTGAAGATATTAGAGAAAAATGTGGAATACAAAGGTGGGCGAATGGGTTAAACGAAGAAGAGCGGAATGGTATGCGCATGTGAGAAGAATGCCAGAAGACCGACTGGTAAAGAAAGTGATGACAAACAAGCCGGTTGGAATAAGGAGTAGAGGTCGTCCTAAGAAGAGATGGTATGACGTTCTGGAAGAAACAAACCTATAGGTTTAAAAATAAGAAGAAGAAGAAGAACTTGAATTATAACTAAAAAACTAAGACCTTATATTTTTATCTATGTGTATTATCCTTTTAATCACGTAGTTTTAGTTTTTTACTTTATATGGAATATAGGCATTTTCCTTTATTTTGATGCACACTGAATAGAAAAATCATGAAATAAATCTTAGGACAAGAAAAAAGAAAATTTTATCGGCCTCTGTTATTTGTAACAATCATTCAACTTAATTATCAAATAATAATGATTAAATAATTAATTATTAAATAAATTGAAAGTTTTTGCCGAGAGTAGCAGAATTTCTATATATTGAAGGAGACAATAAAAGAGTGTGTCTTTTGCAGAAGACACACTCCTTTATGTCTCCTTCAATAATTATTAAATCAAAAAGTCACAACAATGAAAATAAGTGTTTATAATGATATTAAAATTTCATTAGGGGGTCGGGTAGGCTAGGCGGTAGCATGTCAGCCAGCTAACCAAGAGGACCCGAGTTCGAATCTGGCTCGAGGCATCCGGCTAAAATCTGACCCCCGAGGTAGAGACAAATTTAAAAATAAAAATAAATAGTATCGTAAATGGCTTATGGCTACCATGGCCGAAAAAGCCAAAAAAAAAAAAATTTCATTATATACAGATTTAAGAGATTATTTTCTACTTAATAGAACTAGTTAAAATTCTTGAGTTTAAAAAAGTTTTTTTCTCGTGTCAATCCAGTAGATAGTTATATTGTATTACCATAATATAATATAAATAGAGCATTTTTTATTGAAAAAAAAATGGTTCATCCAGGAGACTTGTGATATACTCTGGAATGTCACAAAACATTGTCGGAAAATGATTAAATTATTAATTATTATTAAATTATTTATATAATAATTAAATATTTGATCATTATTATATGATAATTAAGTTGAATAATTGTTAATAATAATTATTATTTGGATTTTTTTGAGATCTAATTGATTTAATATTTTGTTTATTTGATGTCGTATAAAAATAGTTCTAATGAAAGTTGTTCAGTTTTATTAGTAGATTTAGAGATATGTAAAGAAAAATATAGGTTTCCATTTAAAAAAACAGAACTTGAACTTAAAATACCCTTGAAAGCTTCTTCTAGGTCGACAAACAATAGCGTAGTTTAGTTTCCCCTCGATATAAATAAACTTTTATTTGAAAGTTTTTTTCATATAATGCACTGTTTTTGACTTATAAGATTGTCTCAAGATAAAAAACTGCTGAGAATGAAATACAAGATATTATTGTTACTGCCACTGAAAGAGGAGACAGAGGGGAATGCCGCATTGGATTTCCTTCACTGACTTTTCAAAACCCTGAAGAAGGAGGGAATAGACTCCGAAACGTCGGTTTTATGAATAAAAAGATAGTGTAAATTATCTTCTTCTTTTTTTGGACTGCCTCATCGATATCCACTTAATTCACTTATCAGTCCGTCTCCAAAAATTACTCCAATTATATTTGTAATATTTTGCCCCCTCTTTCACCCCCACGCACTCATTTTGGGTATTGATTTTTACAGCATACATTTTATATAGTCTTAAAAATTAATATTACAAAATTTGATCTATATCGGAGAGAGTATTAATTTTTTGCCCCCACTCACATTTTGGGGGGTTAAAATTATTTTTTAGATATTTGAAAATAAATAATCCACAGTTTTCTAAAGAGTAAATGTACTAAAAAGCTAAAAAAATTCTATAATTTGCCCCCCCTTTCGCCTCCCATACAGTCAATTTTGATAGTTGATTTTTACAGGAATAGTTTCTTAAAGTAATAAAGTAATAGTTGGGAGCCGAATTTCTAAAAATCCTGAAATTACTTTTTAGATATTTGTATTTAGAATTTTATTAAGTAAGAATCAAGTAGATATCTTATCGTTCTTAATTGAAAATGCATAATTAGTGTAAACACATTGCAAAGATATTTTGCCCCTTTTGACCCCTTTAGGGGTCGAATTTCAAAAATCCTGAAATTAGTTTTTAGATATTTTAATTTAGTATTTTTATAAGTAAAAAAGCAAGTAGATATTTTATCGTCCTTAAGAGATATCGCATAATCAGTGAAAACACACTTTGCCCCCTTTGACCCCCTTAGGGGTCGAATTTCGAAAAATCCTTTCTTAGTGAGCCCCTATGTCATAGATGTAATATCCTCTCCAAATTTCATGTTTCTATGTTCAGTGGTTCTGGCTGTTTTGATGATGAGTGAGTGAGTGAGTGTATCGGACAAAGAATTTTATATATATAGATGCTCGTAAAATGCCAAAAATAATGTTTTGACAATTTCATAATTAAATAATCTAATTTAATATTATATTTCAAATGGATCTAGAGAAACGCTTTTATTAATGGATTTTAATTTTAGTATTATCAATCGATTTATTAAGACTCGAGTCTCTTAACAAATAGTTACACTAGGCAAATAGTCCAGTTAAATTGTACTCAAAAGAGCCACTAGCGGGATATTTTTCGGGTAGTTTTTATTTCTTCCATCCTATATGTTTTTAACCGACTTCAAAAAAGGAGGAGGTTCTCTATTCGATTGAATTTTTTTTTTTTTTTTTTTTGTGCCTATGTTACCTCATATCTCCGCCAATTCTCAACCGATTTTAAAATTTTTTTTGCATTGGGTCCAGTCTAGCTTCCGATTGGTCCCATTTTTTTTCGTATTTTTTTCATAGGTATTAGACCTTTTTTATTAGGTTTGTTTAGACCTAACCTCTTTGTTTATGAACCGATTTCGATGGTTCTTTTTTTATCCGATAGGGGGTGTCTTAGGGATGGTGTCATATTAATTTGGTCAAGTTCTGATGATATGATCACTATTAATAACATCACTAAAAAGAGAAAAATAAAAATAATTTTTAAGAAAAAAATAAAAACCGACTTCAAAAATTAAATGCAACAAATAAAATACACTAAAAGGTATAAAATAATTATTATCTTATTTAGTTACAACTAAACGACGAAATATTAACATGAAATTACTTTTTGAAGTTGGTGCCAAACATATACCTTTTATGAATCGCACTCGACGGATCTTACTTAGTACGTTTGGAGGGTATGCTCGCTTATAGGTATAGTTAGTTTGGCACCGACTTCAAAAAGTAATTTCATGTTAATATTTCGTCGTTTAGTTGTAACTAAATAAGATAATAATTATTTTATACCTTTTAGTGTATTTTATTTGTTGCATTTAATTTTTTTGAAGTCGGTTTTTATTTTTTTCTTAAAAATTATTTTTATTTGGTGTGTTGAATCCGAATCTGAGGTTTGCTAATAAAATTTCGTGAAGGAACATTGTAAAAAATACAATAAAATGGAAACAATCTCATTTATTGGCGGTTTTTTTGCTTACTATAATAAATTAGAGTTTTGGAGTGGAAAAAGTGGGTTTTTGCCTACACAGTCAAAATATGACAATTTTCAACTAGCGCTTGAGCTCGAACGGTTCGTCGGAGAAAAAACCTAAATAATGAAATTTGACTTTACCATACAACCTGGCCTCTCACTTATATTTAATATTTAATAAAATTATTTTTAATCATGTAGGGGAGGCGGGTTAGTCTTTGCATTTTTAGTTTACTGTGTGCCCACTGATTATGTATACAAAATTTGGCTGAATTTGGAACAAGAGCCTATATTTTCATTTTTTGACCCTACACTCCCTCACTTCCCCACCAATTTTGGGCGGTTAGTTTTTGCATTTTTAGACTTCTGGGATTGCACTGATTATGTATAGAAAATTTGGTTGAGTTTGCTCAAATAGCCTAGATTTTTAATTTTTAACCCCCCCCCTCCATCCTACTTAATTTTGGGTCGATATGCACCAAAATCTAATCAGCTCTTAAACTCAATGAACCAAAACTACGTGTGAAATTTGGTTTCGATATTCACACTAGTTTTTGAGCTAGCTCGTCCACAATAATTTGGTAACGCACAGACTAACGGACAACCAGACAGACCAACAGACTAACTAACTAACAGACATTTTGACAAAACAATTATTATCTCGTAAAATTTAATTTTTTCGATGTTCACTTATTAGGGCTTTTTTATAGAGCGAAATGCCTTGGTTTCGCTCAATTTTTTTAATCAAAATAGTTTCAGCCGTTTTTGAGATATTTCGAAAAAAAGAAGGAAAAAAAAACACTTTTTCCATGCACAATTATAATACTTGACCATACCCCTTATGGCAAAGTAAAAACATATAGGATGGAATAAATCAAAACTACCCCAAAACTTTCCGGGTAAAAACACAATTTAACTCCGCAAAAAATTGATCTGAAGAAAGAGTCTCACTCAGTGGCGGATGTAGGGTTCTTCGGGCGGTATATATATTTTCGACCCCCGCCCCTTAAAGAAAATTTTTTATACACTTTATTACTAATTTTTTATTTTTTTTTATTTTGTACATTTACAGATAAATTCTAACAAAAAAATAATACTTTTAATCAAAACGAGGTGAAATATGTTTTTTCTTTACTCATATTTTTTTAATCTCCGGCTTCCCCGGCCCCGTTGTTTTTTCCGGGCTCCTGGCGAGTGCCCGGTGCTCCCTTAGGTACTATAATCCGGCACTGGTCTCACTTCTCAAACATTTAATTGAAATAAAATCATTTTTTGTCTTAATTTACCATATAGCCAAAATATAGATTAAAATTTACCAAATATTTGTTTCATTTTCATTTGTTAATTTTTCATTTTTACTTTTACGTTCATATTTTTTCCTAGTCTTGGGGAGGGGTGGGGCTTCAGTCCTCTTAGCCCCCCCCCCCGTGGCTGCACCAGGATGTTCATTGTCTGTTAAATCGAAATTTCCACTTTTAAATTGACGAAACCATGTCCCACACGTTCTAATCACTGGAGCATGTTCACCATAAGTTTCTACCAGCAACCGATGAGCTTCAGCTGCTTTTTTCTTTTGATGAAATAAGAAACGCAACGAATGCCGCAAATGCAATTATCCCCCCCTAATGCCCTCTTTACGAGAAACACGCGGTTTTCAAACGCTCACACCCTTCGCTGCCAAATTGGATAAAAGTCGAACAAGCGCTTTCGCCAACTCTTTTATCCCTATGACCTCCAGAGAGTGGAACTCGCTCCCTGCCACCATCTTTCCCGCGACTTATAACCTTCAGCTATTTAAGACCCGTATCCACAGATACTTTCGACCCCCGCCCAGCCCATAAAATTCTTTCTTCTTCTTTTCACGATGGAGGGGCCAACCCAGGCCTTTAGGGGTTGCACCTTTTTGGTGTAACTCCTTCTCTCATCATTTTCATAAAAAAAAACGAAACTCGACATATTCACTGAGGTAAACAACTATGACGCTATTATTTTGGCAGAATGTAACTTGTGTATTTTTGAAGGTTAATGTCAATAGAAAAATATGATATAGTGCCAAATCATAGAAATGTATACATACCTCTAGCGACATCTATTAGTAAAACCGGCAAATTTCAACTAACACCCCTGGTACTAGTATATATAATGGCCTTTTTTGCCCTAGCGGACAATTTTAGTGGGGGGGGGGGGAAGAGTGGCCGTGCAGTTCCTAAGGTACTCAATACCAATTACCAAACACCTATGGCTTGGATCTATCTCCGGAAGTAAAGGCTCTCCAGTTTCGATACCCTCCTCTAGTCTGACGGGGTTCAGAGGGAAGTTGAACAACACGTCTGGAGTCAGCCAGAATGTAGAAGCTGCCGCAGGAGGGTCAAGTTTGGCCCTTAAGCGCATAAAGGGACCCCGGATCCCGCAGGCGATGATAGAAAATATTGTTTACACTTATAATGTCAAGCGCAAATATATAACAAAGCGATTAAAGTTAAAGAACATTTTTAAGGAGGAAAGTTTTTGATTAAATTTCTGATTACTTTGAATTTTTTTTTATTTTTTTTATCGAAACTTTTCAAATCCTGAAAATATTCTATTGATCTGTTCTTTTCATCTCGCCATAGAGTATAGATTTCTTAAATGAATTTTTGAAATTATTTTTTCACAAAAGTTGAACCAATTGTAATAAGTATATATATATAACCTTTACTTTCATTCTCATTTCAATGGAAACAAAATTAGATAGAAAAAGATCAGATTATATAAAAACAAAACCCAATTAAATGACGTAGACACGAAAAAACTTCTTGGAAATAAATCTCACTATATAAAGCCTCATTTATCAAACAAAAAGTAACAATCACATACTTGCGTTTAAAAAAAAAACTTTATTTTTTCGGCTTAGATGGAAAGATTTGAACTTGCTTAGTACGCTTTGATCTGAAGTAGACAGGGTTCTTTTTTGAATTCAAAAAAGTTTGGCGAAAATCGATAGGCGTGACATCTCTTTGAACTATTTAGAATTAATAATTACATGTATAAAAGCGAATTAGTGATCCTTTACATTGGCGTAATTAAGGAATTTTCCTAGGGGAGCAGCAGCAGTGGCGGCGCCAGGGTTGAGCGAGGTGTGGCGACCGCCCAATCAAAATTTTTGTTGCAAAAAATCGCAGTTTTTCCTTTAAAAAATGAAAATTACTGTTCTTAAGAACTTGATTTCTATCTCATTCTGTATGAAATCTTATTGACTTGAACGTTTACTTGGACCACTTTTTTGATAATGCTCTTAGATTTATAGATATCCAGCATTTTCTATGACTCTTTTGAAGTTTCGGATCATATCCTGTCCGGAAAATGTAGGATATCTATAAATCAAAGAGTTTTAACAAAAAAAGTAGTCCAAGTAAACGTTCAAGTAAACAAAATTTTCTAGTGAATGAGATAAAAATCTCTTTTTCTATGATGAGTGATTTTCATTTTATGAAGGAAAAACTGCGATTTTTTGCAAAAAATTGCATTTTTTCAAAATTCCAACCTCATTGCGGCACGGGTTACCATTATACAATTAATATGAAACTTTATTTAAATTCTAGTAAATTTAATCTAGTTTTAAAATGTATAGTCTTCTTTGTTGAAAGCGTGCTTCTTCTTGGTTAAAATGGGAAAAAATCGAAAAAAGTGCGAGTTTTAGGCATATTCAAAAGTAATCCTTGGGGTTGCTTTTTGGATCCCCATTAAAAATCGAACTACTGGACCAATTTTTGCATTTCTATATTTTTATCAACGCGAAAATTTGTCCTCTTTACTATAGAACGGTTATTTATATAAAAAAATTAAGAAAAACTGATTCTTCAAGAGTTTAAATGCGACAAATAGGTACACTAAAGGTACCGAATAATTATCGAGCTTATTTCGTTGCAACTAAACGATTGTCACAGACTATTCGACGTCGCAAATTACTTTTGAAGTTGGTACCACAACCAAACGACCCTAAAAATGCGAGCGTACCCGCCAATTACGTACTAAGTAAGATCCCTGTCGACTGCGGCTATCATGGGAAGGTAATATTGTTTGGCACCGACTTCAAAAAGCGATTTCATGTCAATCTGTCGTCGATTTATTGTAACTGAATAAAATAATAATTATTTATACCTTTCCGTCCGTATATTTAATTTGTTGCATTTGAAAGTTTATATTGGGAAGATCAGGATTCAAGTTTTCTATTGTAGTGATGTTATTATTGTGATCCATAAGATTCGAAGTTGACCAGATTTATATGACACTATCCCTAAGACACCTATCGGATAAAAAGAACCATCGAAATCGGTTCATAAACAAGAAGAGGTTACGGTTCTAAACAAACCTAATAAAAAGGTCTAATACCTATGAAAAAAACGAAAAAAATGGGTCCAATCGTGAAGCTAGACTGACCCAAAAAACATTACAAAATCGTGTTGACTAATTGGCGGAGATATGAGGTAACGATAGGCACAGAAGAAAATTCAGTCGAACCTCCTCAGTTCAACCTCCTCCTTTTTTGTGAAGTCGGTTAAAAATATAAACTATTTTCGAGTTTTAAGCGACAAACTGGAAAAAGTCCGAAAATTTCGAGGTTTTTCGGCCGCCAAAAGTTGTCCCCCAGACTTTCGAGGTCGCAAACTTAGATTTGGCATACTACACCATACCAAACGACCCTAAAAATCTTTTCCGGCAATTAATATAAGCTAAAACCCCCTATTTACTGGGCTACATGGGAAGATAATTTTATTTTGAGATCTACATTTTTCAATCTGTATTGATTTATTAAGAATAAAATTAATCTCATAGCATAAATAGTTATTGAAATATTGACTCGATTTTTCTAGGGGGGACAAGGAGTTTTCTAGGGAGGTCAGTGCCCCCTTGCCCCCCCTAACTATGCGCATGATCCTCTATATCAAAGGCTGTCCAACTACAAGTACGCCAAGGGCCGCTTTAAAAAAATACGGTTTGGAGGGCCGCATTATAAAATATTTCGTATGCAACTTTATCAGTGAGTTTTAATAGGTGTAGCGGCCCGTTCTTGCTCATGTGCCTCGAGCCTTGAGACACGGCCGCTAGATGACTCAGTCGGATCGTTGTGTCGTTTAGCATGAGTGAAATATTATCACCCATGCTATATTAAAGCGACTCGATTCGATTGGGAAGCGAACGGATTCGGACATTCGAATCTGGAGGGGCCAAACGCCAACCAGCAGCCCCTCCCCTGCACACACCCTATATGAACACGCAACCTACAACCTGCACTCAACAGATTGTTAGGACCCCATCGACTTGATGGGGGGCGCACAAAGCACCACACAGCACTCACCTCACGAGAGCCCTAACAATATCTGGTGACCCCGACGTGATTGCAAAGCAAGCAGCCTCTTGACCCGCCAGCTAGGTGGATAGAGCCTTGCCCGGCTGACTTAGTCGGTAATCGGCAATCACCACAAGAAACAAAGGGTGTGGTGTAGCGGCCCGTTCTTGCTCATGTGCCTCGAGCCTTGAGACACGGCCGCTAGATGACTCAGTCGGATCGTTGCGTCGTTTAGCATGAGTGAAATATTATCACCCATGCTATATTAAAGCGACTCGATTCGATTGGGAAGCGAACGGATTCGGACATTCGAATCTGGAGGGGCCAAACGCCAACCAGCAGCCCCTCCCCTGCACACACCCTATATGAACACGCAACCTACAACCTGCACTCAACAGATTGTTAGGACCCCATCGACTTGATGGGGGGCGCACAAAGCACCACACAGCACTCACCTCACGAGAGCCCTAACAATAATAGGTAATGGTATACAAAGAAAAAACGAGTTTGTATTATATTTGAATTTATTTAAAAAATATCAAATTACAAAAAAATTAGTGGAAAATTTGAGGATGTTGGCGTCACACACGTGTTTTTATTTGTATTTAGGAAAGCGAAACGAGTCCTTATACCAGTTAGCAATTATTTACATTTTGTAACCTATTTTATAAAAAAACTAATCACACTGTAGATTTGAAATTTATTACAGTATTATATTCAAAGGTCCAGATGTGTTATGTATAATTAGTTTCATAAAAAATGTTTAATAAGGTAATAAAATTATATATATATTTTTTTTAATTAGGTTTGTATATATATAAATTAGTTCCATCAAATCCGTTTGTGGAAAAGTTCCGTTTTTTAAGAACTTAGACAAGGTTGTTAATCCTTTTTTCTATCTTTTTAACCGACTTCAAAAAAAGGAGAACGTTCTGTGTTTGGCTTTATGTATAAATTTTTAAAACCTACTAATAGTTTATAACAAATATTATTATTATTATTATTTGTTGCGTTTGGTCTCTGGGATCACGCACAAGGGCGGATCCAGGAATTTTTTTATGGGGGGGGGGGGAGAGAATGTATATAAGGTGCCCGATGTATATAAGATCTACTTTTTATCACGAAAGTGTGTCGCGATCGAATTGTCCAAAAACGGGGGGGGTGGGGGGGTCAGAGACGTCACACACACACACACACACATACAAATTTCATATCTCATATTTTAAGTTCATTAAAATAAAACAAACAAAAAAAAAATGTTATAAATTCCCTGTCGAATTGGCCGCCGTTTTTTGGCCTCTGCGTGCGACGCACGTGTTGCACTCCCGCCAGGCACGGGCCTGTATGGGGGGGTCGGTCGCCCCCTCCCCCTGGATCCGCCCTTGATCACGCAAAGCTTGATTTTTCTTTCTGGTTGGACCTTCCACGCTTCTATCTTTTTCCGGGACTTGTTATCGAGTTCCATGGTCAGGCTATGTAATTTTTCCTGGCCGGATGAGTGTGTTGATGTTAAAGTTGCTCAGGTATGTATGGATTTTTGGCGTTATTCTTCCATTGTTTCTTCCTTGACTTTGTGATGATGAAGAATCTGAATTCCCGGTTGCCACTCGAGGGTGGGTGGATTGATTACCACCTGGGTTAATCTTGTTTTTGCCTCTCACGATTCATGGTTGTTTGTTACGAAATTTTGTCCTGCGCATACGCGAGGTTTTGTAGAACCAGAGATTGTCAGTTTCTGGAGCCGAGGGGCCGGTTTTTTATTATTTTCAAATAAATTAAGTTTGCTTCTTGCTGGGATCGAACTGATGAAGTCTAGGTTGATGTTCTCCTAATCGGATTAGAAAAGTTGGTGATTTAACCGATTGCGCTACCGACCCTCCTCACAAATATTATTATTATATATTAAAATTAGAAAAATTTAAATTTCTATTTATTTTTCATTGAGCAACACCTTTTGCAAATACATTTCACAAAATCCTTTTTTAAATTTTGCTCGGGCCATTTTTTCATTAAAAATATGGTCCATTAATAAAATTAAGTCATAAAGTAATTTTTTATCATATACTCGTATATTGTATTAGCAGCTTCGCGAGTTCCCACAAAGTCATGCTTTCGGATAGTTTATCGTTAATGTAAGAATTGTGCTTATTTCGTATTTGTGTGTATTTTATATATTTAGAGGCCCGCTCCGTGGGCCGCAAAAAGTGAGGTCGCGGTCCTCATGTTAAACACCAGGGCTGGTCTATATAATAATATGCTTTTTTGCCCTGGCGGATACTTTTAGAGGGTTTAAGAGCGAACCGCCCCGCCGAGCAGCTCATAAGGTGACTCAATACCAAATACCTCTTTGGCTCTATCTACGGAAGTAAAGGCTAGCTATTTCAAATATCCCCTCTTGTTCGAACTGATGGATCCATATCGAAGGTGAACAACACGTCTGGAGTCAGCCAGAATGCAGAAGATGCTGCAGGAGGATCAAGTTTGGACCTCAAGGAGCTTCAGTCTTAATTTGTTTAGGGTTTTTCTCCTAGATGGGTAACCGATCAAGGCTGAAGAGTCCCATCCACTCTTTCCCTATTAGTCGCCTCTTACGACAAGCAGGGATTACTGCGGATCTATTCTACGCTCAACCCGCATGGCAGATGGGATCCTCTAGTACTAGAGAGTAGCAGGAATTCAGGATTCAGTGAGTGCTAAAATTAGACATTTTCTCAAGTCCATATCTTAGAATCTATTTAAGTTATATTATTAAAATTTGGCATTCTCATCAAGATGGATAACATAAATACATGAGTATAATTTCAGCTCTGTATCTCAAATGGGTTCTGAGCTGCAGAGGGATAAAAAGTGGCTCGAAATTGTTCATGTAAAAAACGTCCAGCGTGTGTACGGCCAATGTACGAACTTGGCCTACGCAAGCTGTCCTATGATTTTAATTTAAATTTAGAGATAAAAATAATAAATGTTCAAAAATATAAGCTGACGGGGGAAGTGAAACTTTAATTTTAAAACCCACTGATAGTTCATGACAAATAAAATCCATTAATAGTTCATTACAAATGAACTTTATTAAAATTAGGAAATTTAAATTGTTATATTAAAATCAAAGCTTGTCTCTTATTTCCCCTAAATTAAGCCATTTCCCCTTTATTGTAACAAAAAATTCAAACAATTACGTTCATTTCAAAAAATAAATTGGTGTAAAATGTAATAATTATTTAAATTAACTTCATTTGGACCCCACCTCCGTTCCTTTGGTTTAGTTCAGTCTCAAATTCCATTAGTTTGATGTGGTTTTTGAGATAGTAATTATAAAGACGGCCATAGACAATATATGACGAATGTAAATACAATATTTAAAGATTTATGTACATGATACTTGCTGTTAAACATATATCTTTGTAATTCAATAAACACGATATTTCCTGTTCCTTTTGAAATCTGAATTCGAATTAAATTCCTAAATACATTTAATTTAAATTAATAATGACGATATAATATCACAAACGATTGTGTGTATGTTGTTCGTTTCAACTTTTGTGGAGAGATATTATAAGCTATATTAAAATTTAGAAAGAGAAAGTGATGGCGGCATAACTTTAACTAAATTACACTTTTAATCTAACCCACCATTGGTTAGTTGAGAGTAAAAGAGGCAAATTGGGGTCCATGCTAAATTAAATTCTGGATAAGTAACGGCGACGATTTCTTACCCCTTGTGATGACATTACACAAGATGTAATCGTAATTTATCTGAAGGGAAGTGAAATTAAGAAATGTAATGAAACGAGACAGATGAAATAATTCAATAATTTCGTATAATTACAATTCAAGGAATAATTTAATAATATTTATTTATTATAGATGCTATTAATAAATGACACTGATGGGTGATTAAGCCTCTTGGAATAATTAATTTTACTTGTGTAGCGAAATGGTCAGTATAAGCTGAAATTTCTATAGAGGTTCACAAATATATGGAGGAGTCTCTAATGTCATTATTTTACCACTCTGGATGCAAAAACTAATAGAGGATTCAGCCTTTAACTCACTCGAAATATCCTATCAAATTAAATTAGTATAATAATATATACTGGGTGAGTTTTTTTTATCTCGGGACAGTCTTATAACTCAAAAACAGTACATTATATTAAAAAAAGTTTCAAATAAAAGTTTATTTATATCAGGGGCGAAACTAAACGACGCTATTGTTTGTCGACATAGAACAAGCTTTCCAGGGTATTTCAAGGTCAAGTCCTGTTTTTTAAATGGAAACCTATATTTCTCTTCACACTACCTAAATCTATAAAAAAAACTGAACAACTTTTATATAAACTATTTTTTATACGACATCAAATAACAAAAAAATATTAAATCAATTAGATCTAAAAAAAATTCTAATAATTATTTTTAATAATATTTTCAATTTAATTATCAACTAATAATGATTAAATAATTAATTATTAAATAAATATTTATTAAATTGAAAAGTCACAACAATGAAAATAAGTGTTTATAATGATCTTAAAACTTCATTATACACAGATTTAAGAGATTATTTTCTACTTTATAGAACTATTTAAAATTCTTGAGTTTAAAAAAGTTTAGTGTCAATCCAGTAGTTATGGTAGTTATATAATATTACCATCATAAAAATGGATAATTTTTTGTCGAAGACTGAATTGAAATGGTCTTAATTTATGGTGAATGTGGAATAAGTGTAATGGGACTGCCATTGAAATGAATGCCGAGCGTTTTCCTGATAGGAATACACCCTCACAAGCTTCATTTGATCGTTTTGTAAATCTGTTAAAAAACAAAAACAAAACAAGAAATGTAAAGGCTACGAAGAAACTAAAACAGGCCAAAATAACGAAATTGGAACTGGAATTCACAGAAGACTTGCGATACACTCAGACACTCTGGAATATCTCAGAACAGTGTCGCAAAATTATCAAATGATTAATTATTATTAAATTATTTATTCAATAATTAATAATTATTAAATCATTATTATTTGATAATTAAGTTGAATAATTGTTAAAAATAATTATTAGGATTTTTTTTGAGATCTAATTGATTTAATATTTTTTTATTTTATGTCGTATAAAAAAATAGTTCTAAAAAAAGTTGTTTAGTTTTTTTTTGTAGTTTCAGAATATGTACAGAAATATATAGGTTTCTATTTAAAAAACAGAACTTGACCTCGAAATACCCTTGAAAGTTTGTTCTAGGTCGACAAACAATAGCATAGTTTAGTTTCCTTCCTGATATAAATAAACTTTTATTTGAAAGTTTTTTTCATATAATGCACTGTTTTTAAGTTATAAGATTGTCTCAAGATAAAAAACTCACCCAGTATATTTCGGGGTATAAGCCCGTCTTCAAGAGTTCACAGAGAAAACTTTTCTTTTAAGTTTTTTAATTTTTCTTTACTTTATACACCATTCTCCCTTAACAAAATATGAATGAGCATGCTGCTAAATAAATTGGGAATCATCCCAAAAGATCTCCAAAAAAACAAAATAGTCACACTTCCCAAAAAGACAGGCGCGGATAAATGTGAAAATTTCAGGACCATTAGTGTAACCTCACATGCCTCCAAAATCCTAACCAAAATAATCCAAAGAAGAATAGAACAAAGAGTTGAAGAAAATCTGGGGAAAGACCAGTTCGGCTTTAGAAGAAACAGAGGCACCCGAGAAGCAATTCTCTCTCTTAGACTAATAATAGAAAGGGCTTTTATCAGGGAAGAATCTGTCTACATCGGATTCATAGACCTAGAAAAAGCATTCGATAACGTCAATTGGGAAATTATGTTTAAAATATTAAAACAGGCGGGAATAAAATTTTGGGAGAGAAGACTAATCTACAAACTATACCAAAACCAGACGGCAATTATAAATATTGGAGATGAGCAAAGAGAAGCCAAAATAAAAAAAGGTGTAAGACAAGGATGTGTGCTGTCACCCATGATTTTCAACTTATACATAGAAGAAGCGATTAAAGAATTCAAAGACAAAATTGATACAGGCATCGAAATCCAAGGTCAAAAGATCGCTATGTTAAGATTTGCCGATGACATTGCCCTTCTAGGAAGCAATAAATAAACTGCAACGGATCGTTGCTAAACTTTATCCAAAGTCATTCGAAATATCAGTATTTTTATTCCTTTATTATTAATCATATATCACTGCCTATTTGCGATCCATGTTTAAAATAAAATAATAAAGAATTTAAAATAAAGTAAAAGTACTATCTTACTCTAGAGTAAAGTACTTTAAAATATAATTTTACTAAAAACTTTATTTAACCTTTTTTGTGGTCCCCGTGGTTCTTAATTAGGATATTAAATTTCATCAAAATTGGTTAAGGCATTTTCAAGATATTTAGAAAAAACTAAAAAAGTACCGAAATAAAGTACTAATGTTTGCGGGCCGATATGTACCAAAAATTAATAAGCGCTTCATTTTGTTAAAATAATAGTAGGTTTTCAATTTCATTTCAATCGGTTCAACGATGTGGAAAAAATCGTGGACGAAAAAAACGATAACACATCCATCCGCACGCACTTCCTGAAAAAATCGCACTTTTTGGCCTCTCGACGAGACACCATATCATTTTTGGCAAAACTGTCACGTGTTAAAATTGAACCTAATTGAATACTACAATTTGTGACTTTAATTGAGACCATGGGTTCCGTAGTCTTTAACTGAGGAGCCTTTGAAGTCGCGCTTGCCTCGAGACCGATTACAATACTTTACCCATGCTTCGCATTGGATAAAGTAAAAAGAATTAGAGGACGCCCTGAATGGAATTAACCAAATCCTAATAGAAGAAATCAAAATGAAAATAGACAAGAATAAAACCAAGGTCCTAGTATGTACAAAAAAAGAACGAACGGGACAGGAATGCATCAAAATTAACCAAGAAAACCTAGAAGGAGTTAAGGAATTCCGCTACCTAGGAAGTAAAATAACATGGGATGGGAGGAGCGAAAACGAAATTAAATCAAGAATTGCCCCACCAAAAATGGGGTTTAATTCAAAACAAAAACTACTACGCTCCTCCTCAATCAGCTTAGAAAACAGGAAGTTGCTATTGAAGACATATGTATGGAGCATAGCCATGTACGGGTGTGAAACCTGGACAATTAGAAAAGCGGAGAGAAAGAGATTAGAGGCTTTCGAAATGTGGTGCTACAGAAGAATGATGAATATCAAATGGATGGATAAAATTACAAATGAAGAAGTTCTTGGAAGAATCAGAGAAAGAAGAACCTTGTGGAGGAGTCTGAGGAAGAGAAGAGGTCAGATGATGGGGCACACACTGAGACATGGGGGACTGCTTAGGGATATCTTGGAGGGGGAGGTGGGAAAAAAGGGAAGGGGAAGACCCAGATTAGAATATTTCAACCAAATAATTGGGGATATGGGATGCCAGACATTTAGAGAGGTCAAACAGCTGGCGGGGGACAGAGTCGAGTGGAGACGGATTGTTGCATCAAACCAGTCTTAGGACTGTATACTCAATGATGATGATTATGATGATGCTTAACTTATGCCTTATGGTATGTTTATATCTAAATAAATATGTAGATTGCTAAAAAATGAGCAAAATCTAACCACAACAAAAAGAAATTCAATAAAGGAAATTCTTAAAAGTGTGATTCAAAAGAATTCCCATCGGATCGATGGTGCTTTATTTGTAATCTTCTTTCACTTTTCTTTTGTTCACGGGAAAACAATTTTCGCATTTTTGTAATATCTCTCACTTGTTTTCACGCTTAAACTGCCCTCTATTCTCTCTTTTGCATTTACTATTCAATTCGAAAACAGTGTTTTTGTGAGCGTGAATAAGCTTGTTTAGGCAACCGAATATCCCTGTAAATCCCGGGTTGGCCCTCTACTAAAGCCCCCCCATATAACATCTCTCCACTCGCATCACAACAAACACTAGAGAGAGTGTGTCACGAACAATAAACAAAAATCCTACCCAGGCTCTTGTATTATTTATTATTTGTTATATATTCTGACAGTCACTTGTTGTGTTTTTATTATTTGTATGTTTCTCGTAAACGTAAAACGGGCCTGTCAAGTATATTTCAATATTTACCAACGATAAAATCAAGACTTTATATAGGAGAAGCAAATCAAGAATAAAGATAACCAGGATTTTCATATTTTATTTTTTAATTATTTTATTATAATAATCAAAATGAGGCCTTTTTAAAAACACATGGAAAAACGTTGGTCGTTCCCCTTTGGCAGGAGAAAGGTCAATTTCTTTTTTCTTTTCATAAGATTTAAATAATTCCCACCATGGAGACAGTTTCGGCCGATATTTTCATGCCATCTTCAGTCTCTAGCAAGACATAGTAGGTAGTATCAAAAAACACAACATTCTCCTGCGGCATCTTACATACAGAAACTATTATACAAATCAGCTCTATAAATTTTATAATTCTATTCAGTTGGAAATGAACTTCTTTGTTCTATATTTCGAACCCTCAAAACAATGAAAATCTTGATTGCAAAAACCCCCAAAACAACAGGACATATAAACCTTCCTTATACTAGGTGTACCGGAAAGTCATTACCGGTTTTTTCGAAAAAAAACTACGTAATTTTTAAGAAAATGGAAAATTTATTTATTCAAAGTATTGACCATTTGATTCTATACATCTTGCCCATCTTTCTGGCAATTTATGGATGCCATCCCAAAAAAACCGTTTGTCCTTTGAGCAAAACCATTCATCGAGCCATTTTCTAACTTCTTCGAAATTGGCGAAGTGCTGCTCTGCAAGCGTGTGTCCCATCGATGCGAAAAGTTGATAGTCGGACGGGGCAAGGTCTGGAGAGTACGGCGGGTGCGATAATATGTCCCACCCAAGTGCTTTCAACGCTTCCTTGACCGGTTTTGCTTTATGAGACGGCGCGTTATCGTGTTGTAAAATCACTTTACCGTGTCTTCGGGCCCATTCTGGACGTTTTTCGATCAATGCGTGGTTCAAATTGATCATTTGTTGTCAGTGTATTGTTTTTTCAATTGTTTTTGAGTTTCGGTTGGGTTTTCATCCAATAACTCCTGTAGTTTCGCATCTTCAAACTTTTTTGGTCTACCAGAACGTTCTTTATCTTGCACATCGAAATCACCACTTTTGAATTTTCGAAACCATACTTCACATGTTTTTAAGGTTAAAGCATGCTCACCGTAAGTTTCTACCAGCAAACAATGACTTTCAGCGGCTTTTTTCTTTTGATTAAATAAGAAAAGTAATGCGTGCCCCAAATGCACGTTTTCAGGCATGAAACTTGACATTTTCAAAGAGGTATAAATCTATGAAGGTGTTACTTTCGCAAAATATAACATGTATAGCTTTGAAGCTTGATGTCAGTAGAATAAAATGCATATGTGTCAAATCATAACATTGCATACTTAAGCCTAGCGACATCTGTTAGAAAAACCGGTAATGACTTTCCGGTACACCTGGTATATGAATTTTCAACAAATAATACAGTATTAAAACCGTTTAATTACACAATAACTTCAAAAAAAACCTTGAGAAAACTTTCATATATTTTAAAATGGTCAAAAATAAAATTAACATATATGAAAGTTTTCTCAAAGTTTTTTGAAGTTATTGTTGTAATTAAACGGTTTTAATACTGTATTATTTGTTCAAAATTCATATTTAAGGAATGTTTATATGTCCTGTTGTTTTGGGGGTTTTTGCAATCAAGATTTTCATTGTTTTGAGGGTTCGAAATATAGAACAAAGAAGTTCATTTCCAACTGAATAGAATTATAAAATTTATAGAGCTGATTTGTATAATAGTTTCTGTATGTAAGATGCCGCAGGAGAATGTTGTGTTTTTTGATACTACCTACTATGTCTTGCTAGGGACTGAAGATGGCATCAAAATATCGGCCGAAACTGTCTCCATGGTGGGAATTATTAAAATCTTATGAAAAGAAAAAATAAATTGACCTTTCTCCTGTCCATAAGGGAACGACCAACGTTTTTCTATGTGTTTTAAAAAAAGCCTCATTTTGATTATTATAATAAAATAAAGAATCATAGTAACTTTATCTATTTAATTATTAAAGTTTAATTTCGGCAAAAGTTTTTCCAGATCGTATCTTCTACCTCTGCCTTCCATTAATCAAGTGTAATTTTAAAAATTCAACAGACCAAAAATTATGATTGCACTCTGTTCATTTAATATGAAAATTAGATCCAACCGTTAACACCATTTTGAAATGGCGATAAAAAGTACACATATAAAATTACTAGAAAAAAAAGAAAAATTTGAAAATTAAGGCCTCCATCTAATCTCAGATAATAGTCCAGTCATTTGATTCTAAAAATAAGCTGACATGTTCTGATGTGGCCATCCACTTGACTTTACCATACAACCTGGCCCCTCACTTATATTTAATATTTAATAAAATTATTTATAATCATGTAGGGGGGGGTTAGTTTTTGCATTTTTAGATTACTGTGTGCCCACTGATTATGTATACAAAATTTGGTTTAGTTTGGAACAAGAGCCTATATTTTCAATATTTGACCCCCTCCCACCCATTTTGGGCGGTTAGTTTTTGCATTTTTAGACTTCTGTGGTCGCACTGATTATGTATACAAAATATGGTTGGGTTTGCTTAAATAGCCTATATTTTTAATTTTTAACCCCCCTCTACCCCCCTTAATTTTGGGTCGATATACACCAAAATCTAATCAGCTCTTAATCTCAATGGACCAAAACTACGTGTGAAATTTGGTTTCGATATTTACACTAGTTTTTAAGCTAGCTCGTCCACAAAAATTTGGTAACGCACAGACTAACTAACTAACTGACATTATGACAAAACAATAATTATATATAATATAATAAAATATAATTTTTTCGATGATCACTTATTAGAGATTTTTTGTAGAGCGAAATCCCATGGTTTCGCTCAATTTTTTTAATCAAAATAGTTTTAGCCGTTTTTGAGATATTTCGAAAAAAAGAAGAAAAAAACCCACTTTTTTCATGCACGATTACAATACTTGACCATACCCTCCCTGTATGGTAAAAGTAAAAATAATTTTTAAGAAAAAATAAAAACCGACTTCAAAAAATTAAATGCAACAAATAAAATACACTAAAAGGTATAAAATAATTATTATCTTATTTAATTACAGCTAAACGACGAAATATTAACATGAAATTACTTTTTAAGTCGGTATCAAACAAACTATACCTATAAGCGAGCGTACCCGCCAAACTTACTAAGTAAGATCCGTCGAGTGCGATTCATAAAAGGTATATGTTTGGCACCAACTTCAAAAAGTAATTTCGTGTTAATATTTCGTCGTTTAGTTGTAACTAAATAAGATAATAATTATTTTATACCTTTAAGTGTATTTTATTTGTTTCATTTAATTTTTTGAAGTCGGTTTTTATTTTTTTCTTAAAAATTATTTTTATTTTTCTTTTTAGTGATGTTATTAATAGTGTTCATATCATCAGAACTTGACCAAATTAATATGACACCATCCCTAAGACACCCCTTTCGGATAAAAGAACCATCGAAATCGGTTCATAAACAAAGAGGTTAGGTCTAAACAAACCTAATAAAAAAGGTCTAATACCTATGAAAAAAAATGGGATCAATCGGAAGCTAGACTGGACCCAAAGCAAAAAAAATTTTCAAAATCGGTTGACAATTGGCGGAGATATGAGGTAACATAGGCACACAAAAAAAAAAAAAAAAAATTCAGTCGAACCTCCTTCTTTTTTGAAGTCGGTTAAAAAGAGATTACCTGGAAAGTATACCGGGAGTTTTGAAAATTGGTAATTTTATAGATTTCGATGTGCTCTTTCCGAATTTCAACTTTGCCACCTCGTAAAATTTCCTAGAGAATGAGATAGGAATCACGATTCTAGGATGACTGGTTTTCATTTTATGAAGGAAAAATTGCGATTTTTTTCCAAAAAATTGGAGTCTTTCGAAAGTTCATATTCATTGGGGCATTTATCCGATTAAGATGAAAATTATTTTGAAGTCTAGAAAATTTAATCTTGTTTAAAAATGTATAGAGTGATTCTTGTCGACAACGTGTTCCTTCATGGACAAAATGGGAAAATATCGAAAAAAGTTCGAATTTTTGGGTGATACGAGGCGGCTGATGCAGAGGTCGAAAACTTGGAGTTTGCGCTTGAGCCCGAACAGTTGGTCGGAGAAAAAAGCTAATTAATAAAATTTGTAGCAAATTATATGTTCTATTTAAAATCAGAAGGTTATTTACGAAAAGTTGATAGTTTTTGAGTTATAAACAAAAAACCGCCAAAAACTAGAAATTTTCACCTTTTTTTGCATTCTCTACAATGTTGCGTCACGAAATTTTGGTGCGAGACCTCAGATTTGGATTCAGCGCCCCAAAAAACATATATATGCAAAAAATCAGAACTACCTCAAAACTTTCCTGATAAAAACATAATTTGACTATACTAATGGTGGATTGGTCGATTGGATAGAACAACTGAGGTGAAATAAGTATCATATGCTTAGGTTAGTTACTTTTTTCTTCGACTTGATGTTTCTTCTATTCTTTAAGTACCATATCAGGTCTCCCTGACGTTTTGGCTCCTCTCCACATATACCTGTGCTGAGTGTGTTTAGCTGTTTTTACACAGATATAGGGGACCTACTTTTTAACGCCGGTTCCGAACGGCTAGTTTGGAGAGGTTACTAGGCAGTTATACTCTTGGTAGGTTGTCATTGCTTTCCAAGAGGAGGCGACTGCAAATATATGCCGAGACTCGGCCTCGAACCAGCATATTTCAGTCCAGCGGCCCGACACTCTAACCACTGACCCACAGTCGCCTCTTAATATTTATTTTTAACCGACTTCAAAAAAGGAGGAGGTTCTCTATTCGACTGATTTTTTTTGTGACTATGTTACTCATATCTTCGCCAATTGTGAACCGATTTTGAAAAAAAAATTGCATTGAGTTCAGTCTACTTTCCGATTGGTCCCATATTTTTTTCATAGCTATTAGACCTTTTTTGTTAGGTTTGTTCAGGCCTAACTTCTTTGTTTATGAACCGATTTCGATGATTCTTTTTTTATTGGAAAGGGGTTATCTTACGGATAGTACCATATTAATTTGGTCAAGTTCTGATGATATGATCACTATTAATAACATCACTAAAAAGAGAAAAATAAAAATAATTTTTAAGAAAAAATAAAAACCGACTTCAAAAAAATTAAAAGCAACAAATAAAATACACTAAAAGGTATAAAATAATTATTATCTTATTTAGTTACAACTAAACGACGAAATATTAACATGAAATTACTTTTTGAAGACGGTGCCAAACATACATTTTATGAATCGCACTCGACGGATCTTACTTAGTACGTTTGGTGGGTACGCTCGCTTATAGGTATGGTTTGTTTGGCACCGACTTCAAAAAGTAATTTCATGTTAATATTTAGTAGTTTACTTGTAACTAAATAAGATAATAGTTATTTTATACCTTTTAGTGTATTTTATTTGTTGCATTTAATTTTTTTGAAGTCAGTTTTTATTTTTTTCTTAAAAATTGTTAGGGCGCTCGTGAGTGCTGAGTGCTTTGTGGTGCGTGTCCGCGCCCCCCACCAAGTCGGTGGGGTCCTAACAATGTTGCGTGTGTGCAGGGCGTTGTTTGTGCCCTGATGGAAAGCCGGGCTGGGCGCCATCCGCTTTGTTAGCGGGGGAGGGGCTACTAGTTGGCGGTTGGCCCCTCCAATCGGAATGATTGATGCGATCGATTCAATTCGATGCGATCGATGATTCGATGCTCAGCCGAGATCGAGTTGCTTCACTTATAGCATGACTGATATATTATCAGTAATGCAAAAGCGTCGCAACGATCTGACTGAGTCATCTAGTGGCCGTGTCTAAAGGCTCGTCGGCAGAGCAATGGCCGCTACAAAATCATTTTTATATTCTAAACTTTTATATTTTTCTAGAAAAAATGTTTAAATATTTTGAATCGATTTCTTTGACCATCTCTAAAATATTAACTTCCCCTTTTAAAGAATTAATGAACATAAAAATCATCTATTTTATGTTGAAGTAAAAACTATACTTGCTCTTGTGACAAATGTTCGTATCCTAAGAGTTAGAATGTTTTTTGAATGGAAGAATAAAAGCCCCGCTGTCTATCCGATCTGTCTGACTGTCGCTTGATTCATTCTTTTTCTACCAAATTTAGACTTTCATTTATACGATCTGTCAACCGACTGCCTCTCCTTCACACTTATTCCTTACTTCAGAGATGAAAAAAATAAAACGGACCTAGCTGATAAATAGAGATACATTTATCTTCTCTGTTGATTCTATTATTTTAGTGAACGTTTTTCCAAGTTCAAAGCCTAAATCTCTGAATGAATCCGATCAATCTAGTTTTGCTATGAAAAGAAAAGATTTACTATACTACACCTGTTGATACAAGTTTAACTTATTAACTTCATTCAGCTTTAAATCTTATAAAAATAATATTTAGAAAAAAATCAAAACCGACTTCAAAAAAATTAAATGCAACAAATAAAATAATAATAACTCAAAAATCGAATAAAATGCACTAAAAGGTATAAAATAATTAATTATCTTATTTAGTTACAACTAAACGACGAAATATTAACATGAAATCACTTTTTGAAGTCGGTGCTAAACAAACTATATAAGCGAGAGTACCCGCCAAACGTACTAAGTAAAATCAAATACTGTATATAACAATACAGGACAGCCTGTCAAAAATATGGTACCCTGAAAACAGCACACTCTAGCGAGAAAAAAGTAAACTACATAAAGCGCATAATATTAAAATGCGTAAATTATTTAAAATCGATCTTATTAAATCATATATAACATTAAACGGACACAATATATATTTTTTCCATGACGCTCAAGTTTTTTTTTAATTTTGTCGGTAGCCGAAAGTCGGATTTGGCTTCAAGATTTCCATTTTGCTCGCATGGTGGCGCTCAAATTCATTAGACCAAAAACGGTTTGCTTTTCTATTGTATTTTGACAGACTGTCCTGTATTGGTATATACAGTATTTGGTAAAATCCATCGAGTTCGATTCGTAAAATGTATATTTTTGGCACCAACTTCAAAAAGTGATTTCATGTTAATATTTCGTCGTTTAGTTGTAACTTAATAAGATAAATATTTTATACATTTTAGTGTATTTTATTTGATTTTTGAGATCTTATTATTTTATTTGTTGAATTTAATTTTTTTGAAGTCAGTTTTATTTTTTTTATTAAAATTATTATTTTTCTATTTTTAGTGATGTTATTAATAGTGACTTAATATAATACCTTGCATGCATCTCGTAAGAGAAATCCTCGGGCGAATGAATCAGAAAATGATAATAAAATTCAATTCATAAATATAGAAATTCTCTCGAAACGTTTGCGGGTTTTAAATGAATGTTTTAGGATTTTTTTATAAAAGATTTTATTTATTATAATTTCGATTATTTGTTCATACGAATTGGAGATTTACGTTATTTCGTCATTGATCATATCATCAGAACTTGACCAAATTAATATGATACCACGTCCAAGGTACCCTCTTTCCAATAAAACAAGAATCATCGAAATCGGTTCACGTGACAAAATGTTCTCGCAGAACATACATGAAATAAATAAATAAATAGGTATCTTGACTATCTTGGAGCTATACTGATCCAAATGCAGAAAGAATCATTAAAATCGGTTCATAAACAAAGAAATTATGCCTGAACAAACATAACAAAAATAGTTAATAGAGTAAAGGGTGTGTAGTTTCACTGTGAAACTACACACCCTTACTCTATTAACTAACATCATGTTTCACCTAAAACCTACACCACTTTCCATAAGTAAAAAATAACAAAATAGGTCTAATACTAATGAAAAAAAACGGAACCAATCGGAAACTATACTGAACCCAATGCAAAAAAATCATCAAAATCGGTTTACAATTGGCGAAGATATCAGGTAACATAGACACACAAAAAAAAATAGTTTAATTGAGAACCTCCTCCTTTTTTGAAGTCGGTTAACAAAATTAAAATTATTTTCACAATTTCAAAATAAACTCTTAATTCACTTTCCAACATTGAAACAAAGGGAAAATAACTTAAAAAATATAGATTATAAAAAATATGAGACAAACGATTTATTCAAAGAATTTTCAAGATTTAAAGATGTTTAAAAATGTCTAATGGTCTTTCATTAGTAAGTTTACCATTTGTTTTCAATGTCGACAATGCACCAGTCAGTTAAATTTTTTTCGCTTTATATCAAAACAAATAGCATATTTCGTCTTCCTAAATTACTCTTTTAATAGTATCGATAAACATATCTTGGAAATTAATAATTTTTTTTCTATGAAAATCAAAGATTATGACCCAGATTTTTAGAGGGTATCAAAGTTATATTTTTTGCTTTATATCAAAATAATAATACCGTATCTCTAAATGCTCTTGTAATATATTCGATAAAAATATCTTGGGACCTAATAGTTTATTTTTATATGAAAATCAAAAATCCAGACCACAGGGGGGACCCTTTGGATTATTCCGCGACATTTCAGCCATCGACAAAATAGTCCCGACAAAACATCCCCCGACAAAATAACCTTCAGACAAAATATCTCATGACAAAATAACCCTTCCCCTCGTGAATCTTATAGAGTAATGCAAATCGACTCCGGTTCGGTTGATATATATTAACCGAACCTCCGAAAGTTTAGTCCGGGCGGGGTGTGTTTCGGGCTTCCATTTTTTTTCTAATCAAACACACATTGGAAACCGAACCAGCCAATCGTTGGGTGGGGTGTGTTTGGGGCTCCCATTATTTCCTAATTAAACACATATTGAAAACCGAACAACCAATCGTCGGGCGGGGTGTGTTTCGGGCTCCCATTTTTTTTCTAATCAAACACATTGAAAACCAAACCAGGCAATCGTCTGGCGGGGTGTGTATGGGGCGCTATATTTTCGCCCAATATTATAATAATAATTAATAACGATAATGATTAATAACACTTTTAACAAACAATCAATAATTGTGTAATGTAAACATAGACGATAAATAAGTAAATATAGATGATAAATACTATATTATAGATAGTAAAAATAATAAATTGTTAGCTAGAAAATCTAACGACAGACAGCAGCACTTGCAAACGGCTAATTAGGCGCCAAAATATGAAAGTCTGATTATATTATTCACAACTATGATTATAAGCTATTCACTTAATCTCTTTTGTATTCTCCCTTATAATGGGGAATATTTTGTCAGAAGATATTATGTCGGGGGATATTTAGTCCTTGAGATATTTTGTCGGGAGATGTTTTGTCGGGGGATGTTTTGTCGGGGGATGTTTTGTCGGGGACTGAAATGTCGCGGTACCACCCTTTGTATGCATTTCAGATTTTTTCAAATGTGTCAAAGTTAATAGTTTTTGGCTTATATGTATTTCTAATCGTAAGTAAGAGATAAAAATGAATAATAAATAAATTTTTAGCTTCTCACTTTGTCTAGTTAGGCCAAATGTCTTGTTTCAATTAATTAGGAAGCCTCGCGGCGCACCTGTAAAATGGCCGCGGCGCACAATTTGGAAACCTCTGCTCTACAGCGTACCGAGTCTTGAAAAATCTTTTCACCTTTTCTTTATAAATATTATGGGTGTGTCCATTTTCAAGTATGATAGATTTCTATAGAATCTTAAAGAAAATATGTTTTCTTGCCTGACGGCCACAACTTATACTCTCACTTAGGATGTAGTTCATTAAAAGCTTCTTGTCTTATTCTCTCTAACGTTCTTTATATGATATTTTTATCCTCATTCCAAATTGCTTTCTAACTCTTTTTACTCTTTCTTGTTACCTCATATTACTCTTGTCCAAAGCACTTTATTCTCTCCTTTTTCCTCCAGGTCTTTTCAATTTACTTTAACTTTATATAGAGTCTCTGTCCCTTTTGATCATGATCAAACTTATTAAAGGCTTGCTTTTCAATGTACTGTAGGTACATATAAATATATATATATATATATATATATAAGATAATGAATTATATATAGAAATATAATGGTATAGAAAACCATTTATTAGATTTTTAAATATTATAAAATATTACGGTTATATAAGAAATCAACTGGTGTGGGCACCACTCGACTTTCACATTATTTCCTCCCTTATTTGAAATCATCATACCAATTTTCTTCATTCAAATTACTTCAAATTGGGTTTCCCCCGAGGGGTGATCCGCGATTGGAAGTAGGTGTACACATCTTTGAAAGTATTTTGGAAGTACTTGGAAACATTTGGAAGTACTTGGAAATATTTGGAATTACTTGGAGATATTTGGAATTATTTGGAAATATTTGGAATTACTTGGAAATATTTGGAATTACATGGAAATATTTGGAAATATTTGGAATTACTTGGAAATATTTGGAAATATTTGGAATTACTTGGAAATATTTGGAAGTACAAGTGGAAGTAGGTGTACAGCATATTAGGTCTAGGTTCACCCCTCGGTTTCCCCCAAGCCGTTTTGAGAAAACCGGAAAAAAGACGAAATTGCAAAATCATTTGGAAATGAAAAATTGCAAAAATTGAAATGAAATTTGGAAACTGTGTGCAATTCCACGCGTACATTGCTAAACAAAAACTAAATTTGACAAGATTCTAGTATATTTTACCAATTTCCTCCCACTTTTGTTAATTTTTATATTTCTACCCTTCTGGGGGATCACAGATAATGTATACAAATTTCGGTTGAGTTTGGAGGACCAAAAAGAGGACTATAATTTCTAAATTTCGTCCCACCACCCCATGTTAATTTTTTCAGCTAGATTGTTTAAAATTATTGTATTGTCATCGGTTCTTAATACATATGCAAATATTCAATTTAATTAGACGCCTTGAAGGTGGTGAAAATTACGTTGAAAGATTCCGCTAATAAAAGCGTGTTAAAAAAAAAAACAATTTTTCAAAAATTCATAAGCTCTTACTTTTTTTATAATAATAAATGAATTTTATAATTTTTCATTTCTTTCCCCCATGTGACGTGTAGAAACATTTGAGTAATAAAACAAATCCTTTAATTTTTTTGTACCGTTTTAATCAATACAACTTAGTTAATTAATTAGTTAGTTAATTCAGATATTGATATGTAGGTTTGGATTCATTTGTAGGATCTGGCATTGATTTGTGGAAGTCTGTCTATTTATTACTACTTGGGATTATAGTGTTCTGCCTCCTCTATGGTTAAATCAAT
This sequence comes from Forficula auricularia, assembly GCA_024734495.1. NCBI lineage: Eukaryota > Metazoa > Arthropoda > Insecta > Dermaptera > Forficulidae > Forficula > Forficula auricularia. The sequence continues at coordinate 1,060,782 of JALMQS010000267.1, forward strand.
TATAAACTTTGTCAAGTCCCAAAGTCCTAGAATTGTAAAAAAATTTATTTAGTTCTCACAAGCAGAGATTAGCTGAGGTAGAGAGAGGTCATACCATCCTTGTTAAGGTTTTGACCAGGTTTCCTTAACAACTTATGACAAATGCCGGGATAGCTAATGCGTCGCTTGCTCCTGGTATCGGGTTTTTGTGCTGAATTTTTAAATTATTTTTTGTCTTTTGATGGAAATCTATGGTCATGTTATTTGTTAATGAGCATACATTTCTATTTTTTTTTCTTTTTCTTTTCTTTCTTTTTTTTTACTTTTTACTTTATCCAATGCGAAGCCTGGGAGAAAGTATTGCAATCGGTGGTAAACAACTCAAGTTTGAGTATGGCAAACAACTCAAACTTGAGTTGTTTACCAAAAAAGAATTTAGTCTTTTTGATTTTAAGTAACCATAGCAACTGCGTTGTTTTCTTATCCGTTACCTTTGCTTAAGACATAGAGAAATCGACTTTAAACCAAAAATAGAGATTGATTCTCATCTAATACTTGAGGAATAACCATTCTATATTGGATTTTTGACGTTTCGGTTTTTATTGGTAACCATTTCTGAAGACACAGAGAAATCGACTTTAAACCAATAATTTTTAAGAAAAAAATAAAAACCGACTTCAAAAAATTAAATGCAACAAATAAAATACACTAAAAGGTATAAAATAATTATTATCTTATTTAGTTACAAATAAACGACGAAATATTAACATGAAATTACTTTTTGAAGTTGGTACCAAACAAAGTATACCTATAAGCGAGCGTACCCTCCAAACGTACTAAGTAAGATCCGTCGAGTGCGATTCATAAAAGGTATGTTTGACACCGACTTCAAAAAGTAATTTCATGTTAATATTTCGTCGTTTAGTTGTAACTACATAAGATAATAATTATTTTATACCTTTTAGTGTATTTTATTTGTTGCATTTAATTTTTTGAAGTCGGTTTTTATTTTTTCTTAAAAATTATTTTTATTTTTCTCTTTTTAGTGATGTTATTAATAGTGATCATATCATCAGAACTTGACCAAATTAATATGACGCCATCCCTAAGACACCCCCTATCGGATAAAAAAAGAACCATCGAAATCGGTTCATAAACAAAGAGGTTAGGTCTAAACAAACCTAATAAAAAAGGTTTAATACCTATGAAAAAAATACGAAAAAAAATGGGACCAATCGGACCCAATGCAAAAAAAAATTTCAAAATCGGTTGAGAATTGGCGGAGATATGAGGTAACATAGGCACAAAAAAAAAAAAAAAAAAAAAATCAGTCGAATAGAGAACCTCCTCCTTTTTTGAAGTCGGTTAAAAATAGCGATTGATTCTCATCTAATACTTGAGGAATAACCATTCTATATTGGATTTTTGACATTTCGGTTTTTATTGGTAACCAGTGCTGAAGACATGGAGGAATCGACTTAAAATCAAAAATAGTCATCGATTCTCATCTAATACTTGAGGAATAACAATTCTACATTAGGTTTTTGATGTTTCGATTATTATTGGTAACCATTGCTGAAGACATGGAGGAATCGACATAAAATCAAAAATAACGATCGATTCTTATCTAATACTAGAGGAATAACCTTATTGCATTCCATTTTTGATGTTTTGACTATTAATGGCAACCTCTACTGAAAACGTGGAAGAATCGACTTAAAATCAAAAAGACTAAATTCTTCTTTGGTAAACAACTCAAGCTTGAGCTGTTTGCCATAAAAGAATTTAGTCTTTTTGATTTTTAAGTCGATTCTCCCACGTTTTCAGTAGAGGTTGCCATTAATAGTCAAAACATCAAAAATGGAATGCAATAAGGTTATTCCTCTAGTATTAGATAAGAATTGATCGTTATTTTTGATTTTAAGCCATTTCCTCCATCTCTTCAGCAATGATTACCAATAATAATCGAACCGTCAAAAATCTAATGTAGAATTGTTATTGCTCGAGTATTAGATGAGAATCGATGGCTATTTTTGATTTTAAGTCGATTCCTCCATGTCTTCAGCAATGTTTACTAATAATAACCGAAACGTCAAAAATCGAATGTAGAATCGTTATTCCTCGACTATTAAATGAGAATCGATCATTATTTTTGAATTAATGTCAACATGAACTCCAAATTGCAAGTGATATCTGATTAATAATAAAGGAATAAACATATTATTTTTTTATTGTTAAAGGATAAATAATTAATATATTCAGTACACACCAAGCCAGTAAAACATATTAATATTTCAAATGAATTTGGATAAAGTTTAGCAACGATCCGTTGCAGTTTATTTATTATATATGTTAAATTGTTGTAATTAATTTGTATTGATGTTTGTTAATGTATTGTAGCTAGATTGTATTGATGTTTGGAGGACCTAGCCACCGAGGACTTGTGCCTCTAAGCAGGTCGAGGAATAAAGATTTATTTATTTAAAAAAATACATTTTGACGAGATTTCAATAAGAATTATTTCAAGAAACCAGCCTGTAACCTAATCTAAAAGATTAAAAATGTTGTTTTTTTGCATATTTCTTGCTATATACCAAGTTGAATGCAATTTCTTTTTACATCTACCTAAAGAACACCTTTTCAGAAGACAACAGGTGTTAAATGTCGATCGAGCCGGAATTTGAGGCAGCTGCGCACTCTTGTACAATCTTACAACGATCACGATTAAAGCGTAGCTAAGTAAAGTGCACAGTTAAAAATGCATGATACTTAATGGGCCCATTTCTTTTATGAGCCTCTAGAATAAGTGATCAATTAAAAGAAAGAAATTCTAGAATCGATTTAAGAATATAACAAAAATCAAAATGGCATTTGAAAATAATAAAAAATAAGGACCTTTAACATTGTGTTGATTCAGAAAAACCACTATCTGCAATTCTTTTAACGGGCTTTCTCATTTTAAGTCACGTTTTAAAAGAAAAAAAATGAAATATCATCAAAAATATGTAATAATGTGATAAAAGTCGATATATAGCATAACCACGTATTTCTCATCATCATTTTGTAGGTTAGAAGATTAGAGATGAAAGAATCGTGACAAACGGCTCGTTCGGCCTGTTTGAGCTATAGTAGTATTCTGACAAATAACTCCAGGAAATATCATTTGTAATTTATTTCGATCAGGGAGGAATTTTTTAGACAAGTTTATTCCGATTATGATCAAATCTTTAAAATACTATTTTTTACTTTACCATACAGAGTATGGTCAAGTATTGTAATCGTACATGAAAAAATTGTTTTGTTTTTTTTGAAATATCTCAAAAACAGTGAAACTATTTTGATTTAAAAAAATTGGGCGAAATCATGGGATTTCGGTCTACAAAAATCTCTAATAATTGAACATCGAAAAAATTATATTTTTCGAGATAATAACTGTTTTGTCAAAATTTCTGTTAAGTAGTCTGTTAGTCTGTTTTTTTAATGATAATGATGAGAGAAGGAGTTACACCAAAAGGTGCAACCCCTAAAGGCCTGGGTTGGGCCCTCCATCGTGCAAAGAAGTAGAAATAAATTTATGGGTTGGGCGGGGGTCGAAGGTATCTGTGGATACGGGTCTTAAATAGCTGAAGTTTATAAGTCGCGGGAAAGATGGTGGCCGGGAGCGAGTTCCAGTCTCTGGAGGTCATAGGGATAAAAGAGTTGGCGAAAGCGCTTGTTCGACTTTTATCCAATTTGACCGCGAAGGGGTACTGAGCGTTTGAAAACCGCGTGTTTCTCGTAAAGAGGGCATTAGGGGGGATAATTGATTTCAGTTCGACTGAACAGACACCGTGATAGTATCTGTAGTACAGGGAAAGGGCAGAAACGGTTCTACGGTGAGCCAGGGGGTCGAATGAGTTGGTTAGAGCCGGGTCTCCTATTAGTTTAATTGCTCGCTTCTGAATTGCATCCAGTGTAGCAAGAGAATGCTTGGAGGCACCCCTCCACAGATGAGAGCCATATTCGAGACAGGGACGAATTTGAGCCTTATACAGTATAAGAAGTTGGCTGGGAGTATAATAGCGTCTAGACCTAAATAGGAGACCAAGCTTGCGCGCTGCAGCTTTAGCAGTGGTTGAGATATGGTCATTCCATGAAAGGTCAGACCCTAGAGTTACGCCTAGCATTGAAATTTTATCCCTAAATTCTAGTAAGTTTGAGTCGAATGATATGTTTGGGAGGTTTCTGTCGACGCGCCTAGAAATAAGGCAACACTGAGTTTTCACTGGATTGAAGTTAACTAAGTTTTGGGATCTCCAGTTTTTAAGTTTGCATAAGTCTAAATTAATTGAAGAGACAATGTCTGCACGGTTTTTATGCGATGCAGGGGCGTTATGTAGGGTGCTGTCATCTGCGTAACAATGTACCGGATTGGAGGGCAAGTTTAGAAGATCGTTGATATAGATAAGAAAAAGCGTAGGGGAGATAACCGATCCCTGAGGAACTCCAGCGTTGTTATTGAAGGGGGAAGAAGATATTCCATCGATGACAATGAACCTTAATACTACGGTCTGAAAGAAAACTTTCGAGCAACTTACAGAGTTTGGGTGCAAGGCCGACGGAGGTCAATTTGGCAAGAATGTTATTCTCTTAGTACGAGCGTTACCAAATTTTTGTGGATGTTGATGCTCTTTCTTCAGGGTTTTGAAGAAGGAGGGAATATGCCTCTGAAACATCGGTTTATGAATAAATAAATAGTTTAAATAATTTTCTTTTTCTGAATTTTTTTGGTCTCCCTCATCAATATCAACTCAATAAATTAAAAATTGTATAATATGTAAATTAATACGAATTCAATGAACTGTGTAAATTTTAATTCAATTGCGACATCAAATATTTACTTGAAATCTTTCATCCACCATTTAAAAATAGATTTAATGGTGGAAGAAAGATTTTTTGTTTAATTTTTAATTTTATATCTACTCTTATTAAACGAGAAAAAATTGTTTTTTATATATTTGTTTATATATTTGTATCTTAGTTCTATTTTGAAAACGGCTCTACCGATTTTGATGAAACAAAATCTATTAACAAGTTTTGAGGATGAGAAAACTATCTGACTAGGTCTGGACCTCGATAAATTTAATCTTAATTGATCTTTTCTTAATTAAAGTAACGAGATTTTCGTGCGTGCTTTCGGCACGCCCTCGAAGCTCGGCCCTCCGGGCTGGTTCCCTGGCGGGCGGCGTCTTGGTCCAAAAATTTTATTCCTCTTAAAAAACCACACTCCAAATGTATACTTGTAAACTCCGGAAAATACATAGTCTCTTAAAAGTTTCGCCTCATTTTTTTGATGACACAGCTACAGAAATGAGGCTCTAGATATAAATCTGGAAGTATTTTTTTTTCTATAATCTACAGCATTGTGATATTTTTTGTGTGGAAATAGATTTATTTAAATAAGTGGTATCGTGTGAGGAGGAGAATTATATTAAGTATATCATTTTTTAAAATTTGGGATCGATAATCGATATAAGGCTCCAAATATTTAAAAGAGATCAGGTGCTGTTTGTATGACAGGCTGCTCCATCCAGTATTGCAATGAGAAACTCATATGGGCATGCGTGTTAGAAAGGCCAACTGCAATAGTGCTTGAAAAACTTTACAAAATTTAAAATACTGTAACAAAAAATTAATTCGCCAGTTGTGACTCCGTCTTACAGTCGGTCTACCAGATACAAACTTTTACTGTATGTACGATTGATAAGTTAGTTAGTTATAAATAAAGTTAAGTTTGTGTGATCTAAAGCAGAAGGTCTTATTCACAAAAAAAGGTGCTGAAATGTTAATAAATAAATTAGTTGGACCAGATTTGATAAAGCCAAATATTCAGGTTGTAATATGACAAGTTTTATTATTTTATTGAAAAATAAACAGATGTTATTCAGTCAACAAATATGTACAAGTTAATATTTAGTTATAATTTGAGTTCGATTAAATAGTTACAAAAAAAATAATAAGATTGTTTATGAAATAGATTCTTACATATAGATTTGAATCTTTTGTTTTGTTTTTGTTTTGAAAAATAATATTACAAATAATACTCTTTATGGAAAGATAATTAATTATAATCAAATAATAGTATGAATAATAGAAAACAATTAAATAGCAATTATCTTAATTGGTCTGTGTGAGTTTGTATGTGTGCTTATTAATTAATAATCGCTAATTATTGGTTTGTTAAAATGTTATATAAAAATAAATAATATTCTTATTAATAGATTTGGTATATAGTTTAAAACACAAGAGTTATTATTTAAAAGTAAGACAACTAGTATTGAAATGAATAAACAAGCTGTATAGAAATGTTAAGTTAATATGAAGGAAAAGGCAAGTTCAATTTAATTTAAAGAGAATGTATTTGTTTGATTCAATGTTCATGTATTTTATAAATAAGATTTGTTAGTTAGTAAATGTTAGTTCCATTTAACTCCTGTTGAAATAGTCTGTATTTCACTTAATAGAAATAGCATGTAAGTAAATGGATTTCGAAACGAGACATTTATGTGTTATGAAAATAAATAAGTCTGAGAACCTTTGAGCAATGGTTTGAGATCCTAGGCGGTCGTACGCTACTAGCTGGAAAATGAAGGCAATTATTTGTAAAATCACTTGATAAGTTGTAGATTGATTTCTGGCTGGCAGGGTAACGATTAACTCGAGTAAAATGTATGAAAAGGTTCAGCTTGAATCGTTCCGATGTGGCTTGTTTGCTTGTTAATGAACAACTAACAACTGATTTATTAAATAATTAGAAGGAATAAATGATTAATTAAGTATTATTGGGATCATGTGACCGATGTCAGAGAGATAGCAATTAGAGTTAGACTTCGCTTCACCAAAAGTAAGTCCAACATTAACTTAGGACCGCCGTGGCGTGTCCACGTGTCTTAAGTCGTTTAATTTTGTAAAAATCAAAAAATAAGAATAAGATCCTATACTTACGATTATTTTTTTATTATTATTTTCCTATTTATTTTTTTATAATGTTTATCAATATGAACGAATGTGGGCAAATTGGTGTACGAGTAAACAAATATACACATAATATGTAGACCATTAGAAAGATACAAATGCAAAAACTGGGGGCGGGGTGGGGTGATTGTGGGAGGTGCAGTTGTGGGGGATACGGGGTTGGAAGGCGTGGTTGGGTGGGGTGGGGCGGATTAGGGGTGCAGTGGTGGGGGCGAGGTGTGTGGTTTCGGGAGGGGGATCAGGAGTTACCGTTCATCGCTCGTTGGCTCGAGGTACTAATAATTATTACAAAGAACAATCACAATTGTTTTTTTATATGTTTTATATTGTTTTGATAACAAATTGATGATTCGGTGAAGGCATACTCTTTAGAATGTTTTTTCTTGTGGTTAGAACTCATGACAAATAAGTTTATAAAATGAGCCACTGAGGAAGTCGCTAATCAGTGACGAAACGTTTGGCCCATTTAATTAAAAAACTTTGCGTTTGATTTATATCTTGTCCAGCTCTATACGATCCTTGTAAATAAAAAAAAAAGTTCATATAGTTTTTCTCACAATATTAAAAACTCTCACAGAGTAATCAAAATGTAATAAAAAATCAACATGTGGTCATGTCGAGAAATGAATTCTTGTTAGATGGATTGGTAGGATACGTTATGTAATGGTTATAGGTTGACAAAAATCGTTATACAGAGGTCAATTATATTTTCTTTTTATGTTCTGCAATGTTTGATAATTTTTTATAAAGCGATTTTTAACAAAAGGTATTCCTAATGTAAAGGTATATTTTGCATTAAATCTTACGGGTAGTTTTAGGGGATTTCGAAGAATTTGTTAATTCGATGAAATCGTTATATTGAGGTTCGTTATATTAAGGTTAGTACCTGGAGCCACCGAGCGATGCACGGTAACCAAATTAAAAAAAATACAAATATATATAGTAAACACTCCCTGGACCCCCCCCCCCCGAAATCACGGACATCGGCCCCACCACTGCACCCTCACCCTGTCCCACCCCACCCAAACCCCGCCCCCGAAACCCCCCACCATCGGATCCCCCACAACTGCACCCCACCTCTTCTACCCCCACATCCATCCCCACCCCGCACTCTGTTTTTGCATTTCTAGCTTTCTAGTGGTCCACAGATTATGTGTATATAGGTATATAAATAAATTCCGTTTAATTATTTTTTTTAATTAAATAACAATTTATCGAGTTTTTTTAATTAATTAAATAAATAATAAATAATTTTATTGATTATAGGCTTCGATTTCGAAGATTACTTCCCCACTATCGACTGTACTTGATCTACTAGCTTGCGATAATATTTTTAATCCGTGTTTTTTAATAAGAGGAATTTTAATCAATTAAATTGGCAAATTCTAATATATAACAATATTCGGTATAAAGTATTCGTGGGTTTTAAAATTAAAAAAACAATTAATAAATAAAAGATAATTAAAAAAAAATGTAAACAAACGTTTTTATTGAGATTTTCATCTATCAATAATCAATTTAATTAAGAAAAGATCAATTAAGATGAAATTTGTCGAGGTCCAGACCTAGACAGATCGCTTTCTTATCCTCAAAACTTGTTAATAGAGTTGGTTTCATCAAAATATGTAGAGTGGTTTTCAAAATAGAACTAAGATACAAATATATACATATATAAATATATAAATATACCGATACAATATATATATATATATATATATATATATATATATAATTTTTGCTCGCTTAATAAGTAGATAGATTCTGTATTTAATAGATTCATTGGTAAAAAAAATATATATTTTAGAACGAATAAAGAGAAAAGGTGAATATTTATCCTCATTTTGAATTTAACCTGATTATACCTGAATTTATCATATCAAAGAAAAAGAAGAAATGAAGTAAAAAATTCAATTTTCTTAAATTTATTTTTCTTTCAAAGATAAAAAAAATCCACTAGTCTTAATAATATTATAGAATTTATTTTAGATCTCTTAATTTATTTTCTTACTTGGAAGACTTCGTAAGATCAAAGGCTTGTCTTCTCCATTAATGGTGGCTCGTATGTTTATCTTAAAGTAAATATCTGTGTAGAATTTCAGTTTTCAAATATCATCATATTTAGAAAATTTTAAATCTTAAGAAAACCCTAATCGGGAGAAGATAAAAGCTTTCTGCTTTCAAAACTACTTTTCAGCACACTAATTAATTTCAATAACCTGTTTGGGATTAAGAAGACCAACTTAACCAAAATTTGTTTGTTTGCTTAAAGTTGACTGTTTTATTGCAAACTGTTAAGTAAATAAAGCGTAAAAATTATATTTGGGCGTAATCTTATCTTATTATATTAAACGAGCAAAGTTTGTATATATATATATATATATATATAGAGTATATCCGGTCGGGTTCTCGAAAATGGCTCTAACGATTTGGATGAAATTCACGGGTTGGGGGGGGGGGGTTGACATTTCGATCTGTCGCGGTCTCATCTTCGGCTAAGTTGTTTTTGATGGGTTTTTTGTTAATTGAAATAATTATTCACAGGTCGGGGTCTCGATAAAAATGTATAATTACATTTTTATTCAATTTCCTTTTCATAATTAATTGGTTTTTTTAATTTTAAATCCCATAAAAAGATCAATACAATTATTATTATATATTAAAAGTAGAGCAGATTAATTGTTTAAAAATCGAGTTTTAATCCCATAAATATTAAATATTAGAATTTGATTTAGCAGGGGCGGGGGCGTGGGGTGGGGGGAGGGGGCGAGGGTAGAGGTGACGGTGGGGGTATTTGTGGTGGTGCAGTGGTGGAAGGGGTACGGGGAGTTTCGGGGGGAGGGGGGTGAATGTGAGATGGAGGGGTGCAGGAAGGGAGGTGAAGCGGTGGGGGTCCGGGAGCAAGGTTCGGGGATTAATATATAGCTTTTAACTGAAGCAAAAAGTTACCGAGCATCGCTCGGACGCCAGGTACTTATCTTATTATATTTGAACGAACAATTCATATATATATATATATAGAATCGGTTTCTCGAAAACGGCTCTATCGATTTGGATGAAATTCACGGGTTAGGAATTTTTGGGTTGGCAATTCGATCTGTTGCGGTCTCATCTTCGGCTAAGCTGTTTTTGATGGGTTTTTTGTTAATTGAAATAATTATTCACAGATGGTTGTTCCGATAAAAATCTATAATTAAATTTTTATTCAATTTCCTTTTAATAATTAATTGGATTTTCAATTTTAAATTCCACAAAGAGTTTTATAGCAAATATTATTATATATTAGAATTTACCAATTTAATTAATTAAAGGTATTTTTCCAAAAAAAATATTTATTAGATATCAACTTTGTGGCCGGTGATACAAGACGTATATATAAATTAAATTTGATTTCAATTTTATTTTATTTTGGCTACAATTAAAAATCGACCCTTTTACCTGAATTTAAAATTAAAAATAATATTAATATATCGCTTTAAACTCAATCAAAAAATTTCCGAACATCGCTCGGTGTTCCAGGTACTACTTTCTAAAAAAAAGATTCATCGAAATCAGTTCTGGAAATTCTGAGTTGACTTTTTTATAATCACAAACACCCAAACTTTTTCTCATTAAAATATTCCTGGTATGAAATATAAAATATAGATTGAGTTATCAAAGCCTGAAGAATGCAATTTGTGGGCTAGTCTTCAAAGATGGTTGTCTAAATACAGGCGTTACCATAAAGTGCTGCCCTCTTCGGAGCCATTTTGTATTGTGAGATCTTAATATAACCCAGCCAAATTAATTAGACTTCTGCTGGCCAATAAATATGCATGAGCTGGAAATAATTTTTTTTAATCGACGTTAGGTATCCCAAATCAGAGTTATATGAGTTTGCGATGGTTTCTGGCTGCTGCTAAACTTTCGAGGGCCTAAATACCACGGAAATTTTGGACTTTTTTCAGATTTTCACTCAAAACTCGGAAACCACGCGTCCAACAGAATATTTAACTTTAATAAAAATGAAAGAGAATAAAATTTCTCGTCGAATAAACTACTAAAAACTTTAATTCGGTGTAGCCGTTTATCCACAATCGATCATCAAAGATAGGCCACCCTTACCAACCTGGCAGAAAAGTAAATTATTCTCATAAGGTGGTCACAATAAACCACTCTTAATTTTGATCCTATCCCCCATAATAGTTTACAATTGACTAAAAAATGAGATTTGAAAAGTTTCATATTAATTGGGCAACGATAACCCGTGCCGCAATGAGGTCGGACCATGTCAGGTCTTGGAATATGCTGGATATTTTCAAATATATTATAATAAAGTTTTAACAAAAAAGTGGCTCAAAGAAAACTTCAAACCAATAAAATTTCCTAGAAAATGAGATAAGAATAAAGTTTCTAAGATGAGTGGTTTTCATTTTATGAATGAAAAACAGCAATTTTTTGCAGTTTTTCAAAAACTTCAGCCTCATTGCGGTACAGTTTACCGTTGTTCAATTGAAATTAAACTATGCCAATCTCATTCTTTGGCCAATTGGCAACTATTATGGGGGTCAGCATCGCATAAATTCGAAGAGTGGTTTCTTGGGACCATATAATGAGCATAATTCACTTTTCCGCCAAGTTGGTAAAAATTGATTATATTTGACGATCAATTGGGGCTAAACATCTGAACTGATTTTAACTTATGAGTAAATTATTCGACGCGAAATTTTATTCTCTTTCATTTTACTAAGAGTGAAATTTTTTATAGGACGCATGGTTTTCGAGTTATAAGCAAAAATCTAAAAAATTTTGTGGTTTTTAGGCCCTCAAAAATTTAGCACTAGCCAGAAACCGTCGCAAACTCATATAACTTTTATTTGGGATGTCTAACGTCGATTAAAATTATTTCCAGCTTGTGCAAATTTATTGGCTATCGCGGCCTTGTTTTTCGGTCTCATCTTCGGCTAAGTTATTTTTTAGAGGTTTTTTTGTTAATTGAAATAATTATTTACAGGTGGTTGTTGGAATAAAAATTAATAAATACATTTTTTTCAATTTTCTTTTAATATAACCTCCTCCTTTTTTGAAGTCGGTTAAAAATGAATTGGTTTTTTATTTTAAATTCATTCTCTTAAAAAATCCGACAATTCGAAGGATCGTGCCTCCTTCTTCAGGATTTAAAAGGGTCAACGAAAAAATCTCCGTCCATTTTTTTTTTTAATGATATTGATGTGAGAAGGAGATACATCAGAAGGTCCAACCCCTAAAGACCTGTATGGGCTGGCCCCTCCATCTTGAAAAGAACAGAGTAGAAGGAAAGAAGCCGGGATCACGAGCCAAATCTCAGTAAGTTAGATACAATCTAATATCCAATTTACTAAATTTTAAGGGCTTCGAGTAGTGGTAAATTCTCCGTTCGATAAATTAAGTTAAATTTATCTCCCACTTAATTTTTTTTCGAGACCCTATACTTACAGAAAAAATGTCTGGGTATAGCCGGGAATCGAACCCGAGACCTCCAGGTTCCCAGCCAGACATTCTGACCATTACACCAGGGAGGCCGGTTATCATATTAATTAGCATATTAATATATTATTTTTAATTGCAATTACATTCAAAACTTTGTGCCCAGTGATATTTCTTGATGATGGCCTTAGGGGGTGTAAACATTGGCAAAAAATAAATTTTATTTTATTTTGGCTACGAATAAAATTGGTCCTTTTTATCTTTATTTAAAATTAAAAATAATAGATAATTAAGTAATGGAGAGGGATTCAGCCAATGGGTAGCCTCTGCTGAATAAAAAACTCCCGATTATAGAAAACGTTTCGGCTTTAATTAAATAATGCCATCATCAGTTCCTAAGAGTTGATGAGTCCTTGAAGACGAGCCCCATATTTGTGTATAAGGTGTCCGAGCATGATGATATTCCTCATTGGCTGAATCCTCTCCATTACTTAATTATATACATATACAGCCATCAAATTGTATCAACTTAAAAATAATAGTATTAATATATCCTTTTTAACAGAAGCAAAAAATTACCGAGCATCGGTCGATGTCCTATGTACTTATTATAAAATGAGGATATTTCCAATTTGAAATTGATTAATCATATTTTGAATTTGATTAATTTCAGTTTCAAATCGAAGGATGTATAGTGCTGAGCCTCCCTTGTTAAATCTCGTTATCTATACATTTGAATGGTCAATTATAAAATGAATAATGGCAAGCTCGGATGGTAACATTATTGAAGATAAGTATTTTTTTTTTTTTTGAGAAGCTTAATTAACTTTCCGATTTAAAAATTTTCGCTAACATTTTTTAGGCAAAGCTTTTTAGTTTATATTCGAGCAAGTATTGATTGTTAAGAAGGAACATGAATATCCCCCTCCACCTCACCATCCCGTCTTTGAAATCGTAAAGTTTTGGATATTCGTCTGTTCATGCTCGTTCGATTTATTATTCTAAATTTTAATAAAATTCAAATAAGATGATTAAATACCAAAAAATATATTAGTGAAATATAAACAATATACCGGGTGAGTCTTTTTTTTATCTTGAGACAGTCTTATAACTCAAAAACAGTGTATTATATGAAAAAAAGTTACAAATAAAAGTTTATTTATATGAAGGGGGAAACTAAACTACACTATTGTTTGACAACCTAGAACAAGCTTTCAAGGATATTTTAAAGTCTAGTTCTGTTTTTTAAATGAAAACATATATTTTTCTTTACGTAGCCTAAATCTACAAAAAAAACTGAGCAACTTTCATAAGAAGTATTTTTTATACGACATCAAATAAACAAAATATTAAATCAAAAAAAAATCAAAATAATAATTATTCTCAACAATTCTTCTTCTTTTAAGTGCCATATCAGGTCTCCCTGACTTTTTGACTTCTCTCCACATATACCTGTGCTGAGTGTGTTTAGCTGTTTTACACAGATATACGGGACCTACTTTTTAACGTCGGTTCTGAACGGCTAGTTTGGAGAGGTTACTAGGAAATTATACTCTTGGTAGGTTGCCATTGCTTTCCAAGAGGAGGCGACTGCAAATATCTGCCGAGGCTCGGTCTCGAACCAGTGTATTTCAGGCCAGCAATTTTCAATTCAATTCAAAAACTTTATTTAAAATTGTATACAATTTTTATAAATACATTATCATACAAATAGTAAATACAATTATCTTACAATGTAGTTTATTAATTAATTAATTTTTATTTATGTACATTGTTGTTCTTGCCTTAAAAAAGGCTTACCATTATAATTTTAGTTTACATGCTGTCAGCTTTTGATATTTAATATAATTTTACAGTAAGTATATTTATATTTTTATACTTACATCTATTAGTATATATTTGGTTATTTCATAGTTTTATTTGGTGATTTTTGACAGGAAAAAATGTTAAAAAACCTGCTTTCTAGAAAAAAATATTTGTTTTTTGGTTTTTGTCTGGTATTTCATTCATCAGTAATTATTGCCACTTTTTTATAAGTGTCTAAGAATTTTGGTTTTTTTCCCGTATGAATTTTGAATAGTTTTGATTAAGTTGTAGGTTAATCTGTTACAGGCCAACACTCTAACCACTGACCCAGAGTCGCCTCTCTTATCAATTATTAAACTTAATTATCATATAATAATGATTCAAATATTTAATTATTAAATAAATAATTTAATAATAATTAATCATTTAATAATTTTCCGACAATGTTCTGTGACATTCCAGAGTGTATTGCAAGTCTTCTGGATGAAACATCTTTCTTCAACAAAAAAATGCTCCATTTTTATTATGGTAATACAATATAACTATCTACTGAATTGACACGAGAAATAAACTTTTTTAAGCTCAAGAATTTTAAATAAATCTATTAATTAGAAAATAATCTCTTAATAATGAAGTTTTAAGATCATTATAAACACTTATTTTCATTGTTGTGACTTTTTGATTTAATAAATATTTATTTAATAACTAAATGTTTGATTTTTACTTTATCCAATGCGAAGCATGGGAGAAAGTATTGGAATCGCTCTCGCGGCAAGCGCGACTTCAAAGGGTCCTCAGCTAAAGACTACGGAACCCATAGACTCAATTAAGGTCACAAATTGAAGTATTCAATGAGATTGAATTTTAGCACGTGGCGGTTTTGCCAAAAATTACTTGGAATCTCGTCGAGAGGCCAAAAAGTGCCATTTTTTTGGAAGTGCGTGCGGATGTATGTATGTATGTATGTGTGTGTGTTATCGTTTTTTTCGTCCACGATTTTTTCCACACCTTTGCGCTGATTGAAATGAAATTGAAAACCTAGCATTAGCTTAACAAAATGAAGCGCTGATTAGTTTTTGGTACATATCGGTCCACAAAAATTAGTACTTTATTTCAGTACTTTTTTAGTTTTTTCTAAATATCTTGAAAATGACTTAACCAATTTTGAGGAAATTAAATATCCTAATTAAGTACCTTGGGGACCACAAAAAAGGTTAAATAAAGTTTTTAGTAAAATTATATTTTAAAGTACTTTACTCAAGAACATATTAATATTTCAAATGAATTTGGATAAAGTTTAGCAACGATCCGTTGCAGTTTATTTTGAGATCTAATTGATTTAATATTTTTTTTATTTGATGTCGTATAGAAATAGTTCTTATGAAAGTTGTTCAGTTTTTTTTGTAAATTTAGGCTACGTAAAGAAAAATATAGGTTTCTATTTAAAATAAGCTGACGTGTTCTGATGTGGCCATCCACTTGAATTTACCATACAACCTGCCCCCTCATTATATTTAGTATTTAATAAAATTATTTATAATCATGTAGGGGAGGGGGGGCTAGTTTTTTGCATTTATAGATTACTCTGGGCCCACTGATTATGTATACAAAATTTGGTTGAGTTTACCCAACACCCTTCCCCCCCATTTTGGGCGGTTAGTTTTTCCATTTTTAGACTTCAGGGTTCCCACTGATTATGTAGACAAAATTTGGTTGAATGCTCAGTTAGCCTAGATTTTTAATTTTTAACCCCCCTCCAGCCCCCTTAATTTTGGGTCCGATATTCACCAAAATCTAATCAGCTCTTAATCTCAATGAACCAAAACTACGTGTGAAATTTGGTTTAGATATTCAGACTAGTTTTTGAGCTCGCTCCTCCACAAAAATTTGGTAACGCACAGACTAACAGAGAACCAGACTAATTAACTTACAAACAGACATTTTGACAAAACAATTATTATCTCGAAAAATATAATTTTTTCGATGTTCACTTATTAGAGCTTTTTTGTAGACCAAAATGCCATGGTTTCGCTAAATTTTTTTAATAAAAATAGTTTGAGCCGTTTTTGAGATATTTTGAAAAAAAGAAGGAAAAAAAAACACTTTTTTCATGCACGATTACAATACTTGACCATACCCTGTATGGTAAAGTAAAAACAGAACTTGACCTTGAAATACCCTTGAAAGCTTGTTATACTTCGACAAACAATAACGTATTTTCCCCCTTGATATAAATTAATTTTTATTTGAAACTTGTTTTCATATAATGCACTATTTTTGAGTTATAAGACTTTCTCAAGATTAACAACTCACTCTGTGTATGTAATTAAACATTGAATGGAAATCTTGAATAAAACACCAGTTCAGAGAGAAATAGGAAGGAAATTTTTAAATCAACATATTTAAATTGCAAATTGTTTTTAATAATAAAACTGAGAAGTGAAAAAGGGGTGTTCATTTAATGATTTACGTAATTTAATTGAAAGAAAAAAGGAAAATATTTTTATGTGATTAGTCATCAGAATAAAGATGAGAAAGATAATAATTAATCAAATAACAAACGATACATTTTATACAACGTTGGGAAATTAAAAGTATGATATACTTTAAGAAGTTGAATAAGTTTCCACTTGTTGTTGGCCAGCCCGTCTTTATTCAGTCAATACAAGTGTGATCTGAAACCAACGAGGAGAAAATAAAAAGATGATGTTGAGGAAAGTGAGGTAAAAAAAGTTGACATATCTAGGATTTATTTACAATTAAGTATATTAGGGCAGCTTTATCTAGGAAGATTGAAGGAGCTGAAGCTCGATGGACCTAAGCTATTGTTTTCTACCTTCTCGTAAAAATTACTTCCTCTGTCCGAAAATATGCTGGAATATATTTGAAAATAATTTTTATAACAAAAATAGATGTGTGGCACTCGGGGACTGCCGCGGTAAAGCTATTGCATAGCATTTTTTATCAACTTATGCAATTATAATATTTATGCAATATTTTTTCACAAACAGCTGCTTACGTATTCGTCCGATTTCGGAACAGCTCGTCTCGATCCGTGCGAGCTTCGTACAGTCTACACGCATACGTCTAGTCGCACGCACACAAACACCGTGTCGAAGTCTGCCGAACTGAAACGACGTTAGACGATGCTTTCAACGCCGCTTTCAACGCCGCACCGCTGTGCAGGTCGGAGTGGGGGGTGTTAGATTTATTTTCGTTACGGAATTTCTTGATTCGGTCGCCGCGCTCAAAGCCCGCAATAAAAGCTATGCAATAGCTTAATAATTATTTTTGTTTAATCCTATTTATTTGAATAGCATAATGCATGGGAAATACAAATAATAATAATAATCCCACGGTGTTGTCTCATGTCCGTCTGAAAAAAATTTAAAATAAATGTTAATAAAAAAAAAAATATTCTATATTCCGCGTTTTTTACTTTAAAATGCAATTTAAAATATATTTTTTTCTTTTAAAGATGTACCGGCTGTCCACTGTTCGTCTCCAGAAAATTATTTATTATTCATTTATATTATTTACTATTATAGTTTAATTGTATTTTATAATTTAAATGTATTGTAAAAAATAAGATAATTAATAAATTATAATTTTGTAAAAGAAACCCCCCCCCCTTTAATTTCAAAATCCCCTCCATAATGAGATCCTTTGAAAGCCCCCTCCCCACCTCTTAAATCCACCGGTCGGCTGTCAGTCGAGTCGCTCGAGTCTCGTGTAGGAGTGGTGGGCGGCGGCGGGTAGGGGACATCTCTCCCGCTCGAGCCGCCTCTCCGCCAAGAGTCGGGCGGCTCCGTTGACTTTCGGTTGGCCGCTTGGAGGGGATTGTTAGGTTATTTTCGTTACGAAATTTCTCGATTCGGTCGCCGCGCTCAAAGCCCGCGATAAAAGCTATGCAATAGTTTAAAAATAAAACCGACTTCAAAAAAATTAAATGCAACAAATAAAATAATAATAACTTAAAAATAAAATAAAATCCACTAAAAGGTATAAAATAATTATCTAATTTAGTTAGTAATAAATATCAACATGAAATCACTTTTTGAAGTCGGTGAAAAACATACATTTTATGAATCGCACTTGACGGTTCTTGGTAAGTTTGGCGTGTAATGAAGACAACATCGCGTAATCTCGCTGATATAGTTTGTTTAGCACCGACTTCAAAAAGTGATTTCATGTAACAATTTCATCGTTTAGTTGTAACGAAATAAGATTATTATTTTACCTGTTAGTGTATTTTATTTGAATTTTGAGTTCTTATAATTTTATTTGTTGCATTTAATTTTTTTGAAGTCGGTTTTATATTTTTTTTTTTCTAAAAATTATTTTTATTTTTCTCTTTTTAGTGATGTATGCAATAGTGAGACTTAAGATGATACTTTGCATGCATCTCGTAAATGAGAGATTCGGGCGAAGGAATAAGAAATTGATATTTTTTTTTATAAATTTTATTAAACAAATTATTTTACATTAATGTATACATTATGTTTGAGCTTCGATTCCGGAGATTACTTCTCCACCATCGAGTGTCCTTGATCATCTTTTAGTCCTTGTTTTTAATAAGAGGAAAAACTAATTAAAGAAAAAAAACCTCTTTTCCGATAATTATTTCAATTCCATTATTCTCTCTCCTTTCCATCAAGAAATTGATAATGAAATTCAATTCATTAATATAGTAATTCTCTCGAAACGTTAGCGGGTTTTAAATGAACGTTTTAAGATCGCTCGGTGTCCAGGTACTTATGTATAAATCACAATTTAAATTTGAAATTGCTAGATACTTGTTTTTGATGTAAAAGTTTTCTGACATCAGTCGCGTGATAAGATATGTCTTCACTTTTGATTTTAATCTGGTTTCTGTCCTCATCAAAGAGGTGAAATCACTTCAGTACAATACTTGGTCTAGTAAATATCTCGTTTAATTTTCTCCTTTCATCCAATTAATAACGATTCCCTTTGTTTGACCTTGCTATTTAAATAGACCAGTCTGGGAATAATCTACTTACTGGATCATTTAGAGAGACATTCCTTTAAACCAGTGTTTCCCAACCTTTTATATGACATGCCCAACCTAACCCTTTCTAAAATTCTTATGCCCTCTATGTAAAATTACTTATAAAAGAAGTATTTTTTTTTGTTATTTATATCATCATCATTGAGTATACAGTCCTAAGACTGGTTTGATGCAACAATCCGTCTCCACTCGACTCTGTCCCCCGCCAGCTGTTTGACCTCTCTAAATGTCTGGCATCCCATATCCCCAATTATTTGGCTGAAATATTCTAATCTGGGTCTTCCCCTTCCCCTTTTCTTTCCCACCTCCCCCTCCAAGGTATCATCCCCTAAGCAGTCCCCCATGTCTCAGTGTGTGCCCCATCATCTGACCTCTTCTCTTCTTCAGACTCTTCCACAAGGTTCTTCTATCTCCGATTCTTCCAAGAACTTCTTCATTTGTAATTTTATCCATCCATTTGATATTCATCATTCTTCTGTAGCACCACATTTCGAAAGCCTCTAATCTCTTTCTCTCCGCTTTTCCAATTGTCCAGGTTTCACACCCGTACATGGCTATGCTCCATACATATGTCTTCAATAGCAACTTCCTGTTTGCTAAGCTGATTGAAGAGGAGCATAGTAGTTTTTGTTTTGAATTAAACCCCATTTTTGCTTGGGCAATTCTTGATTTAATTTCGTTTTTGCGCCTCCCATTCCATGTTATTTTACTTCCTAGGTAGCGGAATTCCTTAACTCCTTCTAGGTTTTCTTGGTTAATTTTGATGCATTCCTGTCTCGTTCGTTCTTTTTTTGTACATACTAGGACCTTGGTTTTATTCTTGTCTATTTTCATTTTGATTTCTTCTATTAGGATTTGGTTAATTCCATTCAGGGCGTCCTCTAATTCTTTTTTATTGCTTCCTAGAAGGGCAATGTCATCGGCAAATCTTAACATAGCCATCTTTTGACCTTGGATTTCGATACCTGTATCAATTTTGTCTTTGAATTCTTTAATCGCTTCTTCTATGTATAAGTTGAAAATCATGGGTGACAACACACACCCTTGTCTTACACCTTTTTTTATTTTGGCTTCTCTTTGTTCACCTCCAATATTTATTATTGCCGTCTGGTTTTGATGTAGATTGTAGATTATTTATTTTATTATTATTATTAGCTTATTTATTTTTATTTATTATTATCTATTGATTCCTTAGGTACCTGCCCAATTCAGGCTTAGGTACATTAAGGTGGTCCTTATTTTCGGTATTTTCGAATTTTTGCGATGACAGAGACTCATATGATTCGAAATAAATAAAAAAAAATATCCCCCAAGTTTCAAATCTCTATCTCAATTTTAACCTGTGCCCCACAGTGATGTAATAAGTTTCCTAATTCTAAATAACATGGGGTTTTTGGAATTGAACGATCAATTTTTTTATTCCGGCCAAAGTAATGGTTCAAAAAATTTGTAATTAATTAACTTTACTGAGGTTATTTATATAAATATATAAAGTTACAAAAACAAAATTTTGTTGATTAGTAATTTGAATGGTTCTTCTCTTAAGGTAGTTATATCCCCAAATGCATTTTCTTAGGATTTTTTTTTGAAATAAAAACAATTATTAAAAAATAATTAAATACAAAAGTTTGTTTGTTTTATTCAAATCAGCTGATAATAACTTGTGTGAATTGGCAATGCGTTGTATTAATACTGTTTATGTTTACATCCAAACATATTATGTGATTTTTTAAAGTAAATATCTCAGTAAATTCGACGGTCAATGATATATTTTATTGCAAAAAAAGAAACCTTCATGATTCAAAAAGCTAATTTTTAGTTTTTTTTTAACTTTATCTATTCAACTAATAGTAGTATAATTCAAGAGAAAGTGTCAAGATCATAATTTTCCATAAGACTCTAAGAAAATGTTTACATTTTAAAACTATTTTATTTTCAAAAATTTGCTCGCTATTGTGCGATTGAAGCTTCACCAAAGCATAGATAGAGAGTTGAACTATTATAAAAAATTAAGTTATAGTTAAAATCTAATATTTTTTATTTAACATTGGCGGCGAAATAAATAATCTTTTTAATCAAATGAAAGTGAAAGTTTTTTCATTTTTTCAAAATTTCATACAATAATTTTTATAAAACAAAATAAAAGCAACTTCAAAAAACTTAAATGCAACAAATAAAATAATAATAACTTAAAAATAAAATAAAATCCACTAAAAGGAATAAAATAATTATCTTATTTAGTTACAACTAAACGACGAAATATTAACATGAAATTACTTTTTGAAGTCGGTGCCAAACTAACTATACCTATAAGCGAGCATACCCTCCAAACGTACTAAGTAAGATCCGTCGAGTGCGATTCATAAAAGGTATATGTTTGGCACCAACTTCAAAAAGTAATTTCATGTTAATATTTCGTCGTTTAGTTGTAACTAAATAAGATAATAATTATTTTATACTTTTCAGTGGATTTTATTTTATTTTTAAGTTATTATTAATTTTTTAGAAGTCGGTTTTATTTTTTCTTAAAAATTATTTTTATTTTTCTCTTTTTAGTGATGTTATTAATAGTGACTTAATATTATACCTTGCATGAATCTCGTAATAGAAAGCGTTGGGCGAATGAATCAGAAAATGATAATAAAATTCAATAGAAATCGAAACGTTTGTGGGTTTTAAATGAATGTTTTTTAAGATTTTTTTATAAAAGATTTTATTTATTATAATTTCGATTATTTGGTCATAAGAATTGGATCATATCTTCAAAACCTGACCAAATTAAAATGGTACCACCACTAAGATACGCTCTTTCCAATAAAAAAAGAATCATTAAAATCGGCTAATAAACAAAGAAGTTATGCCTGAACAAACATATCAAAAAAGGTCCAATACCAATGAAAAAAAACGGGACCAATTGGAAACTAGACTGAACCCAATGCAAAAAAAATCATCAAAATCGGTTCACAATTGACTAAGATATGAGGTAAAATAGACACACACAAAAATCAGTCGAATTGAGAACCTCTTCCTTTTTTGAAGTCGGTTTTTTTTTTAATGCAATCGAATGCAAGAAGGGGTGCACCAGTAAAGATGTAGCCCCTATGGATCTCGAAAGACCCTTGCATTACCGAAGAGAGGGGAAAGTTGATTAAGTGAGAGGGTGTAGACGTAGGTGTCTATGCACCCTGGTTTTGAAGGTTTGAAGATCATAGGTGCTGGGAAAGATAGAGGCTGGGAGAGGGTTCCAGTTCCTTGAAGTCATGGGGATATATGTATTCGCGAATGAAGTGGTCCGGCACTTTTCCAATTTGACCGCGAAAGAGTGTTGGGAGTCGGCAAAACGTGTGCTGCGTGCAAAGCATGCTTTGGGGGGAATTATTGATTTTATCTCATCAGAGCACCTGCTGTGATAGTATCTATAGAAAAAGGGAAAGGGCAGAGACATCTCTTCGATGAGCTAGCGAGTCGAGGGACTCGGTGAGGGTAGAATCGTCAATTAGCCTGACGGCTCGTTTCTGGTTAAAAAGTATCCGCGCTTGTCTCACAGCAAAACAAGTAAGTGAGAATTTATACAATTAATTCAGCCAAGTCTGAATATTCTAACAATATTATGAACATAAATGTGCAAAATTAGTTTTCTAAGACTTTTCTTTTTATGAATTAATAATTAAACGATTCAGATTATAATTAAATCACACATTAAACTTAATGGATAAGAAATTAACTTAACAGAAAAATATAATTTGGCACATTTGAAAACAATTATTAATTATTTCTTTAAATATCTCGCTCGGTAATAAACAACACGTAAAAGAGCTGAGAGGAATATTTCAAAGAAAATTAATAAGCAATTATAATTTATTTAAAATTTCATTAGAAAATAATATTTTAAAAGGGAATTCAAAGTGAATTTTAGATAATGAAAAATATATTTAAGTACTTTAACTTTTATTATTTAAAAGGTTCCCTTTCCAAAATGATTTTGCAAAGTCTTCCAAGGGATCAAGAGGCCCAAGCGGGTAACTCCAGAGAAATCTAATTGTCGACTTGACAAACTCGACAAGACACCCAGCCAGGGCTGAGAAATCCCTCTATATTACTTATGCGAATATATCTTAACAGAGGAAGACAAGTTTCAAGAATACATTAATCCGAACACTGTTCGGATTCAAATCTGCCACTTAATCCGAAGAAACTAATTTATTTCATATTGTTTCTTAATTATCTGAAATTTGTCAAATGTAATACATTTTGCATTTAATCTTTCCTATTCAAATAAAATAATTTAAATGATTGAAATGAACAAATTTATAAATGTTCACTTTACTAATTAATAAATAGTTTATAACTTTGAAAATAAAGTGTGTATGACTTACCACTTAGCATTTTTTAACAGACTTCAAAAAAAAAAACTTTTTTACTTTATCCAATGCCAAGCATGGGAGAAAGTATTGGAATCGCTCTCGCGGCAAGCGCGACTTCAAAGGGTCTTCAGGTAAAGACTACGGAACCCATAGACTCAATTAAGGTCACAAATTGAAGTATTCAATGAGATTGAATTTTAGCACGTGACGGTTTTGCCAAAAATTACCTGGGATCTCGTCGAGAGGCCAAAAAGTGCCATTTTTTTGGAAGTGCGTGGGGATGGATGGATGGATGGATGGATGGATGGATGTGTGTGTGTGTGTTATCGTTTTTTTCGTCCACGATTTTTTCCACACCTTTGCGCTGATTGAAATGAAATTGAAAACCTACCATTAGTTTAACAAAATGAAGCGCTGATTAGTTTTTGGTACATATCGGTCCACAAACATTAGTACTTTATTTCAGTACTTTTGTAGTTTTTTCTAAATATCTTGAAAATGACTTAACCAATTTTGATCAAATTTAATATCCTAATTAAGTACCTTGGGGACCACAAAAAAGGTTAAATAAAGTTGTTAGTAAAATTATATTTTAAAGTACTTTACTCAAGAACATATTAATATTTCAAATGAATTTGGATAAAGTTTAGCAACGATCCGTTGCAGTTTATTTTGTCTATGTCACCTGATATCTCCGCCAATTGTGAACAGATTTTGATGATTTTTTTTTGCATTGGGTTCATAGTGCAGGCGCTGGATGGAAGTGAGTATGCAAAATGTGAGGACCGCACTTTATCTACTAATATTAACTGAGAATAGCTCAAAGATTAATAATCTGGATGTTGCCGGCCAACTTTTTGGTCCAATTTTTACTTTATCCAATGCGAAGCATGGGAGAAAGTATTGCAATCGGTCGCGCGGCAAGCGCGACTTCAACGGGTCCTCGGGTAAAGACTACGGAACCCATGGACTCAATTAAGGTCACAAATTGAAGTATTCAATGAGATTGAATTTTAACACGTGGCGGTTTTGCCAAAAGTTACCTGGAATCTCGCCGAGAGGCCAAAAAGTGCCATTTTTTTTGGAAGTGCGTCGGATGGATGGATGGATGGATGGATAGTATGTTATCGTTTTTTCGTCCACGATTTTTTCCACACCTTTGCACCGATTGAAATGAAATTGAAAACCTACCATCATTTTAACAAAATGAAGCGCTGATTAGTTTTTGGTACATATCGGCCCACAAACATTAGTATTATACAACATTATTTATTTCAGTACTTTTTTAGTTTTTTCTAAATATCTTTAAAATGACTTAACCAATTTTGATGAAATTTAATATCCGACGCCCTCTCTAAAGCTGAAGCATTCGCTTCATTCTTCGCGACCAATGCCACCTTAGACGACAAAAGGGGACTTGACCCCCCGCCCTATACCCCTAGCACCAATATTATGTCGGATATTAAATTCAGAATACCAAAAATATTAAAAGTAATAAAAAACCTAAATGTTAATTCAGCCGCTGGCCCAGACAACATTCCCACCGAGTATAATCAAAAATTGCGCGCCTGAACTTGCTCCTATTCTCTCAAAAATTTTCAAACTTTCATATACCACTGGCTCATTTCCGGAGAGCTGGAAAACAGAAAGAATTCAACCAATTAAAAAAAAGGAGATCCTTCAAATGTAGCCAATTATCGTCCGATCGCCATAACTTCGGTTCTTTCTAAAATCATGGAAAAAATCATTAATGAGCAAGTTCTTCACCATTTAGAATCTAATAAACTAATCCATGATAGTCAATACGGCTTTAGACAATTTCGGTCCACCGGCGATATTTTTAGCATATATAACTCATATTTGGAATAAAGCACTAGAGACTGGTAAAGAGACTTTCGTAATAGGCTTAGACATTTCAAAGGCCTTCGATCATGTCTGGCACAAAAATCTTCTTGCCAAATTACCTGCATTTGGCCTTCCCCCGAGCCTCTGCAAGTTGCTTGAGAGCTTTCTCTCAAACCGCTCTATTAAAGTCGAGGTTGACGGAATATCATCCTCGTCCTTTAATACTAATGCTGGAGTTCCTCAGGGCTCAGTCATCTCTCCCACACTCTTTATTATCTATATTAATGACCTATTAAATCTGCCCTCCAATCCAATACATTGTTACGCTGACGATAGCACCCTCCACAACGCTCAATCCTTACTAGACAATCGCGCAAACATAGCCTCCTCAATAAATTCAGATTTAAGCATGCTTAAAAAATGGGGATCTCACAATTTGGTAAACTTTAATGCTGGCAAAACACAGTGCTGCCTAATTTCTAGGCGCGCAGATAGGAACCTTCCGGACATTTCCTTTGATTCGAGCTCATTGGAATTCCGTAATAAAATATCAATGTTAGGTGTCACCTTAGGTTCTGACCTCTCTTGGAATGACCATATTATCTCAGTAGCAAAAGCTGCAGCATGTAAGCTTGGCTTTCTTTTCCGAACCAAACGATTTTTCACCCCCACTCAACTCCTTATATTATACAAGGCTCAAATTCGCCCCTGTCTTGAATATTGCTCGCATTTGTGGAGAGGAGCCTCCAAGTATTCTCTTAATACCTTAGATGCAATTCAGAGGCGAGCTATCAGACTGATAGGCGATCCTACATTAACTGACACTCTCGACTCCCTAGCCCATCGTAGATCTGTCTCCGCCCTATCCCTTTTTTATAGATATTACCATGGCTTTTGTTCTGACGAAATAAAATCGATAATCCCACCAAAGGCCTCATTTGCCCGAAATACACGATTTTCTAAAATTCAACACCCCTACGCGCTTAAACTAGATACTAATCGAACAAACGCATTCGCCAATTCATTTATCCCTATGACATCTAGAGACTGGAATTCTCTTCCCCGACCGTCTTTCCAGCTACTTATAACCTTCAAACTTTCAAGACCAGCATCCACAGATACCTTCGACCTCTACCCAATCCCTAAATCTCCCCTTATCTTCACGTTACAAGGGTCCACCACGGACTTCAGAGGTTGTACCTTCTTGGTGCAACTTCTTCTTGTATCAATATCATTATAAAAAAAAAAAAAAATCCTAATTAAGTACTTTGGGGCTGACAAAAAGGTTAAATAAAGTTTTTAGTAAAATTATATTTTAAAGTACTTTACTCTAAAGTAAGATTTTTGAATTCTTTAAAATTTATTCATTTGATCTGTTTATGGTAATATAGGACTCATTTAACCTAACTAAGTAAGAGTGAATAGCCTTTTATCTGTGAAATGCTAAAAATTTGGGAGGAAAGTTTATAAGTAACCATAGCAACTGCGTTCTTTTCTTATCCGTTACCTTTATAGAGGAATCGACTTAAAACCAAAAATAGCGATTGATTCTCATCTAGTACTTGAGGAGTGACCATTCTGTATTGGATTTTTGACGTTTCGGTTTTTATTGGTAACCATTGCTGAAGACATGGAGGAATCGGCTTAAAATCAAAAATAACGATCGATTCTTATCTAATACTAGAGGAATAACCTTATTGCATTCCTTTTTTGATGTTTTGACTATTAATGGCAACCTCTACTGAAAACGTGGAAGAATCTACTTAAAATCAAAAAGACTAAATTCTTTTTTGGTACACAACTCAAGTTTGAGTTGTTTGCCATAAAAGAATATAGTCTTTTCGATTTTAAGTAGATTCTTCACGTTTTCGGTAGAGGTTGCCATTAATAGTCAAAAACATCAAAGGAATGCAATAAGGTTATTCCTCTAGTATTAGATAAGAATTGATCGTTATTTTTGATTTTTAAGTCGATTCCTCCATGTCTTCAGCAATGGTTACCAATAATAATCGAAGCGTCAAAAATCTAATTTAGAATTGTTATTACCTCGACTATTAGATGAGAATCGATCATTATTTTTGAATTAAAGTCAACATGAACTGCAAATTGCAAGTGATATCTGATTAATAATAAAGGAATAAACATATTATTTTTTTATTGTTAAAGGATAAATAATTAATATATCCAGTACACACCAAGCCAGTAAAACATATTAATATTTCAAATGAATTTGGATAAAGTTTAGCAACGATCCGTTGAAGTTTATTTTCATCGGAGAGGGGCTCTTACCTATAAAGGAAATTGTTGGAGTACATGCTATGGAGCCATTTTAAGGGTTATTTTAATTATAATTTTTTAAAATTGATAACGGATTGTTAAGTAAAGTGGAAAACAAACATTTACTGGATCGTCGCTTAGAACACCAATTCTTAGATATATAGATATCCAGCATTTTCCACGACAGGATATGATCAATATTTTCAAAAAATCGTAGTTTTTCCTTCATAAAATAAAAACCACTCATCCTGGTAACTTTATTTCTATCTGATTGTCTAGGAGATTTTGTTGACTTGAACGTTTACTTGGACCACTTTTTTATAAAACTTTTAAATTTATAGATATCCAGCATTTTCCTTGAAACTTTTGAGGATTCGGATCATATCCTGTCCGTAAAATGCTGGATATCTATAAATCTAGGAGTTTTATAAAAAAGTGATCAAGTAAACGTTCAAGTCAATAAAATTTCCTGGAAAATGAGATAGAAATCAAGTGTCTACCTTGATTAGTTTTCATTTTATGAAGGAAAAACTGCGATTTTGTGAAAAAAAGGATCATTTCCTGTCATGTCAATTTTTTTTTACAATTCTTGTTTAATTTTTAATTTTTTTTTTTTTATTGACTAGCTATAAGTATCTTTAATCATAAGAAACAATTGGATATTTTCAATAAAACAACAACATTTTGTGTACAGTCCATATACTCGATATCCAAGGGGATGGGATATAAAAAAATTGGACCTAGAAACCTCCTGGAAACATTCAGAATCATTATCTGCAAGCTTTTCTGAGTTCAAAACTATTTATAGAATGCGGTCCTCATATTTTGCACACAACTCCATTCACCTGCCGGTCTATGAGTCTAGTTTCCGATTGGTCCCGTTTTTTTCATTGGTATTGGAACTTTTTTGCTATGATTGTATAGGCATAACTTATTTCTTTATGAACCGATTTCGATGATTCTTTTAATATTGGAAAGAGGGTACCTTAGGGGTGGTCCCATATTAATTTGGTCAAGTTCTAAGATATTATCAATGACGAAATAACGTAAATAATTCCAATTCTTATCAGCAAATAATTGAAATTATAATAAATAAAATCTTTTATAAAAAATCAATCTTAAAACATTCATTTAAAACCCGCAAACGTTTCGATTTCTATTGTATTTTATTATCATTTTCTGATTCATTCTCCCGACCCTTTCTTTTACGAGATGCATGCAAGGTATTATATTAAGTCACTAAAAAGAGAAAAATAAAAATAATCTTTATAAAAAAAAAAATAAAACCGACTTCATAAAAATTAAATGCAACAAATAAAATAATAAAACTCAAAAAATAAAATAAAATGAGCTAAAAGGTATAAAATAATAATCTAATTTGGTTACAACTAAACGACGAAATATTTACATGAAATCACTTTTTGAAGTCGGTGCTAAACAAACTATATAAGCGATCGTACCCGCCAATTGTACTAAGTAAAATCCGTCGAGTTTGATTCATAAAATGTATATGTTTGGCACCGAATTCAAAAAGTAATTTCATGTTAATATTTCGTCGTTTAGTTGTAACCAAATTAGATTATTATTTTATACCTTTTACAAGTGTATTTTATTTTATTTTTGAGTTTTATTATTTTATTTGTTGCATTTAATTTTTTTGAAGTTATTTTTATAAATTTTTTTTTCATATCCTAATTTGTTCAGTTTTAATAACAATTCATCATTATCGAAGGAGAAGTTTCGGCTAAAACCAACTAGATTTTATTATTTAATGCGAAAATTTCATCAGAATATTTTATAATGAATAGTTGATTATAGCCGAAATGTCTCTTTCGATAAACAACTCACCGACCAAGCATCAAATTTGCAATACACATTAATACTAAAAATTTTAAATCAATATTAAAATTTGATCAGAATCAAAAGGTTTGAGGGGGCGAAAATATATACATAATTAGCTGCGATGCCCTCTTGTTATCCAAGGGAAACGCCCCCTGGATCCCCCATTTTTGGGTAGGTTTTTTTAGGGAATTTTTTAAAGAAAAGTTGTCAGAAATCACATCCCTACAACTTTGCTCATATCAAATTTGCCGTAGAGTTAATAGTTTAGGAGTTATTTGATAATTTCCATTCGTTCGCCCCCCAAACCCCCTTTTGGGGCCAAAATATCTAAACGTTATATAGCAATAAACGTAAGTTACAAGACATCTAATCCAAAAATGAAATTTTATTAATAATTCCTTTCGCCGTTTTTACGTGAATCCTGAGCAAGTTTTCCGCGGAACCTACGGAAACATACAGACATACAGACAGACAGGAACTTTGTTGAGGGTTTTTCCTTCATAACTTTGCCTGAAACGTGTGTAACGAAAATTTGGCGTGATTTGGACCAATGTACAGACAAAACCTTAATTTTATATAGGGTAAGTCCGGGAGAGATGCAACACATTTTAAAAAACCATTATTCTAAAGCCCATGGTGCATATAAATATAAGTAAATAGTTTTTATGTTAACACAATAAAATGTGTAATGTGTTATTATTAAATTAAAAACTGTATTTGTATAACTTTGCACTGTGGCGTCTCATCCTATGGTGTCAGGGGTGGTGCCACACCCTACGGGAGAGACGCCGCACCTCTTAAAATCGGTAAACAAATTACACTAGTAGTAAAAACATTGTTAATAAAAGTATTTAAGAACTAAATATTTTTTTTAAGTATAAGAAAAAGCTAAAAATATATATTTTGAACATAGAATGTAGCTCTTCATAAATTGTAAACACATAAAAACAGTTTTTCTATCAACATAAACGTCCAAACCGGAGTGGCCTGCTCTAGGATCTAGCGGATGTCTTATAAACTACAAGGGTTGCGGCATCTCTCCCGGACTTACCCTACCATATATATATAGAATATCTACTAAGATCTTTGTTTAAATTGTCCTTATTCATTTTCTTATTTAATTAAAAATGTATAGTTATGAAGCCCGGAGTTGTTCTTTTTGAAAAAATCCCATCTAAGTTGTATGAATATTGTAAGAGTTCGTGGCTGTGATGAAACTGTACTAGATGAAGGAGATTGGAGGAGGATGAAGGATTGAAGATGGCCAAATAAAATTCAGGCCGAAACGTCTCATTAAAGGTGTTTTATTGAACCCAGTGATTTCATCTTTGGCTGATACCTCCTCCTTCATCTAGTACAAAATCCCATCTATTTTTCAAAACTAAAAGACTCAAATATTTGTATTATCTTTATATTAAGTTAAAAACTTATCAAAAGAGAAGTTTCGGCTGAAATCACCTAAATTAAACATTTTTTAATGAAATCTTGGTGCTAGCAAATTGAGCTCTCGAAATATTCCTTTTCGAAATTTACCGCCGCTTCGAATTCCACAATAGGTGGTGCTTTACCTTGAATTTTGAGGGACTCTTTCCATCCTTTTCTCTTTAGTTCCATGCTTTGGTGTCTATAAAAAGGGCTGAACCATAATATTTTGTCCCCTTTTATTTTGAACTCTATGTTGTGGGCATCTAGTATGAATTTTGAGACTACTCAAAATTCATGTTATAGTAATTCCATAGCCAGATATCGCGTTTTTTTCATTAATTGAGATTGATATTGAGTTTTTCTATTTGTTTAGTTGATTTACAACCAACTAGAAAATAGATTAAATAGTGTTGAACGCTTCACGGTTATCTGGCTATATATTTAGCAATTTGTTCTAAAAACGCGACTGGCGCTAATTAATTAATTTTTAATAAAATTGAACTGGTTTTCTAAAATCCCTCCAAGGTATTTATCATCTTAATTTTCTTTGAATCATGTTTCTGTAGTCTTGCATAAGCTAATTAATTATATCTTTTTTATATTCTGTTCTCCAAGAATTCCCTAAGGTTTTTTGAAAACCAAATATAACTTGATTGGTTATGGAGTCCGGGTGAACGAAAAGCATACGTCCATTTTCTTCATCTAAAGTTTGATTAATGATGTTAATTTGTATATAATTGATTTATATATAATCTTTGCTAATATTTTGTGCATATTTGTAATTTGAAATTAGCGGAATTTTTAACTTCTTTATTTACCTGGATAGACACAAATTGGACATTATTGGGATTAGTGAAAATGGAGATACCCAGTAGAGGGAGATTTTTGGTTTGAAAACAGCCATAGAATCATTCATACAGGGGAGCAGAATGGGCAGGCAGGAGTGGGCATTATTATGAATAAAAAAATAGGGCAAAGGGTAAAGAATTATCTTCAGGTAAGCAAAAGGATTGTTATGATCACAGTGGATTCGAAACCGAAAGATACTGTGATAATCCAGGTATACATGCCTACTACATCATATAAGGATGACCAAGTGATAGAAGAAATGTACGAACAAATTGAAAACCTGATGAAGCGCGTTAAAGGGGATGAAAATTTAATAATTATGGGGGATTGGAATGCAAGAGTAGGAAAAGGCAAAGAAGGAAAAGTGGTGGGCGAACACGGTCTAGGAGATAGGAATGAAAGGGGCGAAAGATTAATTGAATTTTGCAGTAAGCACAGTTTAGTAGTAGCAAACACACTCTTCCAACACCATCCAAGAAGGATCTACACGTGGAAAATGCCAAAAGACAAGGGGAGATTTCAAATAGATTACATATTAGTCAAACAAAGATTCAGAAATCAAGTAAAGGACTGTAAAAGCTATCCTGGGGCTGATATTTTTAGTGATCACAATCTAATTGCGATGAAATGCCAACTAAAATTTAAAAAACTAATAAAAAAGGGAGGGTCGCGAAAAAACTGGGATATATCTAAATTAAAAAATAAGGAAACCCAAAAACTTTTCGAAAACGTAATGAATAAGAAACTGGAAGAAAAAACACCCACAAATAATAAAGAAGAAGAAATCGAACAAGAATGGAATGCTATGAAATCAAGCCTGACTGAAACAGCCAACGAAGTCCTTAAATCAAAGAAAAACGAAATTAAAAAGCCATGGGTAACAGACGAAATACTGCAACTGATTGACGAACGAAGAAAATTTAAGAACAGAAAAGACGAAGAAGGGAAAGAAACATATAAAAAATTAAGATGGAAAGTTATAAGAGAATGTAGAAAAGCAAAAGAAAAAATGATTCAAGAAAAATGTAAAGAAGTCAACGAAAATCTAGTATTGGGAAAAGTTGATGTAGCCTATAGGGCAATAAAAAGAAATTTTCAAGAAGACAAGCCAAAAAGCAAGAACATAAGAGATAAAGGAGGCCACATTATTCTAAACGAAAACGAACAGGCAAATAGATGGAAGGAACACCTAGAAGAACTCTATGGAGAAGAAAAAACAATGAACCCAATAGAAGAAGAAGAATCTGTGGACGAAAACGAATTAGGAGACCCCATACTCAGGTCAGAATTCGAGACAGCTTTGAAGGAACTAAAAAATAATAGAGCACCCGGAATAGACAATATACAAGCTGAAATCCTAAAGAACTCTGGGGAAAAGGCACTTGACAAACTCTTTGAACTAATTAGCAAAATCTATAAATTGGGAATCATCCCAAAAGATTTCCAAAAAAACAAAATAGTCACACTTCCCAAAAGACAGGCGCGGATAAATGTGAAAATTTCAGGACCATTAGCCTAACCTCACATGCCTCCAAAATCCTAACCAAAATAATCCAGAGAAGAATAGAACAAAGAGTTGAAGAAAATCTGGGGGAAGACCAGTTCGGCTTTAGAAGAAACAGAGGCACCCGAGAAGCAATTCTCTCTCTTAGACTAATAATAGAAAGGGCTTTTATCAGGGAAGAATCTGTCTACATCGGATTCATAGACCTAGAAAAAGCATTCGATAATGTCAATTGGGAAATTATGTTTAAAATATTAAAACAGGCGGGAATAAAATTCAGAGAGAGAAGACTAATCTACAATCTATATCAAAACCAGACGGCAATTATAAATATTGGTGATGAACACAGAGAAGCCAAAATAAAAAAAGGTGTAAGACAAGGATGTGTGCTGTCACCCATGATTTTCAACTTATACATAGAAGAAGCGATTAAAGAATTCAAAGACAAAATTGATACAGGTATAGAAATCCAAGGTCAAAAGATCGCTATGTTAAGATTTGCCGATGACATTGCCCTTCTAGGAAGCAATAAAAAAGAATTAGAGGACGCCTTGAATGGAATTAACCAAATCCTAATAGAAGAAATCAAAATGAAAATAAACAAGAATAAAACCAAGGTCCTAGTATGTACAAAAAAAGAACAAACGAGACAGGAATGCATCAAAATTAACCAAGAAAACCTAGAAGGAGTTAAGGAATTCCGCTACCTAGGAAGTAAAATAACATGGGATGGGAGGAGCAAAAACGAAATTAAATCAAGAATTGCCCAAGCAAAAATGGGGTTTAATACAAAACAAAAACTACTATGCTCCTCCTCAATCAGCTTAGCAAACAGGAAGTTGCTATTGAAGACATATGTATGGAGCATAGCCATGTACGGGTGTGAAACCTGGACAATTAGAGAAGAGGAGAGAAAGAGATTAGAGGCTTTCGAAATGTGGTGCTACAGAAGAATGATGAATATCAAATGGATGGATAAAATTACAAATGAAGAAGTTCTTGGAAGAATCGGAGAAAGAAGAACCTTGTGGAAGAGTCTGAAGAAGAGAAGAGGTCAGATGATGGGGCACACACTGAGACATGGGGGACTGCTTAGGGATATCTTGGAGGGGGAGGTGGGAAAGAAAAGGGGAAGGGGAAGAACCAGATTAGAATATTTCAACCAAATAATTGGGGATATGGGATGCCAGACATTTAGAGAGGTTAAACAGCTGGCGGGGGACAGAGTCGAGTGGAGACGGATTGTTGCATCAAACCAGTCTTAGGACTGTATACTCAATGATGATGATATTTACCTATAGTTTTAAGTTATTTCTACCATCACTTACTTGTATTTAATTTTAAAATTCATATTTTATAATCCACAATTTATATTAAATTCTAATAAACCTACTTACAGTCCATTTTTTTATCTATAATTAATTTTTTTTTATTTTCTTAATATTTAAATTAATATTCCACACTTCTATAAGCTGCACCACTTCTCGTCAGAATGTATAACATTTCTAGACCTGAATTCTGAAAATTCTAGTGAAATTATTAAACAAGTCCAATAGGGGTGTTTTAAGCCAAAATGTATCTTTTGATAAACAACTCAAGCATCGAAGAGTCACTTCTAAACTTTTAAAAAGAGATAACGTCAATACTATTTTTCTAAAACCATATGTAAAATATTTTCCTATTAAAATTTGAATTTTTATTTAAATCTCACATAATTAATTATAATTAATTATGTGTGATTCAAAAGGGTCCTCAAGTAAAGACTACGGAACTCATGGTCTCAATTAAAGTCACAAATTGTAGTATTCATTTAGGTTGAATTTTAGCACCTGACGGTTTTGCCAAAAATTACATGGGGTTTCGTCCAGAGGCTAAAAAGTGCGATTTTTTCAGGAAGTACGTGCGGATGGATGTATGTTATCGTTTTTTCCGTCCACGATTTTTTCCACACCGTTGCACCCATTGAAATGAAATTAAAAACCTACCATTTTTTAAACAAAATAAAGTGCTGATTAGTTTTTGGTACATATCGGCCCACAAACATTAGTACTTTATTTTAGTACTTTTTTAGATTTTTCTAAATATTTTGAAAATGACGAAACCAATTTTGATGAAATTTAATATTGTAATTAAGTATCTTGAGGACCACAAAAAAGGTCATTTAAATTTTGATTGTAAAATTATATTTTAAAGTACTTTACCCTAGAATAAGATAGTAGTACATTGGATAAAGTTTAGCAACGATCCGTTGCAGTTTATTTAATGTCTACAGTTGTTTTAACACCATCGAAGAATTCAGAGTTAAAAATAAAAATAAATTCTATCTCGTAAAACATTGTTAATATACCTTACCTATGTTCAAATTAAATTTAAAGTTGCGATTTTTATTATTACTTTTTCATTTAATATATAGGGGGCTCCCTGGGGCATGGCTCTGATATATGAAGTTAAATATAAATATTATACCAGCATACAATTTCCCATAGGAAAACAAGGTGATGAACACAAGACTCACTCACTTTCCCAATTTAATTTAAAACATATTTAAGTAATCAAAATGTGTTTTTGTCTTCCATAAAATTAAATCTTATTACTCGGTACGCTGAGCAGGGTTCGTATGCTGTTGGATTGGAAGCATTATTGAATCCATTAGAATGAAAATTTGTGTTTACTTTATTCATATTAGAAATGTCTGAAAGGATCTCGGTTTTAAATCATCTATACATATTTTTATAATCTATTCTTATTATAATCAGCTTGCGCGACGACGTCGACGTTATTTTTACTTTACCATACAGGCATGGTCAAGTATTGTAATCGTGAATGAAAAAAGTGTTTTTTTTTCCTTCTTTTTTCAAAATATCTCAAAAACGGCTGAAACTATATTGATTAAAAAAATTGAACGAAATCATGGCATTTTGCTCTCAAAAAACCCCTAATAAGTGAACATCGAAAAAATTATATTTTTCGAGATAATAATGGTTTTGTCAAAATGTCTGTTAGTTAGTTAGTTAGTTAATCTGTGAGTTACCAAATTTTTGTTTTAGCTCAAAAACTTGTGTGAATATCGAAACCAAATTTCACACGTAGTTTTGGTCCATTGAGATTAAGAGCTGATTAGATTTTGGTGCATATCGACCCAAAATTAAGGGGGGTGGAGGGGGTTAAAAATAAATAATCTAGGCCATTTAACCAAACTCAACCAAATTTTGTATACATAATCAGTGGGCCCCCAGAAGTCTAAAAATGCAAAAACTAACCGCCCAAAATGGGGGTGGGGTGTATGGTCAAAAATTAAAATCTTGGCCATTTGATCAAACTCAACCAAATTTTGTATACATAATCAGTGGGATCCCAGAAGTCTAAAAAGCAAAAACTAACCCCCTCCCCTCCCCTACATGATTATAAATAATTTTATTAAATATTAAATATAAGTGAGGGGCCAGGTTGTATGGTAAAGTCAAGTGGATGGCCACATCAGAACACGTCAGCTTATTTTCGAAATATCTAAAAAACGGCTGATACTAGGTATATTGATTAAAAAAATCGAGCGAAGCCATGGCATTTCGCTCTACAAAAAGTCCTAATAAGTGAACATCGAAAAAATTATATTTTTCGAGGTAATAATTGTTTTGTCAAAATGTCTGTTAGTTAGTCTGTGTGTCTGTCTGTTAGTCTGCGCTTTACCAAATTTTTGTGGACGAGCTAGCTCAAAAACTAGTGTGAATATATCAACCAAATTTCACAGGTAGTTTTGGCCCATTGAGATTAAGAGCTGATTAGATTTTGGCGCATATCGACCCAAAATTAAGGGGGGTGGAGGGGGGTTAAAAATTAAAAATCTAGGTCGTTTGAGCAAACTCAACCAAATTTTGTATACATAACCAGTGGGACCCCGGAAGTCTTCAAATGCAAACCTACTACTAACCCCCCTCCCTACGTGATTATAAATAATTTTATTAAATATAAGGAGAGGGGCCAGGTTGAATGGTAAAGTCAAGTGAATGGCCATATCAGAACACGTCAGCTTATTTAATTTTAAAACCCACTAATAGTCCATGACAAATACAATTTATTAAAATTAAGAAATTTAAATTATTACTATGAAAGAAACGTGATGGGAGGAAAGGAGAGGAGAGATACCAATCGATTTGATTGGGGAATAATGGAATTGAAATAATTATCGGAAAAGAGGTTTTTTTATCTAATTAGATTTTTCCTCTTATTAAAAACAAGGACTAAAGATTAATAAGGACACTCGATGGTGGAGAAGCAATCTCCGAAATCGAAGCTAAAATACAAGGTATACATTAATTAATGTAAAATAATTGGTTTAATAAAATTTATAAAAAAAATAAAAAAAAAAAAAAAATTATTACTATAAAACCTACTAAGGAGTCCAGAGGGCGTAGCCTCCTGGACAGCAAGATGCCCGCCGAGGGCTGAGAGTTATTTATTTGGAAATATCTAAAAAATAATTTCAACCTCCCAAAATGTGAGTGGGAGCAAAAAATTAATACTCTCTCCGATATAGATCAAATTTTGTAATGTTAGTTTTTAAGACTATATAAAATGTATGTTGTAAAAATCAATAGCCAAAATGAGTGCGTGGGGGCGAAAGAGGGGGTAAAATATTACACATATATATTACAGACCTAATAATCACATGCCGAGACGCTGCCCGCCAGGACCACCTACCTGGAGGGCCGTGCTGAAGAGGGCGTGCCGAAGGCACGCCTGGAGCAGCTCGTTTTTTATATATATATAGATTCTTTGCCCGATACACTCACTCACTCACTCACTCACTCACTCACTCACTCACTTACTCACTCACTCACTCATCATCAAAACAGCCAGAACCACTGAACATACAAACATGAAATTTGGAGTGGATATTACATCTATGAGATAGGCGCTCAGTAAGAAATGATTTTTCGAAATTCGACCCCTAAGGAGGTCAAAGGGAGCAAAGTGTGTTTTCACTGATTATGCGATATCTCTTAAGGACGATAAATATATCTACTTGGTTTTTTCTTATAAAAATATTAAATTTAAATATCTAAAAACTGATTACAGGATTTTTTGAAATTCGACCCCTAAAGGGGTCAAAAGGGACAAAATATCTTTGCAATGTGTTTACACTAATTATGCATTTTCAATTAAGAACTAAAAGATATCTAATTGATTTTTACTTAATAAAATTCTAAATGCAAATATCTAAAAATAGATTTCAGGATTTTTTGAAATTCGACTCCCAACTATCCAAAATGTGAGTGGGGGCAAAAATTAAAACTCTCTCCTATCTTGATCAAATTTTGTAGAGTTATTCTTTATTACTTTAAGAAACTATTCCTGTAAAAATCAACTATAAAAATTGACTGTATGTGGGAGAAGGGGGGGGGGAGGAATATAGAAATTTTTAGCTTTTTTGTACATTTACTCTTTAGAAAACTGAGAGTTATTTATTTGCAAATATCATGTGCAAAAAATAATTTCAACCTCCCAAAATGTGAGTGGGGGCAAAAAATTAATACTCTCTCCGATATAGATCAAATTTTGTAATGTTAGTTTTTAAGACTATATAAAATGTATGCTGTAAAAATCAATAGCCAAAATGAGTGCGTGGGGACGAAAGAGGGGGCAAAATATTACAAATATATATTACAGACCTAATAATCACATGCCGAGACGTCACCCGGAGGACCGAGCTCTAGAGGGCGTGCCGAAGGCACGCCTGGAGCAGCTCGTTTTATATATATAGATTGGTTTATCGAAAACAGCTCTAACCATTTGGATTAAATTCAAGGTTTAGGGGGTTTTTACATTTCAATCTGTCACGATCTCATCTTCGGCTAAGTTGTTTTTGATGTTTTTTTTGCTAATTAAAATAATTATTCACAGTTGGTTGTTTGAATAAAAATTTATAATTACATTCTTAAATTGAAAGTTTTTGCCGAGAGTAGCAGAATTTTTATATATTGAAGGAGACAATAAAAGAGTGTGTCTTCTGCTGGAATTATAAATTTTATTTATTTATAACGAGACTATAGTTTTCGAGGGCTTTGTCCTCTTCATCAGTCTATTACAATGTATTCACAGGAATTAATTAATTTATTCATAAATTAATTCCTGTGAATACATTGTAATAGACTGATGAAGAGGACAAAGCCCTCGAAACTATAGTCTCGTTATAAATAAATAAAATTTATAATTCCAGCAGAAGACACACTCTTTTATTGTCTCCTTCAATTACATTCTTTTCAATTTTCTTTTAATAAAATTAATTGTTTTTTTTTTTAAATTCCGCTAATAGATCATTAGAAATATTATTATATATTAGAATTTGCCAATTTAATTAATTAAAGTTATTTTTCTATTTCTTTAAAAAATTTATTAGAATATCTCCGACAACTCGAAGGAGCGTACTCCTTCTTCAGGATTTAAAAGGATCAACGAAAGAACGTCCGTGTATATTAATATAGTATTATTTTTAATTGCAATTACATTCAACATTTTTTGGCCAGTGATACGTCTTGATGATGGCCATAGCGGGTGTATACGATGGTAAAAATATAAATTAAGTTTTATTTCAATTTTATTTTATTTTGGCTGCGATTAAAAGTCGACTTTTTTACCTGTATTTGAAATTAAAAATAATATTAATATATCACTTTTAACCGGATCAAAAAATTATCACTCGGGGTTTCAGGTTCTTAATACTA
The DNA here is from genome assembly GCA_024734495.1 of Forficula auricularia. Taxonomy (NCBI): domain Eukaryota; kingdom Metazoa; phylum Arthropoda; class Insecta; order Dermaptera; family Forficulidae; genus Forficula; species Forficula auricularia. The sequence continues at coordinate 1,100,880 of JALMQS010000267.1, forward strand.
ATGAGACAAGTTTCTTTTTGATATTTGTAATTAATGATTACAAACATATAATATATGTATTATATTGTATTATATATTATATTTCTTGCTTTATTTATTTGTTCATTTCTTTTAAAAATCCCACAGTGAGCCAGCCATGGCCATGTTTAAGCTACGCGAACGAAATTCTCTTTACAAGGTTGATAATATAATCCCTTTAGCCCCATCTGGGGAGTTTGGACTCCACTCTCTTATAAAATTAAATATACCTAAGACGTGTATAAAGGTATCTTCAAAGACCAAAGACAGCCAGCAAGGAGTTTAAGAAGACTTTAGCAACAACCTAGAAAGCCTATTTAAAGACGGGGAAACAGAAACACTTGTAAGATAAACAGACAGGCCCAAGAAGGGGCCAACCGAGATGACAAACTGTTTCTTCTTTGTTTCGCTCTTGGAGAGATAAGCTTCATATTGTACATTTTCATGCACCAATTGAATTGAAGGATTTAGAAACAATTAAACATTGTATGAGATCCTCTCTTTATGAATTATTTCCATTCTCCATTTAATAAAGTGTCAAATATTCAAATAATAGAATCCTTTATTTCTCGAAAATTGATGAGTTCAATAAAAATTTAATTTCCTTTTCCCCAAATCAAGGGAAAAGCGCCAAAGCAGTTTCCACCATTGGATTTTCAAACCCTCTCTTTTTGAATGTTTGAAAGAAGATCAATACATATAATGAGTAACATTTTCTCGAGCCAACTTCAATTATTATTGTTAGAGGTAGGGGTTTATTTGAGATTGGTAGCAAAGCACGGAATTAAAATTATTTTATTTTCTGTTGGTAAGTAACTAAGTGTTATTTTTGGATTCTTGGAAGTATAAAGTAGATAGAAGTATTAAATAAATTTTATGTATTTATCTATTTATTTACTCTATATATGTGACCTTCTCCGAGAAAAGGGACCTAGTGTGTGAAAATGAAGTTTTGAGAAAAACGCATTTAAAGTTTCATAACGCATTATCACTTTGAACACACCTTCAGTTGGGGGATGCGATTTGGTATGGTTAGTTATGATTGGGTGCCGACTTTGGTGACGTCATGCCTATGTGTTGACGTATTTTTGTAAAAATAATCTGTCTTCAGCAATGGTTACCAATAAAAACCGAAACGTCAAAAATCCAAAATAGAATTGTTATTCCTCAAGTAGTAGATGAGAATCAATCGCTATTTTTGGTTTAAAGTCGATTTATCTTTGTCTTCAGCAATGGTTACCAATAAAAACCGAAACGTCAAAAATCCAATATAGAATTGTTATTCCTCAAGTATTAGATGAGAATCAATCGCTATTTTTGGTTTAAAGTCGATTTCTCTATGTCTTAAGCAAAGGTAACGGATAAGAAAACAACGCAGTTGCTATGGTTACTTATAAAATTTCCTAATAAATTTTTACCATTTCACAGCAAGAAGTCTAACCATTCTTACTTAAGTTCGGTTGAATGAGCTATATTAAAACGATCAAATGAATAAATTTTAAAGAATTTAAAATAAAAAATTAAAAAAAGTACTATTTTCCTCTAGAGTAAAGTACTTTAAAATATGATTTTACTAAAAACGTTATTTAACCTTTTTTGTGGTCCCCAAGGTACTTAATTAGGATATTAAATTTCATCAAAATTGGTTAAGTCATTTTCAAGATATTTAGAAAAAACTAAAAAAGTACTGAAATAAAGTACTAATGTTTGTGGACCGATATGTACCAAAAACTAATCAGCGCTTCATTTAGTTAAAATAATGGTAGGTTTTCAATTTCAATTCAATCGGTGCACACCGTTGGGTGTGGAAAAATTCGTGGACGAAAAAAACGATAACATCCATCCATCCATCCATCCCCACGCACTTCCAAAAAAATGGCACTTTTTGGCCTCTCGACGAGATCCCGAGAGTAATTTTTGGCAAAACCGTCACGTGCTAAAATTCAATCTAATTGAATACTACAATTTGTGACCTTAATTGAGTCCATGGGTTCCGTAGTCTTTACCTGAGGGCCCTTTGAAGTCGCGCTTGCCGCCAGACCGATTACAATACTTTACCCATGATTCGCATTGGATAAAGTAAAAATTCAGTCGAATTGATAACCTCTTCCTTTTTGAAGTCGGTTAAAAAGATGCTCTTATAACCAAGGTGTGATGGGAAGATGTTGTACAAATTTGCCTTAAAATTCTATTTCTTAGTTTTACTCTAAAGGAATTTCTAGACAGGAATATGTATATGTTGATTTTTCGATTGGCCTTAGTGCCCTTATTCCATCTTTCTCTCCTACTATTCAACCAATATTACTCCTTTTTCTTCTTCCTTTTCTCAGCGTTGAGTTAGTATCAAGATAGAGGCACCTTCTTTGCTGCTGTACCGGAAAGCCTTGAAAGTAGATGGCGAACCACCCATGCAGAAACACCTGATAATATATTATCCAAAATAGAAAAAGAAATGTAGAGTATCTAATCAATAAAAAAAAAAATGTTCTTCATTTCTTCTACTCTTTGAGATTCTTTAAGAAAAATCATTTTTTTTTTAAGATGGAAATGAATGGAAAATTATCCCGGATGTAAAATGAACAAGCAGGAAGAAAAAAATTAAATAGGGCAACCCAATGTTTTAAATTAAATCATTTCATTGTGAACGTAAAAAAAAAATATTCATTCCATAAAGCAAAAACAAAAATAAAAGATGAAATTCATATTTTTAAAGAACTAATTGATTGATTGATTTTAAATTAAACTAAACAACGAATTTATTTTTGAAGTGAAACTTCTCACGGCAGTCCTCGCGGCTTAAAACCAGATTGGTAGTAATTTTCCAAGACCGACTTATTTTAATCTACAGATTTAAGTAATTAAAAAGTAGATCGTATCAACAACGTGTCTATTAAAATTTCGTCAAAAAAAAACCAAAAAAGTTTCTTTTTAAACCCTTGAATTTTATGTGAAAATTGATAAGGGTTCCCCCCTTATCATCAGTTTTCCAATTTTTTTTAGAAAATTAATATTTTAATTTCGAAAGGATTATACTTAATTCTAGTAGAGTATTTTATAATGATATGCTAGCTTGGGGGCACGCCCCCTGGACCCCCCCCCCCCCCCGAAACTCACCCAGGACCCCCACCCCATGAACCTGCTCCCAACCCCCTCCCCCACCCTACCACGCCTCTGGACCCTCACCTGGAACCCCCCACCATGGACCCCACGCCGTGCTCTCAACCCTCACCCCACTACGCCTCTGAACACCCACTCCACCCTGCACCACCACCCCCGCACCCCACCTACCCCGGACCTCAGCCCGTGCCCTCTACCCCCGCGAACCACACCCCCACCTTGCCTCCTGGACCCCCCACCCCTCACCATACCACCTACCCCGGACTCCACCACGCAGCCCCCCGGACCCTCATGCCACCCCCGCACCCTATACTATAACCCACCCCTACTCCATTCCACCCCACCCCCGCCCCCACTTTTTCCATTCATAGCGTTCTAGTGACCCACAGATTATATATACAAAATTTGGTTAAGTTGGCTCAAAGGATAAGAATTTTCATATTTTGACCCTCTCCCCCTTTTTGGGTGGTTTTTTGGGGGAATTTTTTTAAACAAAAGATGTCAAAAATCACATCTCGGACAACTTTGCTCATTATAAAATTTGCCGTAGAGTTAATAGTTTAGGAGTTATTTGATAATTTTCATTCGTTAGGCGCCCCCTCCACCCCAAACCCCCTTTTGGGTTCAAAATATCAAAACGTTATATAGGTATAAACGTAAATTAGAAGACATCTGATACAAATTGAAATTTCATAATAATACCTCCAGCAGTTTTTACGTGAATCATTTCTCGGAACCCACTGAAACATACAGACAGGAATTTTGTTGAGGGTGTTTTCGTTCATAACTTTGCTTGAAACGTGTGCAACCAAAATTTGGCATTATTTGGAGCAATGTACAGATAAAACCTTAATTTTATATATATAGATATACGATCTATGTAATTTCAGAAGAAACATCTTTGTTTGGTAACCAACTCAACCACCAAAGTATCAAATCTAGTATAGTACTTTTTTACTAACATTGAATTCAAATAGCTGATTGATTTGATTGAATAAAGTTTAGGAACAACCTATTGTAGTTTATTTTAAATGAATTCATTCACCGATTACCAATATATCGTATTTCAGCTGAATTTCTCGTATATAAAAAGAAGCCATCATTATAAATCAAATTACGGATATCCGATTCGACCCAATTCAACCTTTATCATCCTTAGACTAGAAATTTCGATATTTTCAAGTGTGTCAGCTAATTTTTTTTTTTTTTTTTTTTTATCTGCAGAGCCAATAAATAATTGACAAATTTAGCCTAAAAAATTTTAAATAAAAGACATTTTATCGAAAATAAAAAATATAAATATTAAAATGTATAGTCAGAAAAAACAATTTCTTTATATGTAGTTAATATATTGATAGAGTTCCGCATTTTTAATGATTTCTTATTTATTCCAAAGATATTTTATTAATAATCAAGATATATCGAAATCATTCCAAATATGACCAAATTTTTAGGTATTTAATCCAAATATATTATATACTTGAGTGATCTATTTTATTCTATTAGATATCTCTTATAATATTAAATGAATATCTTGTTTACTTCTAGTAAAACCTTTTATTTTATATAAACGAATGTCTTGTTATCATAAAACGACATAGATTTTTTGCAAATAGTGATATCTTAATAATTAAGATATTTAAAAAAAAAATTTTCTTTACTAGTCGTAAAAACTAGTAGTAAAGAAAGTGATGACCAACAAGCCGGTTGGAATAAGAAGTAGAGGTCGTCCCAAGAAAAGATGGCATGACGATCTGGAAGAAACAAACCTATAGGTTTAAAAACAAGAAGAAGAAGAAGAAGAAGAAAAAAAAATTAACAAAATTTTGTTTAAATAATTAATTTTTTTTTTAATTTTAAAACCCACTATAAGATTATAAAAAATATTAATATATATTAAAATTAGATTACCTCGAAAACTTAAATCAAATTTAATAATTCAAATTTTTGTCTAATTAATTCAACCAAATGAATAATTAAAATAAATATTTATATAATTCATTTGATTGAATATAGATTCTATAGGTATCAAATGAATATACTCATCTTCTAGTCAGAAATACAATTTCTTCTCCTAATTACGTATTATTCCATTTTAAAACCAAACTATTAAATTTAACTATTCCACTATTTTACCTACTCGAATAACAATATTTTCATAATTTACTTATTGGTGCTTGGTTCAAATAGCGGCATCTTAACTATTAATATATCTAGAGTTACTCTGAAAATATGAGAATACTTAAAATATGTATATCATTTATTCAAATGAATATACTCATCTTCTAGTCAGAAATACAATTTCTTCTCCTAATTACGTATTATTGCATTTTAAAACCAAACTATTAAATTTAACTATTCCACTATTTTACCTACTCGAATAACAATATTTTCATAATTTACTTATTGGTGCTTGGTTCAAATAGCGGCATCTTAACTATTAATATATCTAGAATTACTCTGAAAATATGAGAATACTTAAAATATGTATATCATTTATTCAAATGAATATACTCATCTTCTAGTCAGAAATACAATTTCTTCTCCTAATTACGTATTATTCCATTTTAAAACCAAACTATTAAATTTAACTATTCCACTATTTTACCTACTCGAATAACAATATTTTCATAATTTACTTATTGGTGCTTGGTTCAAATAGCGGCATCTTAACTATTAATATATCTAGAATTACTCTGAAAATATGAGAATACTTAAAATATGTATATCATTTATTCAAATGAATATACTCATCTTCTAGTCAGAAATACAATTTCTTCTCCTAATTACGTATTATTCCATTTTAAAACCAAACTATTAAATTTAACTATTCCACTATTTTACCTACTCGAATAACAATATTTTCATAATTTACTTATTGGTGCTTGGTTCAAATAGCGGCATCTTAACTATTAATATATCTAGAGTTACTCTGAAAATATGAGAATACTTAAAATATGTATATCATTTATTCAAATGAATATACTCATCTTCTAGTCAGAAATACAATTTCTTCTCCTAATTACGTATTATTGCATTTTAAAACCAAACTATTAAATTTAACTATTCCACTATTTTACCTACTCGAATAACAATATTTTCATAATTTACTTATTGGTGCTTGGTTCAAATAGCGGCATCTTAACTATTAATATATCTAGAATTACTCTGAAAATATGAGAATACTTAAAATATGTATATCATTTATTCAAATGAATATACTCATCTTCTAGTCAGAAATACAATTTCTTCTCCTAATTACGTATTATTCCATTTTAAAACCAAACTATTAAATTTAACTATTCCACTATTTTACCTACTCGAATAACAATATTTTCATAATTTACTTATTGGTGCTTGATTCAAATAGCGGCATCTTAACTATTAATATATCTAGAGTTGCTCCGAAAATATGAGAATACTTAAAATTCGTATATCATTTATTCATACTGAAGAGAGATCGATTTCGCCATAATTAACTTCACCATCTATTCATATCAAATATAATTTCTTAACTATAAATATATCGTTTTTTTCAGTGTAGATATAAACTTTTTCAAAGTGTCTAGATTAGTATGTAGATACATTTGAAATTCTCATAGTGATATAAGGTTCAACAGATTTCTAGGAACTTTGTGATAATAATAATAGATTATACACATTATTGTATTATCATTGATTAGATTATAAGAGTTAAATTGTCTTGAAATACGTCTTTCAAATAATGTGTGACAACCTCTACTAATGGGGGCTTCTACTCATGGGTTTTCTTCTTAATTAATGGAAACATTCTAATGCTAATTAAATGATACATAAAATTTAAAAATTTTGAAACAATTATAGTTGCATTTAATATAATTTTTATAAAAAAAATAAAACCGACTTCAAAAACTTAAATGCAACAAATAAAATAATAATAACTTAAAAATAAAATAAAATCCATTAAAAGGTATGAAATAATTATCTTATTTAGTTACAACTAAACGACAAAATATTAACATGAAATTACTTTTTAAAGTCGGTGCCAAACAAACTATACGTATAAGCGATCGTACCCGCCAAACGTACTGGTAAGATCCGTTGAGTGCGATTCATAAAATGTATCTATATGTTTGGCACCGACTTCAAAAAGTAATTTCATGTTAATATTTCGTCGTTTAGTTTGTAACTAAATTAGATAATTATTTTATACATTTTAGTGTATTTTATTTTATTTTTGAGTTATTATTATTTTATTTGTTGCATTTAAGTTTTTTGAAGTCGGTTTTTTATTTTTTATAAAAATATTTTTTCTTTTTCTCTTTTTAGTGATGTTATTAATAGTGACTTAATATAATACCTTGCATGCACTTCGTAATAGAAAGCGTCAGGCGAATGAATTAGAAAATGATAATAAATTTCAATTCATAAACATAGAAATTCTCTCGAAACGTTTGCGGGTTTAATTGAATGTTATAAGATTTTTTTATAAAAGATTTTATTTATCATAATTTCGATTATTTGCTCATAAGAATTGGAGATTTACGTTATTTCGTCATATCTTCAGAAATTAATATGGCACCACCCCTAAGATAGCCTCTTTCCAATAAAAAAAGAATAATTAAAATCGGAAACAAAGAAGTTATGCCTGAATAAACATATCAAAAAAGGTCTAATACCAATGAAAAAAAAACGGGACCAATCGGAAGCTAGACTAAATCTAATGCAAAAAAAATCATCAAAATCGGTTCACAATAATTGGCGAAGATATGAGGTAACATAGACACAAAAAAATTAAGTCGAATAGAGAACCACCTCCTTTTTTGAAGTCGGTTAAAAATAGAAATATTTTCTCTAGGAAAGAAAAAATAATTTGCGTTGTTATAGTCTCTATTTACTATACAGGGTGGTGACTTGGCCGACGCAGCATAGCGATTACAATGTTAATTTTTGAATGTGCATTTATTTGCTCCACTAATTATTTTTAACCGACTTCAAAAAAGGAGGAGGTTCTCTATTCGACTGATTTTTTTTTTTTTTTTTGTGGCTATGTTACCTCATATCTCCGCCAATTGTCAACCGATTTTGAAAAATTATCTTGCATTGGGTCCAGTCTAGCTTCCGATTGGTCCCATTTTTTTTCATAGGTATTAGACCTTTTTTATTAGGTTTGTTTAGACCTAACCTCTTTGTTTATGAACCGATTTCGATGGTTCTTTTTTTATCCGTAAGGGGGTGTTTTAGGGATGGTGTCAATATTAATTTGGTCAAGTTCTGATGATATTAAGTCACTATTAATAACATCACTAAAAAGAGAACAATAAAAATAATTTTTAAGAAAAAAATAAAAACCGACTTCAAAAAATTAAATGCAGCTAAAAGGTATAAAATAATTATTATCTTATTTAGTTACAACTAAACGACGAAATATTAACATGAAATTACTTTTTGAAGTCGGTGCCAAACAAACTATACCTATAAGTGAATCATACTCGACGGATCTTACTTAGTACGATTTGGCGGGTGCGACTCGTTTATAAGGTATATGTTTTTTGGCACCGACTTCAAAAAGTAATTTCATGTTAATATTTCGTCGTTTAGTTGTAATTAAATAATATAATAATTATTTTATACCTTTTAGTGTATTTTATTTGTTGCATTTAATTTTTTGAAGTCGGTTTTTATTTTTTTCTTAAAAATTATAGAGTTAAAGTTCTTATAGGTTTTTTGTAGAGAAAAAAATACTGAATCCGAACATATTTTTGTTCTCAAATTTTGAAATTTCAGAACCGTAATAATCAACATTATAAATAATTGTATTTTTACAAAAATCACTGAGGCCATGGAATTATTAAAACAAACAAGGCATTTTCATTTGTTGTTTCTAAGTGACGTTTGACTTTAGTGATTATTGTAGAGCATAATTAGAATACAAAAAACTGAGCAGAATTAAAATTCTAAAAGATAATTACATCAGATTTTGTCTAATTCATAATTTAAAAGTCCAAAAAAACGATTTTAAAAATGTAGATATTTATTTAAAAATGTTATTCAAAACTTTTATTGTTGTCGATTGTTTAAGTTTTATTGTTTATACTAGTCTCAAAATGGATTCATATTGGTGAACAAATCTATGATTATAAAACAAAACTTAACTTTTTAAAGTCAGTTCTTATTACAATGTATTCATTACAAGAAAAAGTTGAAATAATTAAGTATTTTTATGCTGGAAATAGTGCTCGGCAAGTGAGTTCCTTGTTTAGCGTTAAATATCCGAATCGGCCAATTCCAGCTGGTACAACGGTGGACAGAATAGTTCAAAAATTTGAAACTACAGGCACTGTACTAAATAATTGTAAGTGTAATAAAGACGCAAAGAATTTACGTGAAAACGAGGAAAATGAGAACACCTTCAATGTTTTGGCTGCAGTAACGGAAGATCCTAATATAAGTTTAAGGCAAATTGCGGAAAACGTTGCCTTACATCATTCCAGAGTATTGCAGAATTTTAATCATTAATTCTAATAAGATACTGAATTTTATAAGAGTTCAAATATAACAAACGTCACTTAGAAACAACAAATGAAAATGCCTTGTTTGTTTTAATAATTCCATGGCCTCAGTGATAATACCTTGTTTGTTTTACTAGTAATAATTCCATGGCCTCAGTGATTTTTGTAAAAATACAATTATTTATAATGTTGATTATTACGGTTCTGAAATTTCAAAATTTGAAAACAAAAATATGTTCGGATTCAGTATTTTTTTCTCTACAGAAAACCTATAAGAACTTTAAATCTAAAATAATTAAGGAGCAAATAAATGCAGATTCAAAAATTAACATTGTAATCGCTATGCTGCGTCGGCCAAGTCCCCACCCTGTATATCATAACAAGATAACGATTAGTAATAGAAAATGAAATTTATAACTTAAAGAGCTGTTCACATAAATATCTTTTTATTAATTTTAGAGAACTTTAACATAAAAGGAAATTGTATAATAAATCATAGGTGAGTTTGGACAATTGGCCTCCTGTATGCTACTCCTTTAGTTATAAGTAGGGTGTCCATAGCCATATTTTTCCAGGACCCATCCGGGACATACGACCAAAAAAAAAACATATTATATCAGTTCGTTATTAATTTTTATTTCTTTTAAAAAGTCAGTACACTTGTTGTTGTTAAATACGAGTACACAATTTATTGTAGAATTTGCAGTGCTAAATACAGTCGACCAGGGACGGCGGAACCGTGGGGTCAGCTGACCCCCATGGGAATTTTGTCTACGGGGTCAAGGGTGTCAGCGGAACTCCTAAAGAAAGAAATTTTACCGTTACTTTACCCAAAAGCAACATTGTTGCCAAATTGCTCGTTGTAAAATTAATGTTATACTATTATCTGTTTGCGTTAACAAAACCTAAAAACCTTGAGATCATGTCCAATTTATTGAACATTAATTACCGGTTACAGATAGTTTCTTAATTAATTCTTTTTTACTTTACCATTAAGGGTCTGGTCAAGTATTGTAATCGTGCATGAAAAAAGTGTTTTTTTCCTTCTTTTTTTTCGAAATATCTCAAAAACGGATGAAACTATTTTGATTAAAAAAATTGAGCTAAACCATGGCATTTTCCTCTACAAAAAAGCTATAATAAGTGAACATCGAAAAAATTATATTTTTCGAGATAATAATTGTTTTGTCAAAATGTCTGTTAGTCTGACTGGTTGTCCGGTTGTCCGTTAGTCTGTGGGTTATCCAATTTTTGTGAACGAGCTAGCTCAAAAACTAGTGTGAATATCGAAAACAAATTTCACAAGTAGTTTTGGTCCATTGATATTAAGAGCTAATTAGATTTTGGTGCATATCGATCAAAAATTATGGGGGGTGGAGGGGGGCTAAAAATGAAAAATCTAGGTCGTTTGATCAAACTCAACCAAATTTTGTTACATAATCAGTGGACCCCCAGAAGTCTAAAAATGCAAAAACTAACCAAAATTGGGGGGGGCGAGGGTCAAAACATGAAAATCTTGGCCATTTACCAAACTCAACCAAATTTTGTATACATAATCAGTGTGGCCCTAGAAGTCTAAAAATGCAAAAACTAATCCCCCCCTCCCCTACATGAATATAAATAATTTTATTAAATATTAACGTAAGTGAGGGGCCAGGTTGTATGGTAAAGTCAAGTGGATGGCCACATCAGAACACGTCAGCTTATTTGATTTAGTTAATAGCTGAAGAGTTCGAATTATCAAAAAATTCAAATTTTTTTGTATAAACTTTTTTCTCGTTTGACCATTGACCATTTATCAGTGAAAACTCACGTTTACACCAAGAGCGGATTCAGACCTCTGATTTGGGGGGGTGGGGGGCGGTCGCCGGTATATAAGATCTACTTTTGCCCCCCCCCCCCCACATAGAACTTTATTTTCTTCAATTTTAAAATTTAATGTTATAAAAAAAAAATTAACTAAACATAAAAAATGTTGATCTCCAATGCTTTGGGGGGGGGGTCGCCCCATCGCCCCCCCCTGGATCCGCGCATGGTTTACAGCATCACAGCTAGGAATAGAAAATACACGTAACTGCACAAGCGAACAAATTCGTTTTTTATATTTAACTTTTTCAAATATACCCATCCATTTTTTACGCAGCTCTGAGATCTCCATGTATCTTGGTTAGCAGCAATTTCACTCTTTATGATATCTTTAATATGGCAGAATTGGTTGTAGAATATATCTTCAGTGAGGGAAATTACATTCTTTAATGATTCCAAACATGTCCCATCCTTCTTCTAACAACATCCTTTGCAGAAACGATAAAACCGACTTCAAAAAAATTAAATGCAGCAAATAAAATAATAATAGCTTAAAAATAAAATAAAATACACTAAAAGGTATAAAATAATTATCTTATTTAGTTACAACTAAACGTCGAAATATTAACATGAAATTACTTTGTGAAGTCGGTGCCAAAGACTTTATCCTTATAATACTAGTTACCCATCAGAATTATTACAGATTTTTAGCTATTATAATTTTCGAGTTACAGCTAGATAAAATACTGCTATATATCTTAGTGTTACTAAATTATAGACTCCAAAATTATAATAGCTAAAAATCTGTAATAATGCCGGGGTATAGCTACTATAATAAGGATAAAATATACAGAGTTTCAAATTTTTTGAACTGTTACTTTGACCGAAATAAAAAATTGATCTTTCAATGGCAAAAATGGCAAAAAGATTTTCGACTTATTTAGATCAATTACTTTCTGTTGCTCCTGAAGATGGGTTAGCCACCAGAAATATATATATCGATATTAAAGTCTCTCCAAAAATAAATTCCTTTTATTTTTATATCTTAACTAGTTGCGGCCCTCTTGCTAGCCAGGGAGCACTCCCCCTGGACCCACAGCCCACAGGTCAAAATATCAAAACGTTATATAGCTAAAAACCTAAGTTAGAAGACATCTGATGTAAATATGAAATTTCATAATAATCCCTTCAGCCATTTTTACGTGAATCGTGAGCAACTTTTCGGAAACCACCCAAACAGACAGACATACAGGAATTTTGTTGAGGGTGTTTTCGTTCATAACTTTACTTGAAACGTGTGCAACCAAAATTTGGCGTGATTTGGAGCAATGTGCAGACAAAACCTTAATTTTATATATATATATAGATGTGAAACCTACCAAGTATTTTTTATCCAATAATTTTTTAAAAATATTTCACCAAGAACCAACACCTCAAAAATTCCTCAAAAAAAGTACTTAATTACGTTTTTGCAAAATTTTGCAAATTTTTATAAATTTTACAAATTTGTCAACCTTAATTCTTTATTATTATTATTTGATATCAGATTAATTTTTTTCTTCTTTATAAACGGAACCCTAAAAGTAAGATCTGTTAAAAATAAGCTGACATGTTCTGATGTGGCCATCCACTCGACTTTACCCTACAACCTACCCCTAAAATTATTTACAATCATGTAGGGGGGGGGGAGTTAGATTTTGCATTTTTTACTTCTGTTGTCCGATTGATTATTTTACAAAATTTGGTTGAGTTTGGTAAATGGCCAAGATTTTTATTTTTTGACCCTACACCCCCATTTTGGGCTGTTAGTTTTTGAATTTTTAGACTTCTGGGGGTCCACTGATTATGTATATAAAATTTGGTTGAGTTTGCTCAAACGACCTAGATTTTTCATTTTTAGCCCCCCCCCCTCTCCAACCTCCTTACTTTTGTGTCGATATGCACCAAAATTTAATCAGCTCTTAATCTCAATGGACCAAAACGACGTGTGAAATTTGTTTTTGATATTTACAGTAGTTTTTGAGCTAGCTCGTCCACAAAAATTTGGTAACGCACAGACTAACGGACAACCGGACAACCAGACAACCAGACAACCAAACAGACTAATAGACATTTTGACAAAACAATTATTATCTCGAAAATATAATTTTTTCGATGTTATCTTATTAGAGCTTTTTTGTGGAGCGAAATGCCATGGTTTCGCTCAATTTTTTTATCAAAATAGTTTCAGCCTTTTTTTGAGATATTTCGAAAAAAAGAAGGAAAAAACACTTTTTCATGCACGATTACGATACTTGACCATACCCTGTATGGTAAAGTAATAAAGTGGAATTTATAGCTTGATGAATTGATTATTATTTTCCTCATTAGAGAAACCTAAATCAAATAGTATTTAAAGCTTTGTATTAACAGAGAGAGAAGTAAATGAGTGTGACCACAGGGTGTAACAGTGTTTCTGTCTGTTGCTAGCTGTCGGGGATTTCTATTTCCGCCTGTTGACTCCCGAGGGCGGCTGCTCAGGAATCGATTCTGCCAACCCAGACTCCGTCTCTCTCTCTTTCCTCCTCCTTTCAGCAGCTCTGTTGCTTCTATTTTACGTAAAGTTGGAGATAGAAATATTTTCAATAAATTCCTAACAAGTACTTATTAGATATCAATATTAACATTATTAATATTTTATTTTAATGTATTGTTTGATTTCCGTAAAAAAATCGTACAAAAATGATTTTTATAAAAATCGGTAGATTATGTCGGTTTACTGACGATAGTTGAACGTGACAACCTCATAAGAAAATACTCACGGAATGGTATTTTCTTATGACGTTGTCACCGTTCAACTATCGTCAGTAAACCGACTTTACAGACAACCGATTTTTTTTATAAGAACAATCTAAAAGGGGTAGAACAATAGGGTTCGAAATCTAATCTAAACTGAAGGGAGGGTTCCTTCGTAGAAGATTAAACATTTTTTTATTAAATACTAAATATAAGAGAGGATATAGGTGTATGGTAAAGTTATGTGGATGAGCAAATCATTTTTATTTATTTATTAAACCAATGTTTTTTACACAATTCAAAGATTAAGAATTAATTAAGTTATAAAACAAATAAAAAAATTTAAATATATATATTATAGAAATATCAAAAATATAGTTTTTAAATCAGGTACGATTGTAAGAAAAAGTTGAAACGATTAATTATATTTAATATCCTTGAAAATGGGTTAACTTGTTAAAAAATATTCTTTTCGATTTACTTTTGTCTACATAACTCTTTTTTGTTATATAGTGTAATCTTATTTTACAATAATATTTTGAAATACTTTTAATTAGTAATACTATATGGTTTTCCATTGGGAGATTATTTAAAATATGGTTATTTAATGAAGAGAAAATATTCGAGTGTGATTCATTAAAGTCCATCATTAAAGAATTAGTCAAATATATTTCATTGTATTTTTTTCATAAATTTTCCTCCACTGTCATTTAACGCCTCTCTAATAATTGAATCGGCTTTCCTACACACACTTTTAATAAAAAACAAAAAATATATAAAGAAAATCAAACTTGTTTTTTATCACTGTTAATAATAAAAATAACTGTCTTTAAGATGGATACTATTAACATACGTTCAGATGGGAAGAGAAGGTTTTGTGCCCTTCACACGATGGCGGCTGGAGGGGAAATGCCTGCCCTGACTGGAGACACCCCCACTCCTGCTTTTCTAGCCTAGCTGTTCCTCATTAGCTCCTTGCTCGTTCCGCGCTCTCGCTTGCACTTCAAGCCTTAAATGGAACGCCTCAGATGAGTCATGTTTTTTCGAGCGTGCAGCCGGCTTCATTGAATTATAAGACGTTGTCACGTCAAAAAATAAAACCTACTTCAAAAAATTTAAATGCAACAAATAATAACTTAAAAATAAAATAAAATCCACTAAAAGGTATAAAATAATTATTATCTTATTTAGTTACAACTAAACTGACGAAATATTAACATTAAATTACTTTTTGAAGTCGGTGCCAAACAAACTATTCCTATAAGCCAGAGTACCCGCCAAACGTACTAAGTAAGATCCGTCAAGTGGATTTCATAAATGTATATGTTTGGCACCGACTTCAAAAAGTAATTTCATGTCAATTATTTCGTCGTTTTGTTGTAACTAAATAAGATAATTATTTTATACCTTTTAGTGTATTTTATTTGATTTTTAAGTTATTCTTATTTTATTTGTTGCATTTTATTTTTTTGAAGTCGGTTTTATTTTTTTATAAAAATTATTTTTATTTTTCTCTTTTTAGTGATGTTATTAATAGTGACTTAATATAATACCTTGCATGCATCTCGTAAGAGAAAGCGTCGGGCGAATGAATAAGAAAATGATAATAAAATTCAATTCATAAATATAGAAATTCTCTCGAAACGTTTGCGGGTTTTAAATGAACGTTTTAAGATTTTTTTTTATAAAAGATTTTATTTGTTATAATTTCGATTATTTGGTCATAAGAATTTGATATTTACGTTATTTCATCATTGATCCTATCTTCTGTGACCAAATTAATGTCGTGGTACTACCCCTAAGGTATCCTCTTTCAAATAAAAAAAGAATCATTAAAATCGGTTCATAAACAAAGATGTTATGCATAAACTAACATATCAAAAAAGGTCCACATACCAATAAAATAAAGTGCAACGCTGGATCGTTGCTAAACTTTATCCAAATTCATTCACATCAGATATCACTTGCAATTTGCAGCTCATGTTGACTTTAATTCAAAAATAATGGTCGATTCTCATTTAACAGTCGAGGAATAAACCATTGTACATTAGATTTTTGACGTTGCGGTTATTATTAGTAACCATTGCTGAAGACATTGAAGAATCGACTTAAAATCAAAATAGTCATCGATTCTCATCTAATACTTGAAGAATAATATTTTACATTAGATTTTTGACCCTTCGATTATTATTGATAACCATTGCTGAAGACATGGAGGAATCGACTTAAGATCAAAAATAACGATCGATTCTTATCTAATACTAGAGGAATAACCTTATTGCATTCCATTTTTGATGTTTTGACTTATTAATGGCAACCTCTACTAAAAACGTGGAAGAATCGACTTGAAATCAAAAAGACTAAATTCTTGGTATGGCAAACTTGAGTTGTTTACGAAAAAAGAATTTAGTCAAGTGCCAAGCAAAAGTTATTATCTCTATGCACGCTCTCAGCCAGTAGACAAGCCAGAAAATTTTTAAGCGGAGGGGGGGGGGGGGGTTCAGTCCACAAAGCAAAATATTTAGTGGTATTTTTTTTTATTAAAACAACTAGGTGCTTCAAGAAATTAAAAAAGAACATAATTGTTGATTAAACATGTGAAATCTATTTCATTACGGCTAGTTTTCGATAAGAAACGGTTTGTCGTTGCCGTTACTCATCCCATGGCCCTGCCCTTGGAAGGGGTTCTGACCTCCAAAACCCTCCCGTAATTACGCACCTGTATTTGGGATCAGACGGTCCTAGAGAATTGGTAAAAAATATTTTATTTGAAATATCTCGAAAAAAAAAATTTTTGTTTAAGCTGCAAAAGTATCGAGTTTCATGTCACGAATCATCGTTACGTTTCATTTCGTTTTTCCAACAATTTTTCTTACTCTAATTTCTGAATTTATCATTGAATATATTTTTTTTAATTTGACTTATTTTGAACTGCCAATGACGCATTTATTACGTAAGGGCAGTTAGGGCATCTAAATAAGGGTTAATAATATTATTTTCCGAAAAATTTTAAAATATGTATCCCGCACCTAAAACCAAATTGATGTGTACTTTCCTCGCCCGCCAAAATAAATTCCATCGACATTTTAGCAAAAAAAAAAAAAATCTGACTGATCTAAGACTAAGTGAAATGAAAAATTTATTTAACCTGCAACAGAATTGAGTTTCATGTCACGAATCATCGTTACGTTTCATTTCGTTTTTCCAACAATTTTTCTTACTCTAATTTCTGAATTTATCATTGAATATATTTTTTTTAATTTGACTTATTTTGAACTGCCAATGACGCATTTATTACGTAAGGGCAGTTAGGGCATCTAAATAAGGGTTAATAATATTATTTTCCGAAAAATTTTAAAATATGTATCCGGCACCTAAAACCAAATTGATGTGTACTTTCCTCGCCCGCCAAAATAAATTCCATCGACATTTTAGCAAAAAAAAAAAAATCTGACTGATCTAAGACTAAGTGAAATGAAAAATTTATTTAACCTGCAACAGAATTGAGTTTCATGTCACGAATCATCGTTACGTTTCATTTCGTTTTTCCAACAATTTTTCTTACTCTAATTTCTGAATTTATCATTGAATATATTTTTTTTAATTTGACTTATTTTGAACTGCCAATGACGCATTTATTACGTAAGGGCAGTTAGGGCATCTAAATAAGGGTTAATAATATTATTTTCCGAAAAATTTTAAAATATGTATCCCGCACCTAAAACCAAATTGATGTGTACTTTCCTCGCCCGCCAAAATAAATTCCATCGACATTTTAGCAAAAAAAAAAAAAATCTGACTGATCTAAGACTAAGTGAAATGAAAAATTTATTTAACCTGCAACAGAATTGAGTTTCATGTCACGAATCATCGTTACGTTTCATTTCGTTTTTCCAACAATTTTTCTTACTCTAATTTCTGAATTTATCATTGAATATATTTTTTTTAATTTGACTTATTTTGAACTGCCAATGACGCATTTATTACGTAAGGGCAGTTAGGGCATCTAAATAAGGGTTAATAATATTATTTTCCGAAAAATTTTAAAATATGTATCCCGCACCTAAAACCAAATTGATGTGTACTTTCCTCGCCCGCCAAAATAAATTCCATCGACATTTTAGCAAAAAAAAAAAAAAATCTGACTGATCTAAGACTAAGTGAAATGAAAAATTTATTTAACCTGCAACAGAATTGAGTTTCATGTCACGAATCATCGTTACGTTTCATTTCGTTTTTCCAACAATTTTTCTTACTCTAATTTCTGAATTTATCATTGAATATATTTTTTTTAATTTGACTTATTTTGAACTGCCAATGACGCATTTATTACGTAAGGGCAGTTAGGGCATCTAAATAAGGGTTAATAATATTATTTTCCGAAAAATTTTAAAATATGTATCCGGCACCTAAAACCAAATTGATGTGTACTTTCCTCGCCCGCCAAAATAAATTCCATCGACATTTTAGCAAAAAAAAAAAAAAAATCTGACTGATCTAAGACTAAGTGAAATGAAAAATTTATTTAACCTGCAACAGAATTGAGTTTCATGTCACGAATCATCGTTACGTTTCATTTCGTTTTTCCAACAATTTTTCTTACTCTAATTTCTGAATTTATCATTGAATATATTTTTTTTAATTTGACTTATTTTGAACTGCCAATGACGCATTTATTACGTAAGGGCAGTTAGGGCATCTAAATAAGGGTTAATAATATTATTTTCCGAAAAATTTTAAAATATGTATCCGGCACCTAAAACCAAATTGATGTGTACTTTCCTCGCCCGCCAAAATAAATTCCATCGACATTTTAGCAAAAAAAAAAAAAATCTGACTGATCTAAGACTAAGTGAAATGAAAAATTTATTTAACCTGCAACAGAATTGAGTTTCATGTCACGAATCATCGTTACGTTTCATTTCGTTTTTCCAACAATTTTTCTTACTCTAATTTCTGAATTTATCATTGAATATATTTTTTTTAATTTGACTTATTTTGAACTGCCAATGACGCATTTATTACGTAAGGGCAGTTAGGGCATCTAAATAAGGGTTAATAATATTATTTTCCGAAAAATTTTAAAATATGTATCCGGCACCTAAAACCAAATTGATGTGTACTTTCCTCGCCCGCCAAAATAAATTCCATCGACATTTTAGCAAAAAAAAAAAAATCTGACTGATCTAAGACTAAGTGAAATGAAAAATTTATTTAACCTGCAACAGAATTGAGTTTCATGTCACGAATCATCGTTACGTTTCATTTCGTTTTTCCAACAATTTTTCTTACTCTAATTTCTGAATTTATCATTGAATATATTTTTTTAATTTGACTTATTTTGAACTGCCAATGACGCATTTATTACGTAAGGGCAGTTAGGGCATCTAAATAAGGGTTAATAATATTATTTTCCGAAAAATTTTAAAATATGTATCCGGCACCTAAAACCAAATTGATGTGTACTTTCCTCGCCCGCCAAAATAAATTCCATCGACATTTTAGCAAAAAAAAAAAAATCTGACTGATCTAAGACTAAGTGAAATGAAAAATTTATTTAACCTGCAACAGAATTGAGTTTCATGTCACGAATCATCGTTACGTTTCATTTCGTTTTTCCAACAATTTTTCTTACTCTAATTTCTGAATTTATCATTGAATATATTTTTTTTAATTTGACTTATTTTGAACTGCCAATGACGCATTTATTACGTAAGGGCAGTTAGGGCATCTAAATAAGGGTTAATAATATTATTTTCCGAAAAATTTTAAAATATGTATCCGGCACCTAAAACCAAATTGATGTGTACTTTCCTCGCCCGCCAAAATAAATTCCATCGACATTTTAGCAAAAAAAAAAAAAAAATCTGACTGATCTAAGACTAAGTGAAATGAAAAATTTATTTAACCTGCAACAGAATTGAGTTTCATGTCACGAATCATCGTTACGTTTCATTTCGTTTTTCCAACAATTTTTCTTACTCTAATTTCTGAATTTATCATTGAATATATTTTTTTTAATTTGACTTATTTTGAACTGCCAATGACGCATTTATTACGTAAGGGCAGTTAGGGCATCTAAATAAGGGTTAATAATATTATTTTCCGAAAAATTTTAAAATATGTATCCCGCACCTAAAACCAAATTGATGTGTACTTTCCTCGCCCGCCAAAATAAATTCCATCGACATTTTAGCAAAAAAAAAAAAAATCTGACTGATCTAAGACTAAGTGAAATGAAAAATTTATTTAACCTGCAACAGAATTGAGTTTCATGTCACGAATCATCGTTACGTTTCATTTCGTTTTTCCAACAATTTTTCTTACTCTAATTTCTGAATTTATCATTGAATATATTTTTTTTAATTTGACTTATTTTGAACTGCCAATGACGCATTTATTACGTAAGGGCAGTTAGGGCATCTAAATAAGGGTTAATAATATTATTTTCCGAAAAATTTTAAAATATGTATCCGGCACCTAAAACCAAATTGATGTGTACTTTCCTCGCCCGCCAAAATAAATTCCATCGACATTTTAGCAAAAAAAAAAAAAAAATCTGACTGATCTAAGACTAAGTGAAATGAAAAATTTATTTAACCTGCAACAGAATTGAGTTTCATGTCACGAATCATCGTTACGTTTCATTTCGTTTTTCCAACAATTTTTCTTACTCTAATTTCTGAATTTATCATTGAATATATTTTTTTTAATTTGACTTATTTTGAACTGCCAATGACGCATTTATTACGTAAGGGCAGTTAGGGCATCTAAATAAGGGTTAATAATATTATTTTCCGAAAAATTTTAAAATATGTATCCGGCACCTAAAACCAAATTGATGTGTACTTTCCTCGCCCGCCAAAATAAATTCCATCGACATTTTAGCAAAAAAAAAAAAAAAATCTGACTGATCTAAGACTAAGTGAAATGAAAAATTTATTTAACCTGCAACAGAATTGAGTTTCATGTCACGAATCATCGTTACGTTTCATTTCGTTTTTCCAACAATTTTTCTTACTCTAATTTCTGAATTTATCATTGAATATATTTTTTTTAATTTGACTTATTTTGAACTGCCAATGACGCATTTATTACGTAAGGGCAGTTAGGGCATCTAAATAAGGGTTAATAATATTATTTTCCGAAAAATTTTAAAATATGTATCCCGCACCTAAAACCAAATTGATGTGTACTTTCCTCGCCCGCCAAAATAAATTCCATCGACATTTTAGCAAAAAAAAAAAAAATCTGACTGATCTAAGACTAAGTGAAATGAAAAATTTATTTAACCTGCAACAGAATTGAGTTTCATGTCACGAATCATCGTTACGTTTCATTTCGTTTTTCCAACAATTTTTCTTACTCTAATTTCTGAATTTATCATTGAATATATTTTTTTTAATTTGACTTATTTTGAACTGCCAATGACGCATTTATTACGTAAGGGCAGTTAGGGCATCTAAATAAGGGTTAATAATATTATTTTCCGAAAAATTTTAAAATATGTATCCGGCACCTAAAACCAAATTGATGTGTACTTTCCTCGCCCGCCAAAATAAATTCCATCGACATTTTAGCAAAAAAAAAAAAATCTGACTGATCTAAGACTAAGTGAAATGAAAAATTTATTTAACCTGCAACAGAATTGAGTTTCATGTCACGAATCATCGTTACGTTTCATTTCGTTTTTCCAACAATTTTTCTTACTCTAATTTCTGAATTTATCATTGAATATATTTTTTTTAATTTGACTTATTTTGAACTGCCAATGACGCATTTATTACGTAAGGGCAGTTAGGGCATCTAAATAAGGGTTAATAATATTATTTTCCGAAAAAATTTTAAAATATGTATCCGGCACCTAAAACCAAATTGATGTGTACTTTCCTCGCCCGCCAAAATAAATTCCATCGACATTTTAGCAAAAAAAAAAAAAAAATCTGACTGATCTAAGACTAAGTGAAATGAAAAATTTATTTAACCTGCAACAGAATTGAGTTTCATGTCACGAATCATCGTTACGTTTCATTTCGTTTTTCCAACAATTTTTCTTACTCTAATTTCTGAATTTATCATTGAATATATTTTTTTTAATTTGACTTATTTTGAACTGCCAATGACGCATTTATTACGTAAGGGCAGTTAGGGCATCTAAATAAGGGTTAATAATATTATTTTCCGAAAAATTTTAAAATATGTATCCTGCACCTAAAACCAAATTGATGTACTTTCTCGCCCGCCAAAATAAATTCCATCGACATTTTAGCAAAAAAAAAAATCTGACTGATCTAAGACTAAATGAAATGAAAAATTTATTTAACCTGCAACAGAATTGAGTTTCATGTCACGAATCATCGTTACGTTTCATTTCGTTTTTCCAACAATTTTTCTTACTCTAATTTCTGAATTTATCATTGAATATATTTTTTTTAATTTGACTTATTTTGAACTGCCAATGACGCATTTATTACGTAAGGGCAGTTAGGGCATCTAAATAAGGGTTAATAATATTATTTTCCGAAAAATTTTAAAATATGTATCCGGCACCTAAAACCAAATTGATGTGTACTTTCCTCGCCCGCCAAAATAAATTCCATCGACATTTTAGCAAAAAAAAAAAATCTGACTGATCTAAGACTAAGTGAAATGAAAAATTTATTTAACCTGCAACAGAATTGAGTTTCATGTCACGAATCATCGTTACGTTTCATTTCGTTTTTCCAACAATTTTTCTTACTCTAATTTCTGAATTTATCATTGAATATATTTTTTTTAATTTGACTTATTTTGAACTGCCAATGACGCATTTATTACGTAAGGGCAGTTAGGGCATCTAAATAGGGTTAATAATATTATTTTCCGAAAAATTTTAAAATACGTATCCCGCACCTAAAACCAAATTGATGTGTACTTCTCTCGCCTCGCCAAAAATAAATTCCATCGACATTTTAGCAAAAAAAAAAAAATCTGACTGATCTAAGACTAAGTGAAATGAAAAATTTATTTAACCTGCAACAGAATTGAGTTTCATGTCACGAATCATCGTTACGTTTCATTTCGTTTTTCCAACAATTTTTCTTACTCTAATTTCTGAATTTATCATTGAATATATTTTTTTTAATTTGACTTATTTTGAACTGCCAATGACGCATTTATTACGTAAGGGCAGTTAGGGCATCTAAATAAGGGTTAATAATATTATTTTCCGAAAAATTTTAAAATATGTATCCCGCACCTAAAACCAAATTGATGTGTACTTTCCTCGCCCGCCAAAATAAATTCCATCGACATTTTAGCAAAAAAAAAAAAATCTGACTGATCTAAGACTAAGTGAAATGAAAAATTTATTTAACCTGCAACAGAATTGAGTTTCATGTCACGAATCATCGTTACGTTTCATTTCGTTTTTCCAACAATTTTTCTTACTCTAATTTCTGAATTTATCATTGAATATATTTTTTTTAATTTGACTTATTTTGAACTGCCAATGACGCATTTATTACGTAAGGGCAGTTAGGGCATCTAAATAAGGGTTAATAATATTAATTTCCGAAAAATTTTAAAATATGTATCCCGCACCTAAAACCAAATTGATGTGTACTTTCCTCGCCCGCCAAAATAAATTCCATCGACATTTTAGCAAAAAAAAAAAAATCTGACTGATCTAAGACTAAGTGAAATGAAAAATTTATTTAACCTGCAACAGAATTGAGTTTCATGTCACGAATCATCGTTACGTTTCATTTCGTTTTTCCAACAATTTTTCTTACTCTAATTTCTGAATTTATCATTGAATATATTTTTTTTAATTTGACTTATTTTGAACTGCCAATGACGCATTTATTACGTAAGGGCAGTTAGGGCATCTAAATAAGGGTTAATAATATTATTTTTCCGAAAAATTTTAAAATATGTATCCCGCGCACCTAAACCAAATCGATGAGTACTTTACTCGGCCGCCAAAATAAATTCCATCGACATTTTAGCAAAAAAAAAAAAAAAATCTGACTGATCTAAGACTAAGTGAAATGAAAAATTTATTTAACCTGCAACAGAATTGAGTTTCATGTCACGAATCATCGTTACGTTTCATTTCGTTTTTCCAACAATTTTTCTTACTCTAATTTCTGAATTTATCATTGAATATATTTTTTTTAATTTGACTTATTTTGAACTGCCAATGACGCATTTATTACGTAAGGGCAGTTAGGGCATCTAAATAAGGGTTAATAATATTATTTTCCGAAAAATTTTAAAATATGTATCCGGCACCTAAAACCAAATTGATGTGTACTTTCCTCGCCCGCCAAAATAAATTCCATCGACATTTTAGCAAAAAAAAATCTGACTGATCTAAGACTAAGTGAAATGAAAAATTTATTTAACCTGCAACAGAATTGAGTTTCATGTCACGAATCATCGTTACGTTTCATTTCGTTTTTCCAACAATTTTTCTTACTCTAATTTCTGAATTTATCATTGAATATATTTTTTTTAATTTGACTTATTTTGAACTGCCAATGACGCATTTATTACGTAAGGGCAGTTAGGGCATCTAAATAAGGGTTAATAATATTATTTTCCGAAAAATTTTAAAATATGTATCCGGCACCTAAAACCAAATTGATGTGTACTTTCCTCGCCCGCCAAAATAAATTCCATCGACATTTTAGCAAAAAAAAAAAAATCTGACTGATCTAAGACTAAGTGAAATGAAAAATTTATTTAACCTGCAACAGAATTGAGTTTCATGTCACGAATCATCGTTACGTTTCATTTCGTTTTTCCAACAATTTTTCTTACTCTAATTTCTGAATTTATCATTGAATATATTTTTTTTAATTTGACTTATTTTGAACTGCCAATGACGCATTTATTACGTAAGGGCAGTTAGGGCATCTAAATAAGGGTTAATAATATTATTTTCCGAAAAATTTTAAAATATGTATCCCGCACCTAAAACCAAATTGATGTGTACTTTCCTCGCCCGCCAAAATAAATTCCATCGACATTTTAGCAAAAAAAAAAAAATCTGACTGATCTAAGACTAAGTGAAATGAAAAATTTATTTAACCTGCAACAGAATTGAGTTTCATGTCACGAATCATCGTTACGTTTCATTTCGTTTTTCCAACAATTTTTCTTACTCTAATTTCTGAATTTATCATTGAATATATTTTTTTTAATTTGACTTATTTTGAACTGCCAATGACGCATTTATTACGTAAGGGCAGTTAGGGCATCTAAATAAGGGTTAATAATATTATTTTCCGAAAAATTTTAAAATATGTATCCCGCACCTAAAACCAAATTGATGTGTACTTTCCTCGCCCGCCAAAATAAATTCCATCGACATTTTAGCAAAAAAAAAAAAAAAATCTGACTGATCTAAGACTAAGTGAAATGAAAAATTTATTTAACCTGCAACAGAATTGAGTTTCATGTCACGAATCATCGTTACGTTTCATTTCGTTTTTCCAACAATTTTTCTTACTCTAATTTCTGAATTTATCATTGAATATATTTTTTTTAATTTGACTTATTTTGAACTGCCAATGACGCATTTATTACGTAAGGGCAGTTAGGGCATCTAAATAAGGGTTAATAATATTATTTTCCGAAAAATTTTAAAATATGTATCCCGCACCTAAAACCAAATTGATGTGTACTTTCCTCGCCCGCCAAAATAAATTCCATCGACATTTTAGCAAAAAAAAAAAAAATCTGACTGATCTAAGACTAAGTGAAATGAAAAATTTATTTAACCTGCAACAGAATTGAGTTTCATGTCACGAATCATCGTTACGTTTCATTTCGTTTTTCCAACAATTTTTCTTACTCTAATTTCTGAATTTATCATTGAATATATTTTTTTTAATTTGACTTATTTTGAACTGCCAATGACGCATTTATTACGTAAGGGCAGTTAGGGCATCTAAATAAGGAGTTAATAATATTATTTTCCGAAAAATTTTAAACTATGTATCCGGCCTGACTGATCTAAGACTAAGTGAAATGAAAAATTTATTTAACCTGCAACAGAATTGAGTTTCATGTCACGAATCATCGTTACGTTTCATTTCGTTTTTCCAACAATTTTTCTTACTCTAATTTCTGAATTTATCATTGAATATATTTTTTTTAATTTGACTTATTTTGAACTGCCAATGACGCATTTATTACGTAAGGGCAGTTAGGGCATCTAAATAAGGGTTAATAATATTATTTTCCGAAAAATTTTAAAATATGTATCCCGCACCTAAAACCAAATTGATGTGTACTTTCCTCGCCCGCCAAAATAAATTCCATCGACATTTTAGCAAAAAAAAAATCTGACTGATCTAAGACTAAGTGAAATGAAAAATTTATTTAACCTGCAACAGAATTGAGTTTCATGTCACGAATCATCGTTACGTTTCATTTCGTTTTTCCAACAATTTTTCTTACTCTAATTTCTGAATTTATCATTGAATATATTTTTTTAATTTGACTTATTTTGAACTGCCAATGACGCATTTATTACGTAAGGGCAGTTAGGGCATCTAAATAAGGGTTAATAATATTATTTTCCGAAAAATTTTAAAATATGTATCCCGCACCTAAAACCAAATTGATGTGTACTTTCCTCGCCCGCCAAAATAAATTCCATCGACATTTTAGCAAAAAAAAAAAAAAATCTGACTGATCTAAGACTAAGTGAAATGAAAAATTTATTTAACCTGCAACAGAATTGAGTTTCATGTCACGAATCATCGTTACGTTTCATTTCGTTTTTCCAACAATTTTTCTTACTCTAATTTCTGAATTTATCATTGAATATATTTTTTTTAATTTGACTTATTTTGAACTGCCAATGACGCATTTATTACGTAAGGGCAGTTAGGGCATCTAAATAAGGGTTAATAATATTATTTTCCGAAAAATTTTAAAATATGTATCCGGCACCTAAAACCAAATTGATGTGTACTTTCCTCGCCCGCCAAAATAAATTCCATCGACATTTTAGCAAAAAAAAAAAAAAAATCTGACTGATCTAAGACTAAGTGAAATGAAAAATTTATTTAACCTGCAACAGAATTGAGTTTCATGTCACGAATCATCGTTACGTTTCATTTCGTTTTTCCAACAATTTTTCTTACTCTAATTTCTGAATTTATCATTGAATATATTTTTTTTAATTTGACTTATTTTGAACTGCCAATGACGCATTTATTACGTAAGGGCAGTTAGGGCATCTAAATAAGGGTTAATAATATTATTTTCCGAAAAATTTTAAAATATGTATCCGGCACCTAAAATCAAATTGATGTGTACTTTCCTCGCCCGCCAAAATAAGTTTCATCGACTTTTTAGCAACAAAAAATCTGACTGCTCTAAGACTAGGTGTAAAATTTTATCTCAACTCCTTCCATGAAAACATTTAATGAACGAAATCTGTGTAACACCCTGTATACGAGATAAAGCATTTGTGTTATGTTTTTAGATGCATATTTCAATAGTTTTTATTATTTGATGATTCATTTTATTTTCCTATTTATTATTAAATTAGTGGGATTTTGATTAATATAGAAATATCTGGTATCAATTATCCACATTAATTAAGGAATTCTTGTATATGAATATTAAAGTCTCGCATTCATATATCATATTGGTAGCTAACTGTGTAAAATTCTATGTTGAATTGATGATCACTCTTCACTTGATATTACTATTAGGAACCTTATCGGAATTACATACAAATCTATTTTGAATAACGAATGAATTTGTTGATTATTGCTTGAATATAATTTTACTGATACGCTCAGGTGGCCTTAATATTGAATTGATCAAAAAATAGAATTGAGTGAATACATTTTCAAAACTCGATACCTATTAAATATCTTATACACTACCTTAAAATACGAATAAAACCCATGAAAAAATTATGTTTTCTGCATTTTGGAACCCGAAGTTTTGAAGATAGAAGGCCCATCTAATCAGATCTCTGCATTGAACATACAAATAGAGCGAATGCAATATGAATTTTTTTTTATTAAACGATCAATTCTTATATATATATAATCGGTTTCTCGAAAACGGCTCTAACGATTTGAATGAAATTCACGGGTTAGGGGAGGATTTTGTGTTGACAAATTCCATTTGTCACGGTCTCATCTTCGGCTAAGTTGTTTTTGATGGGTTTTTTGTTAATTGAAATACTTATTCACATGTCGTTGTTTGAATAAAATTTATAATTACATTTTTGTCAAATTTCTTTTAAAAAAAATAATTGTTTTTTTTTATTTTAAATTCCACTAATACATCATTACAAATATTATTATATATTAGAATTTGCCAATTTAATTAATTAAAGATATTCATCTATAAAATAGTTTATTAGAATATCAATTTCATTCTCTTAAAAAAATTCGACAATTCGAAGGATCGTCCCTTTAAAAGGGCCAAGGAAAGAACCTCGGTGTATAAATATATTATTTTTAATTTCAATTATATTCAAAATTTTGTGGCCAGTGATACGTCTTGATGATGGCCATATCGGGTGTAAGCGTTGGTAAAAATTTAAATTAATTTATTATTACAGTACGAGCTTTTCATGCGTGCCTTTGGCACGCCCTCGTAGCTCGGCCTCCGGGGTGGTGCCCTGGCGGGCAGCGTCTCGGTCCAAAAATTGTATTCCTCTTAAAACACCACACTCCAAATGTATACCTGTAAACTCCCGAAAATACATAGTCTCTTAAAAGTTTCGCCTCATTTTCGTCCTAAGAATAATAAAATTTAGATTTTTAAAAAATTATAAAAAAGTGGCAAATTATTAAAAAATAAACAAATAATAAATAAAATATTAATCAAATAAGATGTGACTAATTTATTTTTCTGTGCGCAAAGAAAAGCGAATTGAATATTTAATTTTTGAGTGGTGAGGGGGGGGGGGCAATAATTATCAATATATTTAATGTTTCTTAATTTAAAATCAATTGGAGTCTTTCATTTCAAATTACAATTACAATTATATTTCAAATTTGCCGCAAATATACCGACGGCATCAGTGCTCCCTGTCGGCAGCATTCTCTGAGCGTTGTTACAAATTAATCTAGGCTCTTATATATAGTATGACAAAATTGTAGTAAACTGAGAAGGACTCGTTATTAATATGACCTTGCATGGTTTCTCTTCATGACAAATTTATATTCATGTTCCTTGTTTTGTATTTACTTTATAGACTGATGATGACAAGGCATACTTGTCGAAACGTCTCCTGAAAAAATATATAAGAACCAAAAACAGAAAAATGTCTTTCATTTCTTATGGGAGAAGTACCCTGTGGCAACCGACAACTACATCTTAGTCAATGGTTTGACTCATATACCTCAGAGTATTATAGAGCTTAAATATAAATTAAGTTTTATTTCAATTTTATTTTATTTTTGCTGCGAATAAAAATCGATCTTTTTACCTGAATTTAAAATTAATAATAATGTTAATATATCGCTTTTAACTGAATCGCTAGTTGTTCCACGTATTACTTCTTTAAAGTCGGACTGAAAACAAATTTATAGCACTAGCAGAAAATTATCGGAAGCTGGATAGCTCGAGGTGGAATAAATGTACACGTAGCAAAGCTATATATGGTAATTTGTACGTACACTGCGTTTATTTGAACGCCGATTCAATAATACTAATTATAATTAATATTATTATCGTGCCGGGACACTCCTACTTTATACCACCTTCTTTTATTTCAATCGGATTAAAAATTTGACACAACTAATAACTCATGACACTTGATTACACTAATTAAAAAAAAATCGTTACAGCCGTTTTTGAGAAATTCAAAAAAAAACGAAAAATCTTTCATGTAAACGGTCTTCCGATTTCAACCAAAAGCTTGATGTACTCCTATTACGAGTTAAGTTTCGAATTTCGTAGCTCTAAGACTTATGGTTGCGAAACGCTTGGGGAGTGGACATACGTACATACGCACTGACCAATGTATTTTTGGCCCCTTTTTGGCCCCTGGGGACCCCAATTTCCGGTTTTATGTCCTAAATTCGATTTTCAACTATTAAGTGCATCGTTCCCTTCCACCTAGAACAGTGTTCTGCAAAGTGTGTGCCACGGCACACTAGTGTGTATTAGTTGGTGTGTCGCGGAAAATGTCAAGTTTTGTGAAGATAATGCACCTAGACATACCATAGATGAGAGTTATGCGAGCAGCCTTATCAACGATTGCTTCAAATTTTGACCGCCTTTGCTCAATTAAGTAGGCTCACATTTCTCAATAAACTTCTGTTCATATTATATTGATTTTAATAATAAATAAATATTATTATTATTATTTGTTATTTGTTGCGTTTGCACCCTTGGGATCACACAAAGCTTGATGTTTCTTTCTGGTTGGAACTTCCATTCATCTATCTTTTTCCGGAACGTGTTATCGCGTTCCATGGTCAGGTTATGTAATTTTCCTGGCCGGATGGGTGTGTTGATGTTAAAGGTGCCTATGTATGCATGGATTTTTGGTGTTATTCTTCCATTGTTTCTTCCTTGACTTCGTGATGGCCCGGATCCCCCAGAATCTGAATGCCCGGTTGCCACTCGAGGTTGGGTGGATTGGTTACCACCTGGGGTATTCTTGTTTTAGCCTCTCACGATTCATGGTTGCTTGTTACGAAATTTTGTCCTGCGCATGCACGAGATTTTGTAGATCCAGAGATTGTCAGTTTCTGGAGCTGAGGGGCCGGTTATTTATTATTTTCAAATAAATTCACTTTGCTTCTTGCTGGGATCGAACTGATGAAGTCTAGGTTGAAGTCTAGGTTGATGTTCTACTAATCGGATTTGAAAAGTTGGTGATTTAACCGATTGCGCTACCGACCCCTATAAATATTAAATATACATTGTTTTTTTCTTTGGCATACCTCTAAAATTTCTTGATTCGGTAGGTGAACCTTGAACACAAAAAGTTTGCGGAACACTGACCTAGAAGTTACAAAATGAAATTACCTTTTTTCATCTCTGAGATACAAACTCTCAAAGAGTCAGGACCCAGACAGGCCATCGCAATACTTGCCCATTATATTCTATGAATATAAATGTGAAAGTAAAAATTGTTTTGTAACATACTGGTTGCACGACTTCTTGTATATTTGTCATTAAATAAAAGATCCCTAGGCTAAAACATGTTGTATTCAAGTTGTTTGTTTTCCACACCGTTCCTCGAGATGTGTGAATACTAACAGGATATCTCTCTCTCTTGTTCCTCTTTACATAAGCTTTACTTACCACTTCAACTGTTTAAATCCTTAAAGGGGAATTACATTTATTACTAAGAGTGAAACATTTCCAAGTAATTTAAAAATATTCACCTTAACTTATTAGTCATTTATAATAATTAAAAAAAAAATAATAAAAACTTTTTTTCTACTTTTATTAAAGAAGGGAAGACGAAATAGTCATTTGTATTGTTTTTTTTTCAACGTCTCCTCAGGGAATAATATGAAATTAAGAAGGGAACAAGAAAACTTTCCATCGGTTTCTCCAGGGATTGGCCAAAACATATATATATATATACGTGTATAAAAGAAAAATTCACGTTTAAGACAATATTTCATCCTTGTATGGCAAGTGCGTTGATGTATTAACTCAAACAATTAATTGAAACTTAAATGTTTTAAGTATATACCTTAACAAATAACGTATTTAATCATTATCAAATGTTTTCTAGCATTTGATTAGATCACGAATCAACTGTAGGGAATTTTTGTCAAATATCGAGTGAAAATAATATTTGAACTTATATATTTCTAACTTAAAATAATGATTTTAAATAAATTTATATATCAATGAGAATTAACTGAAGGTTTTCTACATTTTATTCGATCACGACTTCTATGTGGGAATTTTTGTCAAATATTGAGTGAAAATAATATTTGGAACTTATATATTTCTAACTTGAAATAATGATATTAAATAAATTTTAATTTTCTCATTAATATAACAAAGAATAATTGATACGTCAACAAGAATTATTGTTGACCGCGCTGATTTGAAAAAAATCAGCGCGGTCAAAATAATTTTGTTGACGTATCAATTATTCTTTGATATATTAATGAGAAAATTAAAATTTATCAATGAGAACTAGCGCTTATTTGAAAAAGATGTTTTATCACGAGACCACTGCGGATTATGCTATTGAAGTCTGTGGTGAATTAAGTCTGGACCAAAAGAGAAAAAGATGTGATCCACTTAGCTACAATCCAACGTCATTTGTGTAGCCCGCTAGATCATTTCGGACGGATCACAGTGAACTTGAAATCTTAGATGTTATATATTCAATCTCCAGTACACAGCGCTCGTCTTCTAGCATGTATGTTAGATGCTTGCCATAAATTAACTGAATGTTTCTACATTTAATTCGATCAGGAATCAACTGTAGGGAATTTTCGGTTAATTTATGGCAAGCATCTAACATACATGCTAAGAGACGAGCGCTGTGTACTGGGAGATTAAATATATAACATCTAAGATTTCAAGTTCACTTGGTGATCCGTCCGAATGTCTAGCGGGCTATACGCAAAATGACGTTGGATTGTAGCTAAGTGGATCACATCTTTTTCTCTCTTGGTCCAGACTTAAGACTCCACAGACTTCAATAGCATAATCCGCAGTGGTCTCGTGATAAAATATCTTTTTCAAATAAGCGCTGTCGAAACAATTCTCATTGATATATAAATTTATTATCAAATGTATAATAAATTTGAGAAATGTTTATATAAATTATTGAATATTTATAGTAATTTTGAGAAAATTCAATAATGGATTACCAAAAGGAAGCAAAAACCGTTTAATGAATAAATTCAAGATTTTTTATTTTTTCTTATTACATTAGAAATCAAATTCTTCCCCTCTGCACTCCCTCCCCCTTCCCTCCGCCGCTTTTGGACAATATCCGACTCTCGGTTCTAAAAAAAGTTCGTTGAGATAAGAAAAATTACGATTTTTCCAATGTCGAGATTTTGGGCTGTCTGGATTTTGGCTGTCAAGATTTTTTTTGTCGGGGTATTGTATTGGGCTGTCGGGATTTTGGCCATCAAGATTTTTGTCGGGGTTTTGAGCTGTCTGAATTTCGGCTGTCAAGATTTTTTTTTGTCGGGATTTCTGCTGTCAAGATTTTTTTTTTGTCGGAGTTTTGGGCTGTCAAGATTTTTTTTTTGTCGGAGTTTTGGGCTGTCGGGATTTTGGCTATCAAGATTTTTGTAGCGGTTTTGGGCTGTCTGAATTTCGGCTGTCAAAATTATGCTGATTATAAAATTAATAAGTGGTTTAATTGAATTGGTTGGATAAATGATCCAGTAAACGATCCAAATTCATTCAGTGTGTTGAATATTAATTGGACGACAAAGTGAGAAGCATTGTGATGCTTGAAATTTAGTTACAGAAGTTGGCTTTTATTTAAAGGTAAGAGTCAAGTTGTTCTTACAACTGCTTTCATAAAAAAAAATTATCGTGAAGAGTTTTTTTTCATGCACTATACGTACTGAGAGGGAGAGATACCGTACTAAAAGCTAAGCTGCAATCGGTAGTTTGATGGTTTTTGCGATGGATTTTTGTCGGGGTTTTGGACTGTCTGGATTTTGGCTGTCGAGATTTTTGTCGGGGTTTTGGGCTGTCTGAATTTCGCCTGTCAAGATTTTTGTAAGGGTTTTGGGCTGTCAAGATTTTTGTCGGGGTTTTGGCTGTCTGGATTTTGGCTGCCAAGATTTTTTTTGTCTGGGTATTGGGCTGTCGGGTTTTTGGCTGTCGAGATTTTTTTTTTCGGGTTTTTTTTTTTTTTAATGCAATCGAATGCAAGAAGGGGTGCGCCAGTAAAGATGCAGTTCCTATGGATCTCGAAAGACCCTTGCATTACCGAAGAGAAGGGAAAGTTGATTAAGTGGAGAGGGTGTAGACGTAGGTGTCTATGCACCCCGGTTTTGAAGGTTTGAAGATTATAGGTGCTGGGAAAGATGGAGGCTGGGAGAGAGTTCCAGTTCCTTGAAGTCATGGGGATATATTTGTTGGCGAATGAAGTGGTCCGGCACTTTTCCAGTTTGACCGCGGGGTTTCGGGCTGTCGGGATTTTGGGGTAAACCCGTCTCTACTATCCAGGCTTTTTCTCGCTTCAATCCAGTCAACTTGTTTTCATCTTATTGTACCTATTTTTTTTTTTGTTTATTGGGCCTCCGAGGAGCGGGCCGCCTCTTACAAAGATAAAGTTCATTACACCTTCAGCTTCAGAACAAATAAATTCAGATTCAGAGCGGGTGGATGAGAGAGCCAGGATTAATCCTGACTTACATTTCACATTTCTTTTTTTTTTTTTTTGTATTTACAATTAATAATCATACGCCACCCGCTCTATATGTTCTTCTGCTGAAAGTGTAAAAATTAAGGAGAGATCCCCTCATCGTCCTATATGTCAAATTGTTTATTGTTTTTTGCGATATACCCAGGGCGATGAGGGGCCCCACTGCTTTATGCCACCACACTCCCTTCCACGAGAGTGTGATGGCCTCGACCCTGACCGAGCCCGCCCCGACGCCAAATCGCTCCGCAATATTGTCCACCAGACTGGAGTTGCTCCTATATTTTTCTATTTTGTTTCGGTGGGCAACACCCAGTCCTGCAAATGCGGAGACGATCTGGACGTCCAAAACTCACACCACCTCCGACGCATCCTTTGCCACGATGTCTGGCTTTCTATTGCCTGCCGAGCTGGAGTACAAGTACTCCAACTCGACACGCATTCCCTTTATGATCAAATCATCGGCCAGACATCGTACCACCGCGTCATGCCTCTTAATCTTATATCTAAATATAAAAAATAAAATCATGATAAATCCAAACAATATTTATATTTGAGCATTAATTTCATTATAAACTGATTCGTTCAATAATTTAATTAAAAAAAAATCAATAATAATAATAATCAGTACGTGCGCGACAGTCCGGCGGTTCCTGAACCTTCCTTCAACAAGATAATAACAAAATAGAAGCTATCATCTCTGCTGTTTACAGCCGATGTATAGTAAACAAACCTTCTTCAAAAGGAGAGAAAAGAATGATAATAATAATCAATCAAATAGCATTCCAGGTCTGATTATAAATTTAAAGCCTTCAATTTCATTATTCATTCACTGTCTAAAAAATCGTAATAAAAATATTTAAATAACAATATAAATGATTCAACGATTTTTCTTGTCGAGAGATGCAAGAAACACAAAATGATACATGATGATAGATGCATGAAATTCCAATAATAAATAAATGAGAAAATTTATTTAGGCTAATTTATAACTAGGATTACCTAAGAACTTTTAAAAAGATTTCAAAGTTCTTATATAAACATTTGTGTTTAAATTAAAAAAAATTAGATGGCATCTCATCTACTTTTTTTAAAATTGACTCAAAGAGCATCTTAATTTCATTTGCATAAAATTAATTAAGTAAAAAAGAATATTCTAATATTTTTTACTTAATTTTTTTTTCTTCATAATAGCATCGTAATGGAAATTCTTCACTCCATTAACTCTATTCAAAAATAAAACACTGGAATGTGAAATTCACCAATTCTGACTTCCCACCAGGTGCTATTAATGATTAAAACGAAAAGATAATCATACCGGGTGAGTTTTTTTTTATCTTGAGACAGTCTTATAACTCAAAAACAGTGCATTATATGAAAACAAGTTTCAAATAAAAGTTTATTTATATGGAAGGGGAAACTAATCTACGCTATTGTTTGTCGACGTAGAACAAGCTTTCAAGGGTATTTTGAGGTCAACTTCTGTTTTTTAAATGGAAACCTATATGTTTCTGTACATATTCTGAATCTACAAAAAAACTGAACAACTTTAATTAGAACTATTTTTTATACTTAATTAGTAGAGATTGTGGTGTTGGTGCAAGGTGAAACATCTTTAATAAAGATAAGAGTAAATAAATATTATATTTAATATTGATTTACTATGAGTTAGGATACTAGGTCACTTATTTTTAATGTGAAATAAGTGACCTAGTATCCTTAACTCATAGTAAATCAATATTAAATATAATATTTATTTACTCTTATCTTTATTTTTTATACGACATCAAATAACAAAAAATATTAAATCAATTAGATCTCAAAAAAAAAAAATTATAATAATTATTTTTAACAATCATTCAACTTAATTATCAAATAATAATCATCAAATATTTAATTATTAATTAAATAATTTAATAATAATTAATAATTTTACGACACTGTTCTGAGAAATTCCAGAGTGTATCGCAAGTCTTCTGGATGAATTCCAGTTCAAATTTCCTTATTTTGGCCTATTCCTTTCAATTTCTTCGTAGCCTTTAGACTTCTTGTTTTTTATTAAACAGATTTTCAACACAATAAAATGAGGCTTGCGAGGGTGTATTCTTATCAGGAAAACGCTCGGCATCGATTTCAATGGCAGCCTATGGCCCACTTCTTCCACATTCACCATAAATTAAGGCCATTTCAATTCTCTTTTCAACAAAAAATGATCCATTTTTATTATGATAATACATTATAACTAACGAATATTGAAACGAGAAATAAACTTTTTTAAACTCAAGAATTTTAAATAGTTCTATTAAGTAGAAAATAATCTCTTAAATCTGTGTACCTACGTATAATGAAGTTTTAAGATCATTATAAACACTTATTTTCATTGTTGTGATTTTTCGATTTAATAACTATTTATTTATTTAATAATTAAATATTTGATCATTATTATTTGATAATTAAGTTTAATACTTGTTCAAAATAATTATTAAGATTTTTTTAGGATCAATTGATTTAATATTTTTTTTTTATTTGATGTCGTATAAAAAATAGTTCTAATAAAAGTTGTTCAGAATATGTACAGAAACATATAGGTTTCCATTTAAAAAACAAAACTTGATCTCGAAACACCCTTGAAAGTTTGTTCTAAGTCGACAAACAATAGCTTAGTTTAGTTTCCCCCTCGATATAAAAAAACTTTTATTTGAAAATTTTTTCCATATAATAAACTGTTTTTGAGTTATAAGACTGTCTCAAGATAAAAATAAGCTGACGTGTTCTGGTGTGGCCATCCACTTGACTTTACCATAGAACCTGGCCCCTCACTTATATTTAATATTTAATAAAATTATTTAGATTCATGTAGGGGGGGGGGGGGTTAGTTTTTGCATTTTTAGATTCCTGGGACCCACTGATTATGTATACAAAATTTGGTTGAGTTTGGTAAATGGCCAAGATTTTCATTTTTTGACCCTCCGCCCCCCCCCCCCCATTTGTGAGGTTAGATTTTGCATTTTTAGACTTCTGGGGGTCCACTGATTATGTATACAAAATTTGGTTGAGTTTGCTCAAACGACCTAGGCTTTTAATTTTTAACCCCCTCTCGACCCCCCTTAATTTTGGGTCGATATGCACCAAAATCTAATCAGCTCTTAACATCAGCTCAGACATCGTGGCGAAGGACGGGTCGGGGACGGTGTGGGTTCTGGATGTTCAGATAGTGTCAGCGCTCCTCGGACTGGGGGTTGCCCACAGAAAAAAAATCAATTATTATAAGGGCAACTCCAGTCTGGTGAGCAACATTGCGGCAAGGTTTGTGGTGGGCTCGGGTTCTGTGAGAGTTGAAGACATCACACTCTCGTGGAAGGGAGTGTGGTGGCATAAAGCGGTGCCTCCCCTTGTCGCCCTGGGAATTTCTCAGAGAACTTTATACGATATGACCTTCAGGGCGATGAGGGGTTCATTAATGAATTTTTACAGCTTCAACAGGAGAACTTATAGGGAAATCGCCATCCGCTAGAAATTGTATATAAAAAAGAAAAAAAAAGAAAAAAGAATTTTTTTTTTTTAAATGTATTATGTTAATATACCTATAATCATGTAAATAATCCTGTAATTAAATTCACCCGATAATGTAAATATTTCTTGTTAGTGGAGGCCCCCGCCTGCGTGGCCCAATAAACGAAAAATCAATGCACAAAAACTATATGTGAAATATGGATTCACACTAGTTTTTGAGCTAGCTCGTACACAAATTTGGTAACGCACAGACTAACTAACAGACATTTTGACAAAACAATTATTATCTCAAAAAATATAATTTTTTCGATGTTTACTTATTAAAGCTTTTTTGTAGAGCGAAATGCCATGGTTTGGCTCAATTTTTTTAATCGAAATAGTTTCAGCCGTTTTTTAGATATTTTGGAAAAAAGAAGGAAAAAAATCACTTTTTTCATGCACGATTACAATACTTGACCATACCCTGTATGGTAAAGTAAAAGACTCACCCGGTATATCAATTAGAAAGCATATCTTTAATGAATGATAGTTGAAAGTATTTGATACTGTATTATTCTATTTCTCAAAAAATACTAATATCAACTGTCATGAGTTGTTAGTCGTGTATACATTTTATTAATTAAGTGGGAGATAAATTTAACCTAATTTATCGCGCGGAGAATTTACCACTACTCGAAGCCCCTAAAAACTTAATAAATTGGACTATATCTAACTTTCTGAGATTTGGCTCGTGATTCCGGCTTCTTTTCCTTCTACTCTGTTTTTTTCACGATGGAGGGGCCAGCCCATACAGGCCTTTAGGGGATGGACCTTCTGGTGTATCTCCTTCTCACATCAATATCACTAAAAAAAAAAAAAAAAAATTCCGATTGAAATGAAGAAAGATAATTTAAATTAGGTGTGTCGCAAAATAAATATTTTAATAATTCATATCTCGAATACGGTAAGTCGCAGAGCTTTGGTATTTGAAACTTAAGTTATCTAGAGCAGGGGTGTCCAACATTTTGGCTTACTAGGGCCGCATTTGAAGAAAAAGCAAATGCCTCGGGCCGCATATAAAATATACTAATTCAATTGATATTTATTAATCAAAAGAGATAGTTAATAATGTAGAATAATGATATCTACCATGACAACGAAGAAAAAATTTCATAAGATAATAATTTTTGAGTTCTTTAAAATCGAAAAACCCGGAGTTGATGTTTACTTGGAGATTTTTGGTATTTTTTAATAATCGGTCCACTTATCAAATATCTTAAGTTCTTCAAAGACTATGTATATAAATTCCGATTGGAATCAAGTGAGGAGAGTGAATTAGTCATGTCGGAAAATAAATATTTTAATCGTTCATATCTTGTATACGCCAAGTCGCAGAGTTTTGGGATTTGAAACATAGCCTATATCTATGCTAGAAGAAGCACTTCGAGAATTTGGTTAAAACCGAAGAAATTAGTGTGGTGACCACACAGTTTCATAAAACTAATTCCTAGGATTTTTATAAAATACCTGTGCGCTTAACAAATATCACAAGTTCTGTGATGTGTACTATATATAGTACTTTTAATCGCGATTGAAATATTCTGAGATGCTAATTTAAAATGGGAACATTGGTAGGATGATTTCAAAGAAGGGTAGGTTTTAAATGAAAGTCGTGGGGGGGGAGGGTTCACCCACACCTGTTGATTCACAATTTCTTTCAATTCAATAAGAAATATGACGTTGTTTTTATCATTTATCATATGTCCAATGGAGTGGTGACATCGCAAATTTAGCACTGCCGGAACGCTGAAATTCCTGTGGGCCTGGGGAATCCGGGAAATTTTTGGAAATATACAGGGTTAGCAAGAAATAAGTTGTCCAATTTAGAAGGCTCTAGAATGCGGTCTATTGGTCCAAATGAGACAAAATTTGAACTACAGATAATTCAAATGATGTTAAGTGGGAGATAAATTTAACCTAATTTATCGCACAGAGAATTTACCACTGCTCGAAGCCTTTATAAAAGTAAATTGGATTGTATCTAACTTTCTGAGATTTGGCTTGTGATCCCGGCTTCTTTCCTTCTACTGTTCTTTTCACGAAGGAGGGGCCATCACATACAGGCCTTTAGGGGATGCACCTTCTGGCGTATCTCCTGATCACATCAATATCGTTAAAAAAAATGTGCTTCAGATATATTAAATAAAAAAATTTAGTACCAAAATTCACCAATAGATGGCGCTGTAAGATAAACCGTATTTATTTGAATTTCGTCTTTATTTTGCAAAAAGGATCCAACCTACATTGTGTACAAATAATCTGACGTGTTCTGATGTGGCCATCCACTTGATTTTAACATGCAACCTGGCCCCTCACTTATATTTAATAAAATTATTTATAATCATGTAGGGGAGGGGGTTAGTTTTTGTTTTTTTTTAGACTCCTGGGGGCCCACTGATTATGTATACAAAATTTGGTTGAGTTTGGCACAAGAGACTATATTTTCATTTTTTGACCCTACACCCCCCCCTTTTTTTTGCGGTTAATTTTTGCATTTTTAGATTTCTGATGTCACACCGATTATGTATACAAAATTTGGTTGAGTTTGCTCAAATGGGCTAGATTTTTAATTTTTAAATCCCCCCCTCAAAACCCCCTTAATTTTGGGTCGATATGCACCAAAATCTAATCAGCTCTTAATCTCAATGGACTCAAAAACTACGTGTGAAATTTGGTTTCGATATTCACACTAGTTTTTGAGCTAGCTCGTCCACAAAAATTTGGTAACCCACAGACTAACTAACTAACTGACATTATGACAAAACAATTATTATCTATAAAAATATAGTTTTTTCGATGTTCACTTATTAGGGTTTTTTTGTAGAGCGAATGCCATGGTTTCGCTCAATATTTTTAATCAAAATAGTTACATCCGTTTTTGAGATATTTCTAAAAAAAAAGAAGGAAAAAAACTACTTTTTTCATGCACGATTACAATACTTGACCATACCCTGTATGGTCAAGTAAAAGTAGAGACGATATATTGAAATTGTGAAACGTCATTTGTGTTACAGCACTTGTTGTTTCTCGAATGTGCTCAAATGGTGGCTGTAACGCAAATGACGTTCCATAATTTCAATATATCGTCTCTACTTTTTGTACACAATGTAAGTTCATCCGAAGTACTCTCGCGATATATATCTTTTTCAAATAAGCGCTGTCAAAACAATTATCGTTAATATATATATATATATATATCAATTATTCTAAATTGAAAGTTTTTGTGCAGAGAGTAGCAGAATTTTTTATATATTGAAGGAGACAATAAAGAGTGTCTTGCTGGAATTATAAATTTTATTTATTTATAACGAAACTATAGTCTCGTTATAAATAAATAAAATTTATAATTCCAGCAGAAGACACACTCTTTTATTGTCTCCTTCAATTTCAATTATTCTTTGATATATTAATGAGAAAAATTATAAATTTATTTAACATCATTATTTCAAGTTAGAAATATATAAGTTCAGATAATATTTTCACTCAATATTTGACAAAAATCATCTACATTTGGATTCGCGATTGAATCAAATGTAGGAAACATTCGATTAAGTTGGATCCTATTTGCAAAATAAGACGATATGGAAACAAATACTGTTTGTGAATTTATTGGTGAATTTTTAGTACTATTTTTTTTTTTTTAAATAATCGTGAAGCATATCATTTGAATTATCTGTAGTTCAAATTTTATCTCATTTGGACCAATAGAACGCATTCTAGAGCCTTCTAAAATGGACAACTTATTTCTTGTTAACCCTGTATATTCCCAAAACCAGTGCCGGAACGCCGTTCCGGCACCATGACACCCCTGGTCCCATGTAAACATCATATAAAATAAAGAAATTTCATACAACTTTTGACGCGGTACCGCGCGTTTTCAGCCCTCGACAAAATATCCCCGACAAATTATCACCAACAAAACATCCCCCGACAAAATATACAAAGGACAAAATATCCCCCGACATAATATCTTCTGACAAAATATTCCCCAGTATAAGGGAGAATACAAAAGAGATTAAGTGAGAAGCTTATAATCATAGTTTTGAATAATATAAACAGACTTTCATATTTTGGCGGCTAATTAGCCGTTTGAAAGTGCTGCTGTCTGTCGTTAGATTTTCTAGCTAACAATTTATTATTTTTACTATCTATAATATAGTATTTATCATCTATATTTACTTATTTATCGTCTATGTTTACATTACACAATTATTGATTGTTTGTTAAAAGTGTTATTAATGATTATCGTTATTAATTATTATTATAATATTGGGCGAAAATATAGCGCCCCAAACACACCCCGCCCAAAGATTGACTGGTTCGGTTTTCAATGTGTGTTTGATTAGAAAAAAAATGGGAGCCCGAAACACACCACGCCCGACGATTGGCTGTTCGGTTTTCAATGTGTGTTTGATTAGGAAAAACTGGGATCCCCAAACACACCCCGTCCGACGATTGTCTGGTTTGGTTTTCAATGTGTGTTTGATTAGAAAAAAAATGGGAGCCCGAAACACACCCCGCCCGGACTAAACTTTCGGAGGTTCGGTTAATATATATTCAGTTCGGCTCGGTTGGGGTCGTATATCTCCTTTTCGGGCTGGTTTTTAGACGGTTCGGTTGGCGTCCGAACTGAATATATATTAACGGAACCGGAGTCGATTTGCATTACTCATAAGATTCACGCGGGGAAGGGTTACTTTGTCATGAGATATTTTGTCTGAAGGATATTTTGTCGGGGATATTTTGTCGTGGGAAATTTTGTCGAGGGATATTTTGTCGGGGGATGTTTTGTCGGAGGATGTTTTGTCGGGACTATTTTGTTGGGGGCTTAAATGTCGCGGAATCTTTGACGCTACTCTTATCTTCGATTTTGTCGTTTATCATCATGATTCCAAAATTAACGCATCAAGAAGTGGATCGCTAATGTCTGAATAAAGACAGTCTGGCCATTATTATCATTTATGATTTTTTGTTGGTTCAATTTCAACTTGATAAACGATATTCTGGTAGTAGCAAAGGTTGACTAAAAATGTACAAAAATATGCATATTATTTGTTAATAGAGAATAAAGCATTTGGATATAACCAATTAAAAACGTCATTAAACGAATCGTTGAAGTTTGAAAGTGATTAATTTTATCTCGTCATTT
The DNA here is from genome assembly GCA_024734495.1 of Forficula auricularia. Lineage (NCBI taxonomy): Eukaryota > Metazoa > Arthropoda > Insecta > Dermaptera > Forficulidae > Forficula > Forficula auricularia. Next base: position 1,144,135 of record JALMQS010000267.1, read on the forward strand.
CATTTCAAATAGATATTCAAATTAGTTTACATATAAATTTATAATCCTATTAATTTAGAAAATCTAATTAAAAATAAACAGAAATATATGTAAATACCTTACTGTAAAGTATATATTGGTACAATTTAAAAAATAAGTCAATTAAATTATAAAGTAATAATGTAAATAAATATATAGCTATATGGGGAGGTCTAAAATAATTATATACACTTTATGTTATAATAAAACGGCTTTCACATTTTCACTTATTTGAAATCATCGCGATACTCCTAATTTACACCCTCTTCGTTTATTTCAAATTCCTCGTCATCTATCTAATTAGTGACGCGCACGAATGGATTAACGAGATTTCCAATGTCCCTATCTACTATCTTGCGGAAACCATATACCGGATGAGTTTTTTTATCTTGAGACAGTCTTATAACTCAAAAACAGTGCATTATATGGAAAAAGTTTCAAATAAAAGTTTGTTTATATCGAGGGGGAAACTAAACTGCTATATTGTTTGTCGACGTAGAACAAGCTTTCAAGGGTATTTCAATGTCAAGTTCTGTTTTTTAAATGAAACCCTATATGTTTCTATACGTCTACTTAATCTAAAAAAAAAAAAAAACTGAACAACTTTCATATGAACCATTTTTTTATACGACATCAAATAAACAAATATATGACTCAATTAGATCTCAAAAAAATCTTAATAATTATTTTTAACAATTATTTAACTTAATTATCAAATAATAATGATTAAATAATTAATTATTAAATAAATAATTTAATAATTTTTTTGATTCTGTTCTGAGATATTCCAGAGTGTATTGGAAAGTCTTCTGAATGAATTCCAGTTCCAATTTCCTTATTTTGGCAATGTTACAGTTTCTTTGTAGCCATTACATTTCCTGATTTTTTTAAACATATTTTACAACACAATAAAATGAATCTTGTGAGAGTGTATTCATATAAGGAAACCGCTCGGCATTCATTTCAATGGCGGCCCTTAACACTTCTTCCACATTCACCGCATACCTAATCAAGCGAAATTATCAAATATAACGGGTGAGTTTTTTTATCTTGAGACAGTCTTATAACTCAAAAACAGTGCATTATATGAAAAAAAGTTGCAGATAAAAGTTTATTTATATCAGGGGGGGAACTAAACTATGCTATTGTTTGTCGAACTAGAACAAGCTTTCAAGGGTATTTCAAGGTCAAGTTCTGTTTTTAAATGAAACCCTATATGTTTCTGTACATATTCTGAATCTACAAAAATAAAACTGAACAACTTTTATTAGAATTATTTTTTTATACGACATCAAAAAAAAATATTAATTCAATTATATCTTTAAAAAAATCCTAATAATTATTTTTTACAATCATTCAATTTAATTTTCCACATTCACCATAAATTAAGACCTTTTTAATTCTGTCTTCAACAAAAAATGCTCCATTTTTATTATGGTAATACAATATAACTATCTACTGGATTGAGATGACAAATAAACTTTTTTAAACTGAAGAATTTCAACTAGTTCTATTAAGTAAAAAATAATCTCTTGAATCTGAGTATAACGAAGTTTTAAGATCATTTTAAACACTTATTTTCATTGTTGTGACTTTTCGATTTAATGAGTATTTATTTAATAATTATTTATTTAATCATTATTATTTGATAATTAAGTTAAATAATTGTTAAAAATAATTATTAAGACTTTTTTGAGATCTAATTGATTCATATTTTGTTTATTTGATGTCGAATAAAAAAATAGTTCTAATAAAAGTTGTTCAGTTTTTTTTGTAGATTAAGTAGACGTATAGAAAATTATAGGGTTCCATTTAAAAAACAGAACTTGATATTGAAATATCATTGAAAGCCTGTTTTAGGTTGACAAACAATAGCGCAGTTTAGTTTCCCCCTGATATAAACAAACGTTTATTTGAAACTTTTTTCCATATAATGCACTTCTTTTGAATTATAAGACTGTCTCAAGATAAAAAAACTCACCCGGTATATGATTACACCCCCATTCCTTTATTTCAATCGGATTAAAAATTTGACACAACTAATAATTCATGACACGTGTAAATAAACTAGCCGTTTTTGAGAAAATAAAAAAAAAAAAACGAAAAATCTTTCATGTAATTGTATAAACATATTCATATTTCAAATGACTTTGGATAAAGTTTAGCAACGATCCGTTGCAGTTTATTTTAGATAACGTGGCTGACGTTTCTTCTGAATGTCAAGAATTTTTATTCTTGCAGAATGAAAATCATCTTGTGATTCGACGGATGATAATCACATATGAATATCAAACAAACAACGACGAATGAAGCTATTCAAGATATGCGTGGGCGTGAAGGAAACGGAGTCAGAAATAGAATTAAGGCAGATTGAAATGACAGAGTAATGAACTTGGTCTAATATTATTTATTAGCATTAGACATCAATAATAAATATGAATATGGAGACTCAAATTTGAAAGATGCAAAAGGAATAAACAAATTGACATTTTTGAATCGTTAACATGATTCTGGAGGAAATCTATAACTACACAGTTATAAAGATAAAAAGGATCGTTGAATGGTTTAGTTCTCATCTATGAAGAATTTATCGTATGTTTCATAAAAATGCTAATAAAAAAAAAAAAAAAAACTATATATATGTACGAGCCCCGTCCCATCTCAATTGGCCCACCAATATTTTTTCTTTTTAAATAAAATTATGCTAATTCACGGTAAATTTAATTTAAATATTTATTTTTATTATCATTTGGAACAACATTTTAAACAATTCACAAAACTTTTTTCCATTTCCATTTTTCCGCGGCACACACTTTGCGGAACACTGCCCTAGATCATACGTCCCCCTATATTTCAGATGTTTTTTGCATTTCTAGTTTTTTAGGGGATGCACTTATAGAAAGTTTGGTTGAATCGTCCCTTGGAGTATCGTCCAACCTTCTTCAAATGGTCGTAGGAATCAATCTCTTGGTTAATATTATTTTTAAGTGATTTTGATTTCAAAACTTTGTCCATAGCGATGCCATGATGATGGCAGAAGTGGGTCAAAGCGTTGAAAAAAAAAAAATTAAATTTTATTTCATTTTTTATTCAATCCTGGCTGCAAATAAAAATCCACTTTTTTACCTGAATTCAAATAATAGTACCTAGCCACCGAGCGATCCACGGTAACCCCTTTTTTTTTTTTTTTTTTTTTAATGCAATCGAATGCAAGAAGGGGTGCACCAGTAAAGGTGTAGCCCCTATGGATCTCGAAAGACCCTTGCATTACCGAAGAGAAGGGAAAGTTGATTAAGTGAGAGGGTGTAGACGTAGGTGTCTATGCACCCTGGTTTTGAAGGTTTGAAGATCATAGGTGCTGGGAAAGATAGAGGCTGGGAGAGAGTTCCAGTTCCTTGAAGTCATGGGGATATATGTATTCGCGAATGAAGTGGTCCGGCACTTTTCCAATTTGACCGCAAAAGAGTGTTGGGAGTCGGCAAAACGTGTGCTGCGTGCAAAGTATGCTTTGGGGGAATTATTGACTTTATCTCATCAGAGCACCTGCCGTGATAGTATCTATAGAAAAGGGAAAGGGCAGAGACATCTCTTCGATGAGCCAACGAGTCGAGGGAGTCGGTGAGGGTAGAATCGTCAATTAGCCTGACGGCTCGTTTCTGAATTGCATCAAGGGTAGCAAGAGAATATTTTGAGGCTCCTCTCCACAGATGAGAGCAGTATTCGAGATAGGGGCGGATTTGGGCCTTGTAGATGGTGAGAAGTTGTGGGGGTTTGTAAAATCGCTTGGACCTGAATAAGAAGCCAATCTTCCTTGCTGCAGATTTCGCCACAGAGGAGATGTGTTCATTCCAAGACAGGTCAGATGCGACAGAGACGCCCAACATGGATAGGCTGTCACACATTTTCAGGGTATTCGAATCGAAGTGAATATCAGGGAAATGACCCCCCCTTCCCGAAACCACACAACTCGCCCCCACCACTGCACCCCCACTCCACCCCACCCCATCCGCGCCTTCCACCCCCGGTTCCCCCACAACTGCACCCCACCTCCTGAACCCCCCACATCCACCCCACCCCGCACCCACTTTTTGCATTTCTACCTTTCTAATGGTCTACATATTATGTATATATTTGTTTACTCGTACACCAATTTGCCCACATTCGTTCATATTGATAAACATTATAAAAAAATAAATAGGAAATAAATAATCGTATAGGATCTGAAATAAAAACATAAAATTAAATAAGATTTGTTTCTAAGTTATATAAAAAAAGCCACTTCAAGCACTTTATTTGTAATCATCCCTGTTTTGTTATGATTTAGACACCTGTTAATTAAAAACAAACGAAAAATTCATTAATATTTGCTTTGACCTATTAGTGGGTTTTAAAATTATAAAACCAATTAAAAATAAAAGATAATTGAAAAAAATGTAAACAAACTTTTTTATTGAGATTTTCATCTATCAATAATTACTTTAATTAAGAAAAGATCAATTAAGATTAAATTTGTCGAGATCCAGACTTAGCCAGATCGTTTTCTCATCCTCGAAACTTGTTAATAGAATTTGTTTCATCAAAATCGGTAGAGCCGTTTTCAAAATAGAACTAAGATACAAATATATAAACAATTTTTGCTCGTTTAATAGGAGTAGATTAATATATTATTTTTAACTAAAGGCAGGCAAGTATCACGTATAGTCAAAGAAAGCTGTCCGCCTGTATCTATGCAACCGAAAGACGCTTTTGGATAGTATTAGCCTAACCTACAGGCGTCCTTGTTAAATGAATAATTCATAAAATAAAATACATTTTTACGAATAATATTATTATTTTGGCATTGATTATATATATTTATTTAACTTAGGTCCCTATATCCCCCCCACCCCCACCCGAACTCGAATTTTCTATCCACGGCCCTGCTTGCAGAATTTTGGGAGGCCAAACAATTATGTAGGGCCAGAGTATGAAGTCTCATTCGATTATATTGGAGCAGCCGCAATTTTCTGTTTCAGATCCTCTTTAATTAGCACGTTTCAAAAGGATTTAAGAGCAGATGTATTTTAACGATGACAATTTAATTCATACACTAAAAGTCCCATAAGCAACGGTGTTTTTGTCACTATGACAGCGAAAAAAGTTTACCCTTTCTTTTCCAGCCACAAAACTGAACCTAGCTTTAAGATTCTAGTAGGCCTGCATCATCGGTGTCTAGCAACACTGACATGACAACCAACATTGTAAACAATTTTATGTCAAACTTGCATTGTATGAAAATGTCGAGATTTGGAGAGTCTTCGACTGGAGAAATTGAAAAAGCTATCAACAAAAATGTTCATCCTCATAATAATGTGAATTCAACTACATCAATATGGAGACAGTTTACGCTGTTTTTCGTGGAAAAAAAATATGAACTCGTTGAAGAAACGTCCACTGAAGAGTTAGCTTCTATTTTATGTGACTGGGCATTTAACATGAAGAAGACCAACGGAGACGATTATAAAGAAAGTGCAGTGAAGACGATATGGAACACTACAGCAAAAATGTTACAAGAGAAGTACTTTAAAGATTATAAACGGGTTTTTAATCCTTTCACAGATATACAGTTTAAGAAAGCGAGAAACGCCCGTGACACGAAACGCAAAATTTTACAAGCAGTCCCAGAAAAAAGAAAGGTGAGTTCCAAAGCTCTCACAAAACAAGAAATTTTTGAAATGGCACTGTTTTGGAGTGAAGAAGAACCCGAAGGCCTCCAAAGAAAGTTTTATCACATTGCTGAGTATGAATTAGCCTGGAGGTGTGGAGAAGCAGCAAATTGTAAGGTATTCTATTTTAAAGTCGAAACAGACAACAGTGGACGAGAGACCGGAAGAGTTGAATATGACCCAGTGTTTTCAAAAACAGCACAAGGGGGAAATCAGAAGTTGGCCGACAGTAAATGGTTGGTTGCAAACACCGAAGAAGAAAGTGTGTGTCCAGTAAGATTGTTTAAAAAAATTATGGGAAGACGGGAAACCACATCACATGTGAAAGGTTTTTTCTAACTACAAATCCTTTCTGGCAAAATACAAATTCAAAAGGATGGTATAAAAATTCTCCCATTGGGACAAATGTAATCTCTAAATGGACCAAATCTTCCGCGAAAAATATTGGACTTGATGTCAAGCGCGTAAAAATTACGAACCATTCTAATCGAGCTGCCGCTGTAACTGAATTGTCCAGGAGTGGTATAGGTGAACAAAAACTCGTGAAAATTACGGGACATAGCAATCCATCGTCATTAAAACCGTACCTTCAGTTAGACCAAGAACATCATAGAGAAATCATTGGTTCCATTCGTACTACCATTCAGCAAACCGTTACTACCACCGCTCAAAATACCAGCATGCCGCAAACTATTAACAAAAAACGTAGAAGTTCTGAAAATCAAGTTGTTTATAAGAATTGTATTTTTAACAATTGTACTTTTCCTCTAAATTAAATAAACTAATTTATGTCTTAATTTTGTTAATTTTGTGATTTAAGTATTTATTCATTAAATTGTCTTACCGAATTACACTCAAGCTTTTTTTTGGGTCGAAGTAAACTTGATATTTTATAATTCGAGTTTTGTTGCCTTTGGGCAATTTAACTCAAAAAACTACCAGAAAAAATTACTCGTCCTACGGACTCGTAATTTTTTCACAGGTAGTTTTTTTGTTTAATTGCCAGGCAACAAAATTCTCATTAAAATGTCAAGTTTACTTCGGCAAAAAACTCTCGTGTAATTATAAGTGACAAAAAATAAAAATAAGCTACACTGTTGTGCAAAAAAGTGGAACACTTAGATTGATTCGGTGTGAAAGAGGGCCTATCGCTGGTCTACTTGACATCAACCCTAATTCTCGGAGACGTCTTTTGATAGTCCAACCACTTAGGTTGACTTGTCGAGTTTGTAGAAGGCCCTGTTGAATTTGATCTGTTATACAATTCCGATACTTCAATATCTCCAATAGTATGAATCGGTCATCTCTCTCATTTGAAGCTCTAATTCGACCAGATTCCGTTCTCCTGGCATAACAGTTTGTTTCTCTATACCAGAGGTCGGGGAACTTTTTTAGCCATTACCCCAAAATATTTTTGCGTGGGTCGCTGTTACCCCTACATTCTGAAAAGCAATATAAATGTATATTAAAAGAGAAAGAATTCAATCTTTAGGACAAATTCTAAGATATTAGTAGAAATATCATTAAATTGCGATTTCGGAGGGGATTCATCCCCTCAGGAGTCGAACCTGAGAACTAACATGCTCACTGTAAAAACATATAGTAAATTTACATTTTTAACAGTGTAACTACAATGTCCTTCAGTCTACAAGAGCATTGTACTCGTAAACTAAATAAGATTCTAACTTGAAATTAAAAAATTACTATGGGCGAGAGGTTTTTGGTCTCGAGGTTGTGAGCTGATTGACTGTCTGTCCGGAAAGCATGTTAGCTCTCAGGTCGACTCCTGAGGGGATGAATCCCCTCTGATATCGAAATTATATAATATTTCTACTAAAATCTTAGAATTTGTCCCAAAAATTGAATTCTTTCTCTTTTAAAAAACATTGGTTAACCTGTACCCGAGCTGATTTTTAAAAAACATTCAAACTATTTTCAAAAAAAGATGCTCAAATCTATAGTTTTATAAATGTATATTATTTATTGAATTAATTTGAATTTACATGAAAACTATCTGTAAGTAAATAAAAATTATAACATTAAAATAATTCAAGCTAAAATACTATAATAATTTATAAAATAGAAAATTTTAAAAAATGTCCTTATTACCCCCGATAGTTTCATTGTTACCCCATTTGGGGTAAATTTACCCCGGTTCCCCGGCTCTATATACACAGAGCTCTGTGGATACTTCTAACCGATGCTTGAAGTCGTTAAGCGAAATACCGATACGATCTTCCATCATTTATTAGTAACTTTAAAGGAGTTGAGTGTTGGTTCTAGGTGAAACATTCCAATATAATAATAAAACTTGAGCAAGATGCAAGGAAGGTTTCAATGTGGTGAATTCAAAACTCAATTTTGTTTTATTTCTTTTTTTGTGAAACCTACCTCGCATCCTGCTCAAGTTTTATTATTATATCATTTATTAGAGCTTACAGCTTGAGCTACTCCTCGGTTTTTAGAGCCATTATGCTTGGACAATATTTCAAATGAAATGAAATTAAAAGATGAGATATTCAAATCGAACTGAGAAACATTAAAATATTCAATTTAATTCAGAGATAAGACGATAATCACTTAATACAATTCAATAAAAGGATCAGATTTCAAACCTGAAAATTTATGCTAGTTTTTTTTTTTTTTAATAAATTAATTTTAAAGGGTTTAAATTAAAGTAATACATTGTTTACAGATTTATTGGTACGGGTGGGAGATCGAGAAAAGCTTGGAAAATAATATCAAGGACCAGGCAAAATTTGCAAGAAAATTGCAATTTATCATTAATTAAAATGAACGAATGGAGAGAACACTTCCAGTTTTTACTACAAGAAAACAGAGAAAATTATAAACAACAAATTGAACTAGGACAAAGGGCGACAGAAGAAGTAGAAGAGATAACGATTGAGGATATTCAAAAGGCTATGAAGAGTATGAAAAATAATAAAGCCCCTGGTCCAGGAGGCATACCAATTGAACTGATTAAACACAGCCCACAAGAAACTATTGAAATGCTATCAGAGATTTTTCAGAGATTTCAGTTTTCTTAGACTCCTGATGATGGGCTAACCCCCGAAATATATCGAATTCAAAACTCAATTTGGTTTTATTTCTTTTTTGTGAAACCTACCTCGTATCTTACTCAAGTTTTATTATTATATTAAAATGTTTCATCTAGAACCAACACCGAACTCCTTAAAAGTTATATCTATCAGAGATATTTAATGAATGTATAAACGGAACAGGTGAAATACCTTCGGAATGGACTCAAGTGTGGATCACGCCAATATACAAAAAGGGAGATAGAAAAATATGTAACAACTATAGGGGTATAAGTGTAACGAGTACAATTGGTAGGCTGTATGGACGAATACTAAAGGAAAGAATAGAAAAGAAAAGGAATGGAACGACATTGAAGAGCAGAGCGGCTGTAGAGCTGGAAGATCATGCACGAGATGACATATTCTGTCTACAAAACCTCATTGAAAAACGACATGCAAGAAACCCTAGAAACCCACCTCATTTTTGTTGATCTACAGAAAGCCTACGATAGTGTTCCAAAGACAAAATATGATGATAAAAGTACTGGAGACAACAACAATCAATAGGCTCTATATCGACGCGGTTAAACATCTATATATAAAAAATAGATCATCCGGATTAAAATAGAGAATGAGATATCAGATGAGGTTTCAAACAAATAAAGGTCTGCTGCAAGGATGCTGTCTGTCTCCTGCTCTATTTCGAATATATGTCTCATATGCCCTGCAAGAATGGACAAAAAAATGTGGATCAATGGGACTACAAATTGACGAGTCGTACCTCTACACATTATTATTTGCGGATGACCAAGTTGTTATTGCAGCAGATATAGATGACGTAAGCTACATGACCCGTAAACTGGAAGAGGAATATAATAGATGGGGACTGGAAATAAACTTTGAAAAAACAGAATACCTGACGGTCGGGACAGAGGGAGAAAATCTGGATATCAATGGAAAAGTGATAAAAAACTGTAAGGAATTTAGATATTTGGGATCTGTCTTTAGCGAGGAGCCAAACTGTGAGAGGGATATTAAAAATAAAATCTGTCAAGGTCGAAGAGCTATTGGGCAACTGAATGGGGTCTGGTGGAGCAAAGGGATCAAACAGGACACAAAAAAAATATATATCGGTCCATAGTGGAAGGCATAGCCCTATACAATTCAGAAACATGGGACATGAATAAGAAAAACGAAAAAAAATTACAAGCGCTCGAAATGGATGCGATGAGAAGGAGTTGCAGAGTGTCGAGATTGGAGCATATCCCAAATACAACTATAAGGGACAAAATGAAAATGGAAAACGACATAATAGATAGAATAGAAAGGAAGAGATTAATATGGTACGGACACCTCAAAAGAATGCCGGAAGATAGGTGGCCTCATAAAATATGGACCTGGATGCCCACGGAAAGACGGAGGAGAGAGGAAGACCGAGACGAACGTGGAAGCAGGGAGTAGATGAGGCAATGACCAGTAGGCAACTACAAGAGCAAGACATTCTGGATAGAGAGAATTGGCGTGTTGGATGCGGAAAACGGCGCATGCTGTAGAACAAACCGCTTTATTATATTATTATACATTGTTTTCACTCTAAAAATGTTTAAAAATATTTGCACAATCACAGAATGTATTAAAATTTTAAATAAAATATGTTTTTTCTGAAAATTATTTGTAAAAACTAAATTTTTCTAACTGTTCCACTTTTTTTGCACCACAGTGTATGACCACACTTTGTGTATAGTAGCATCTCAGTTAAAAATGTCAACAGCACACACAGTGATGTTGCTCCACTTTGGTAATACTTTGAGAGACCGGGCATTACATTGGCGTCTTTATAAAATTTATATCTTAAAAATTACTAACGGAAGGGCTTTGTAACTTTTTACATTTATAATAAGCATCAGTCAGATTTCACTGGTAAATTCGCCCGTGCGCAACTACGCTTAGCGCCATCCGTGCAAAAACAACTTCAAGTACAATAATAGAGTATAAAAGCAATAGGAATTTACGAAAAATAATTAATTTAATAAAAAATACACCTTAATAGAATGTCATAATGTATAAAATTATTAAAATTGCCTTTTGAAAAAATTACCCATTCAATCGATTCTAATAAATAAAAAGTAAATAAACAAGTAAATCTCGAGTACTCTAAAATTTTGCTGAAGATTCTGATATCCGTAGTATTTTTGCTGAATTGTCAAAGATAGTCGGATTATAACTTGGACTTTCCAGATTTTCTGATTTTTTATTTCCAGGAAAATGAAAACTACAGATTCTACTCCGTTTTTGTGGAATCCAATCTGATCCATCTAACCTGTAATTTTTCATTTAAATAATATGCGTGTAAATATTTATGAATATTAAGTATCATTTGTCATTTTTTTTTTTTTAATTAATTTTATTGAGCCAATTATTTTACATGAATGTATATGGTACATTGTATTTGAGCTTCGACTTCGGAGATTACTTCTCCACCATCAACTGTCCTTGATCATATTTTTAGTCTTTGATTTTAATAAAAGGAAAAAACTAATTAAATAACAAAATCTCTTTTCCGATCCATTTCTCAATCATATAAAACTGTTTATATTAATTAATTATTTATTTCCTTATAATTACTCCGAATTTTTTAAAGCTAAATGCACATGTCTAATCATTTTGTGTGGATAGTTAGGGTTAGCCGAAGGAAAACAATAAAATTCATAGTTGGAATTTAGTGAAGTATTTTTACAGTTCGTCACAGAGAACATGAAAACTTATTTTTTACTTGAATTCATCATCAATTGATTCACTTTATAAGTTAAAGTAATATAATTAAACACTTTTTGATTCAGTAAAATACACAATAATATACACAGATGAATGCTAAATAAGAAGGTAGATTGTACCCGAAGTTCTTAAAAGTGTCCCCTATGGCGCTGCTTTTGTTGCACACGGTGCGAATAGATCAGAAGTGTCCACAACGTGGCTCGCGAGCCGCATGCGGCTCTTCAGACAATCTAGTGCGGCTCTTGAACCCTCTTGAATAATACTGATTTTAAAAAGTACAGGGTGGGGCATAAAGATCTAGCACATTTTGAAGAGGTATAAAAAAATGAAAAAATTTTAATAGAAAGAAAATCAATATATTTTTGAAAAGACAATAAAATAATTTTTTAAATGTATTTTAATCATTATCAGACAAAGGGGGGGGGGTCAAAAATGAAAATTCTAGCCCTTTCGACCAAAATCAACCATATTTTATATACATATTCTGTGGGTCCCAAAAAGACTAGAAATGTAAAAAAACTAACCACCCAAAATGGGGGGAGGATCAAAAATGAAAATTCTAGCCCTTTCGAGCAAAATCAACCAAATTTTGTATAAATATTCTGTGAGCCCCCAGAAGGCTAGAAATTCAAAAACTAACCACCAAAAATGGGGAGAGGGTCAAAAATGAAAATTCTAGCCCTTTCGAGCAAAATCAACCAAATTTTGTATACATATTCTGTGGGCCCCAAAAAGACTAGAAATGCAAAAAACTAATCACCCATAATGGGGGGGGGCAAAAATGAAAATTCTAGCCCCTTCGACCAAACTCAACCAAATTTTTTATATACATATTCTGTGGGCCCCAAAAAGAATGAAAATGCAAAAAACTAACCACCTAAAATGGGGGGAGGTTCAAAAATGAAAATTCTAGCCCTTTCGACCAAACTATGTATACAAAATTTGGTTAGCTTTTGCATTTCTAGCCTTCCGGGGATCCACACAATATGTATGCAAAATTTGGTTGAGTTTGGTCAAAAGGAGCTAGAATTTTTTTTGACCCCCCCCCCCCCGTTTTTGTCTAATAATATTTAAAATACATTTTTTAAAAAATTCATTTATTTTCAAAAATAATTTTAGTTTTTTCTAATTAAATTTTTAAATTTTTTTATATCTCTTCAAAATGTGTTAGATCTTTATGCCCCACCCTGTATAATAATTAAATTAAAAAAATAATAATACAAAAATTAAATTAATTTATAATTTGTAATATTATAAGTAAGTAGAGCAAAAAATATATGTTACTTCATTTATATTTTATAAAATAAAAAAAAAGTGTCTTTTTTTAATAAACCATTAATTACTCTCCTTTTTCAATTTCAGATTCCATAAATTCAGGAATCTCATCTTGTATACTCGTATTATTTATGAATTCTTCCATTTTAAAATTTAAATAAGTTTGATTTTTCGAATATAATCTTTTATAATAATTCGTCACTAATTTACTCATTTCTTCTCTATTATATAATATTTTTCCTTTTCCGTCTTTCATGGAAGCATTTATAATTTTATTTGGAAACATATTTTTTTTAATTGCAACGTTTGGATCTATTAGTGATTTAATAATATTGTCATTATACTTACTTACTTACTTCCTGTGGCCGAACAACATTTCCAATGTTTTAGCCTCCTCTATAATGCCTCGCCATTTTGTCCTATCCCTTGCTATAGAGTTCCAATTTCCTTGAGCACCCAACTCTTCAAGATCTCTGGTTATATTGTCCATCCATCTTTGCCGTGGTCTACCTGGTGGTCTTCTTCCTATCGGTTTTGCTTCGTAGATCCTGCTGATAGCTCGATCTTCATCAGCACGCACCACATGTCCCACCCAAGCTAGCCTTCGTGATCTTATACAGCTCGTGATGTAAGGCTGCCCTGTTAATTCTCTCACTTCCCTTGCACTTCTAAACCTCCATTCGCCGGTAACACTATCTCTAATCATTCCACTTATTCTCTTCAAGATCTTGTTTTAGAAGGACATTAGATTTTTCTGATCAGATAGGGTCATGGTCCATGTCTCACACCCATAGAGCACCACCGGTCGAATAATGGCGTTGTAGATTTTAATTTTAAGTTTTCTTGAGAGGTTTTTATTTTTGAGCAGGCTATTTAAGGCTGCCGCTACAATACGTTCCCTTTCATTATTCGAGTCTGAATTTCCTTGCCTACTTCATTCTTTGTTGTTATAAGAGTCCCTAAATAAGCAAAATCATCAGCATACTCGTATCTGGCATCCTCACATCTCAAGCTATTGTTGATCGTTTGTTGCTATGTCTTGATACTTGCATTGCTTTGGTCTTTTCAGCATTTATTTTAAGACCAACTCTTAGTCCCATGTATTTGATTTTATCATGCATGTCCACCAAACCTTCTTCTCTATTCGCTACAATCGCAATATCATCCGCATATGCAAATACTTTATGCAGACCATTCAGTGGTATTCCTTCTCTCCCTTCATGTAAAATTCTTATAACTTTTTCCAGAATAATATTGTCATTATATATCTTTAAATCTTTCTTAATGTTATATTTAACTAGCTTACACATTAAATTGTATTCGATTCGGTTCCGTTTTATATTTCTATTTATTTTTAATTTATTACGCTTTTTTATCAATTCTTTTGTATTATTAGACAGTTTCGAGTTTTTCACTTTCCTTTCGGGAGAATAATAATTAAAAGGTACAAATGGAGATGGGCGGGTCATCTGGTTAGGAGTCAAGACGATAGATGGTCCAAGATACTAACAGAATGGTGCCCAATAAGTATGAAAAGGAAAAGAGGAAGACAAAATGCGAGATGGAGCGACGACATCGCGGAGATGATGGGTAGGGATTGGTGTAGAACTGCGAGAGGCCTATGCCCGGAAGGGCCTAGTTTCATATAATGAATTGCAATTGAAGTTTTGTTTGTAATTATGTTAAATAAAAGGCTTATTATTATTATTATTATTAATTAATCTCCAAACAATGTGGCTCGCTTTGAAACAGTTTTATAAATTTGCGGCTCCCAAAGTTAAGGTAAGTGGTCACCCCTGGAATAGATAATAGTAGAATTCGCCAATTTTAAACATTAGAATCAAGTTACAGACAGATAAAAGCGTCCCTTAAATTAAGGCGAAAGAAAAACTTTTAAAATTCCATATCAAGTAAGATAAAAATCTTTTAATGTATTGATAAATGATAATACTATAAAAGGTCTTTTCATGTTCCCTCTGAGTGAAAATTTCCTTTGTTTATGTTTGGAAACGTGAATTTATTCATTGTGACGCAGATGGTAGTTGGATGGAAAGTTCTTTTGATACTAATAAGTTATGTGTTGAGAGACTGAGAATAAAGTTAAAGCCGTTACGTGTTTGGTCAAATTTGTCAGTGAATAATGGCCAGCAAGGCTGACTGGTCAGCCAGTACTTGCTCTAATATATATATATATGTATGTACCTACAAAAGTGTACATCGGCAAGGCAGATGCTTAGTTTGGTCAATAGTTGGTTTGTCGAGCAGTCTGCCAAATGGGCACCAATTGGGGACCACAATTCATCATCGAGGGTCATTAGTCTGTCCAGCCTTTAAACCCGCTCACATTGCCATGGCTGGAATGTTGCTCAATCGATTCTCCATTCGATTCACACACAATATCACCGCCACATGACACATATGTGCTATTTATCTATTTCATTTATTTAATAGAAAATGTATATATTTTCTGTTAAAATTCATCAATCATTTTGAGACAAGTATTTATAGTATTTTAAATATACTAGTAATTATAAATAAATACAGTGAAATCAATAAAGCAAATTAAAGCATTTGTAAATCAATATTACGTACAATAATTATCCACGGTCTTGCATGATTACATACAATTTCGTTCCAAATGTAGAAACTTGATTAGAAACGACGACTTTCATTAACTTTAAATAAAATGAGATTCTGAATTTCCTGGCAATTAATTGACGTCACTTTGTGATTTTCGTTAATTTTCTATGTCTTGAAATATAAAACCAATTTCTAATTTTAAACATCATTTTGTTAATCAGACTCTCATTTTTATTTGACTCATAATGTATTTCGAAAATATTATTCAGAATTTAAATAAATTGAAAGATTTTGTGCCGAGGGTAGCAGAATTTTTATATATTGATGGAGAAAATAAAAGAGTGTGTCTTCTGCTGGAATTATAAATTTTATTTATAACGAGACTATAGCTTATACTAGCTTTCCATTCATACATTATTAATTCCTGTGAATCAATTGTAATAGACTGATGAAGAGGGCAAAGCCCAGACAGAAATGAATGTTGCAGCAATGTTGCAGCAATATTACATTGCATTATCAAACCTTGCACGAATCTTGCTGCAACATTTCAGCAATGTTGTAGCAATATTCCTATGTCCGTCTCTGAACCTTGCAGAAATATTGCAGCAACATTGCCAATGTTGGATGAGTTTGCTCCAAGGCCAAGAATTTACATTTTTTCACCCTCCCATCCCCTTTTTTGGGGGAATTTTTTTAAACAAAGGTTGTCATAAATTACATCCCCTACAATTTTGCTCATAAGAAAATATGCTGTAGAGTTAATATTTTTGGAGTTATTTGATAATTTCCATTCGTGCGCCCCCCTAAACCCCCTTTTGGGGTCACAATATCAAAACGTTATATATCAATAAACGTAAGTTAGAAGACATCTAACGCAAATATGAAATTTCATAATAATCTCTTTAGCCGTTTTTACTTGAATGGTGATCAACTTTTCGCGGAACCCACGGAAACATACAGACAGACAGAAATACATACAGGTTGCATGAAATTGAAGATTTTATTTAATAACCTATTCATAATTTTTTTTTTTGGGGGGGGGGGGGTCAGATAGGCTAGGGGTTAGCGTGCCAGCCTGCTTACCAGGGGATCCGGGTTCGAATCCGACTCGAGGCATCCGGCTACAATCTGACCCCGGGGGTAGAGACAAATTTAGAAAAAATGTAAGTAGTATCGTAATAATTGGCTTAAGGCTAGAAAAGCCAAAAAGCAAAAAAAAAAAAAAATTTTTTTGATTTAATTAATTACCTTACATAATTTTAATTTCCTAATTTTAATATATATAACAAGTTCTAATATATCAAGCGAGTCTGAGAATATGCGATGAAACATACATGCGATATTTTGCACCCTGAAAAGATGAATCAAGACGTTTTTTAAATTGGTTTCCAATTCTCAATAACTTCCACCTGACATGAAATAATCTACTCTGCTATTGAACGAAACCGTTTCTTTGGTCCTTTTCAAACAGTTCTATGGTCGATACTCTCAGATGATCAAAAACATTTTCATGAACTCGCTTTTAGAAGGATCTTAAAAGCGATAATTTTTAGGAAAAAAACCGACTTCAAAAAAATTAAATGCAACAAACAAATCAATAAGAACTCAAAAATCAAATAAAATGCACTAGAAGGTATAAAACAATTATCTAATTAAGTTACAACGACGAAACTTTCACATGAAATCACTTTGTGAAGTCGGTGCTAAACATATGCTCGTACATTTTATGAATCACACTCGGCGGATCGTACTTAGTACGATTGATATGTAATGAAGACAACATCGCTCGCGTAAGGTCGCTTTTATAGATTGTTTGGCACCGACTTCACAAAGTGATTTCATGTAAAAATTTCGTCGTTGTAACTTAATTAGATAATTATTTTATACCTTTTAGTGCATTTTATTTGATTTTTGAGTTCTTATTGATTTATTTGTTGCATTTAATTTTTTGGAAGTCGGGTTTTTTTTCCTAAAAATTATTTTTATTTTTCTCTTTTTAGTAATGTTAAGAATAGGGACTTAAGATAATACCTTGCATGAATCTCGAAAAAAAGCGTCAGGCAAATGAATTAGGAAATGATATAATAAATTTTATTAAACCAATTATTTTACATTAATTAATGTATAGATTGTATTTTAGCTTCGACTCCGGAGATTACTTCTCCACCATCGAGTGTCCTTGATCATCTTTTTAGTCCTTGTTTTTAATAAGAGGAAAAAACTAATTAAATAAAAAACCTCTTTTCCGATAATTATTCCTAGTCCCCCGTTCTAGCCAATCAATTAGGAAATGATATTAATTTATTAAACCAATTATTTTACATTAATTAATGTATACATTGTATTTTTGCTTCGATTCGGAGATTACTTCTCCACCATCGAGTGTCCTTATTAATCTTTAGTCCTTGTTTTTAATAAGAGGAAAAATCTAATTAGATAAAAAAACCTCTTTTCCGATAATTATTTCAATTCCATTATTCCCCAATCAAGTCGATTGGTTCTTTCTCTCCCCTCTCTCCATCCATTAGGAAATGATAGATAAATCAAGTCGATTGGTTTGGTAATCTCCCATCTCCTCCCTTCGGTTATCATTAGGAAATGATATAAATTTTATTAAAGCAATTATTTTACATTAATTAATGTATACATTGTATTTTTGCTTCGATTCCGGAGATTATTCTCCACCATCGAGTGTCCTTATTCATCTTTAGTCCTTATTTTTAATATGAGGAAAAATCCAATTAGATAAAAAAACCTCTTTTCCGATAATTATTTTAATTCCATTAGGAAATGATAATAAAATTCAATTCATAAATAGAGAAATTCTCTCAGAAACGTTAGCGAGGTTATAAAAGAACGTTTTAAGATTGTTTTTTTTTATAAAAGATTTTATTTATTATAATTGAATTCGATTTTTGCTCATAAGAATTGGAGATTCCCGAGGGGTAATCCGCGATTGGAAGTAGGTGTACACCTCTTTGGAAGTATTTTGGAAGTGCTTGGAAATATTTGGAAGTACTTGGAAATATTTGAAAGTGCTTGGAAATATTTGGAAGTGCTTGGGGATATTTAGAAGTACTTGGAAATATTTGGAAGTACAAGTGGAAGTAGGTGTAGAGCATATTAGGTCGCGGTTCACCCCTCGGAGATTCCCATTATTTTATCATTGATCATATCATCAGAACTTGATCAAATTAATATGGAACCACCCCTAAGGTACCACCTTTCCAATAAAAACTCAAGAATCATCGAAATCGCTCCTCGTGGCAAAAAGTTTTCTCTGAACATACATAAAAACAAATAAATATTTAGGTATCTTGACTACCTTAGAGCTATACTGATCCAAACACAGAAAGAATCATTGAAATCGGTCCATAAACAAAGAAGTTATGCCTGAACAAACATAACAAAAACGTTCCAATACCAACGAAATTTAAATAGGACCAATCGGAAACTATACTGAATCCAATGCAAAAAATCATCAAATTTGGTTCATAATTGGCGTAGAAATTGGGTATTATAGACTCAAAATATTCAGTCGAATTGAGAACATCCTCCTTTTTTGAAGTCGGTTAAAAATTATGACGCATTCTGGAAAAGTTCTTTGCATTTTCGAGGTCTTTAAAATAAATCTAAACGCCATTCCATACGTTTATTTCATAGTTACAGCCCCTTATCATTCAAAATATTATGAACTAAGGCTAAGTATTGCTAGTGGAATCGCATGGTAAAATGACAAAAAATTTGCTGAGACTATTATGTCACATTCAAGCCATTGAACGTTTAGCTAAGGAAATAACAGATTCAAAGGTTTGATAAAAAATCTAATTAAAAGGTCACATAGAGCAAAAATAGAGCAAGAAAATGAAGAAAAATGCACGCGTGACTTTAGGATTCCTTGAGATTAATTTTAGTTATATTATATTCTTTTTTAATAAATAAGTACCTGGAACACCGAGCGAGGTTCGGTAAATTTTTGCTTCAGTTAAAGCGATATATTAATATTATTTTTGATTTTAAATTCAGGAAAAAGGTCAATTTTTATTCTGAGCCAAAATAAAATAAAATTTAATTTATATTTTTGCCAACGTTTTTACACTCGCTATGGCCATCATCAAGATGTATCACTGGTTACAATATTTTGAATGTAATTTCAATTAAAAATAATAAAGATTTGAGCATCTTATTTTTGAAAATAGTTGGAATGTTTTTCAAAAATATGCTCGGGTTCAGATTAACAAATCAATTTTTAAAAAGAGAAAGATGTGTTAATTAATTATGGTTATATCAGAGAGAGGTTTTTTTGTCTCGAGGGGTGTGAGCTGACTGCCAGAAAACATATTGGTTCTCTAGGTTCGGCTCATGGGGGGATGAATCTCTGATATCGCAATTTAATAATATTTCTATTAATATCTTAGAATCTGTCCTAAAAATTATATTCTTTCTCTTATTAAAAATAATATATTAATATACACGGTACCTTTTAAATCCTGAAGATGGAGGACGTTCCTTCGAATTGTCTGATTTTTTTAAGAGAATTAAATTGATATTCTAATTAATTATTTTATAGAAAAATACCCTTAATTAATTTTTTTTTTATAAATTTTATTAAACCAATTATTTTAATTAATCAATGTATACGATATGTGTTTAGTTGATCCGGAGATTACTTCTCCACCATCGACTGCCCTTGATCATCTTTGTAGCCTTCTGTTTTTAATAAGAGAAAAAACTAATTAAATAAAAAACCTCTTTTCCGATAATTATTGCAAATTCCATATTCCCTAATTAATCCATCATTAATTAATTAATTCCATAATTTTAATATATAATATTATTTGTAATGATCCATTGTGGGTTTGAAAATTAAAAAACAATTAATTATTAAAAGGAAATTGAAAAAAAATGTAATTATACATTTTTATCGAGACAACTATCTGTAAATAATTATTTAACGAAAAACCCATTAAAAACAACTTAATGAAGATGAGACCCTGACAGATCGAATTGTCAACCCAAGAACCGCCTAACCCATGAATTTCATCCAAATCATTAGAGTCGTTTTCGGGAAGCCGATTCTATATATACCGGGTGAGTTTTTTATCTTGATAGAGTCTTATAATCAAAAACGATACATTATATGAAAAAAGTTTCAAATGAAGATTTATTTATATGGGGAAACTAAACTACAATATTGTTTGTCTACTTAGAACAAGCTTTTAAGGGTATTTCATTGTCAAGTTCTGTTTTTTAAATAGAACCCTATATTTTTCTATACGTCTACTTAATCTACGAAAAAAAAACTGAACATCTTTAATAAGAACTATTTTTTATACGACATCAAATAAACAAAATACATGAATCAATGAGATCTCAAAAAAATTCTTAATAATTATTTTTAACAATTATTTAACTTAATTATCAAATAATAATGATAAAATAATAAATAAATCATCTATAATAAAAGTGAATTTCTGTTTCTTTGTAAGCGCAGATCTCTCAAATGGCTGGACCGATTTGGCTATTTTTTTTTTAAATGTTCGTAATAGTCCAATTCAGGTTAATTTGTAAAAAAAAATTGGAAAAGTTGCCTGGAAAATTGAAAAATTCAGGAAAAACTAAAAAA
This sequence comes from Forficula auricularia, assembly GCA_024734495.1. NCBI lineage: Eukaryota > Metazoa > Arthropoda > Insecta > Dermaptera > Forficulidae > Forficula > Forficula auricularia. The sequence continues at coordinate 1,165,155 of JALMQS010000267.1, forward strand.
AATTCAGGTATGTGTATCTGTGTATAATGAAGTTTTGGAATCATTATAAACACTTATTTTTATTGTTGTGACTTTTCAATTTAATAAATTCATCTTAATATATTCATTATTATTTGATAATTAAGTTCAATAATTGTTAAAAATAATTATTAAGATTTTTTGAGATCTAACTGATTCATATATTTTGTTTATTTGATGTCGTATAAAAAATAGTTCTTATGAAAGTTGTTCAGTTTTTTTTTTTTTTTGTAGATTAAGTAGACGTATAGAAAAATATAGGGTTCCATTCAAAAAACAGAACTTGACATTAAAATACCCTTGAAAGCTTGTTCTACGTCGACAAACAATATAAGCAGTTTAGTTTCCCCCTCGATATAAGCAAACTTTTATTTGAAACTTTTTTCCATATAATGCATTGTTTTTGAATTATAAGACTGTCTCAAGATAAAAAAATCACAGAATTCACAGAAGTATGAAGATATTATTTATAGATATTTTTGAGGATTAGTCGAAGTAAGAGAAGGCTTATCTAACTATAGTTGATATATCAACATATTAAAATAACGTTGTCGAATTTTTAAGTTTCTCTATGGAGATTAACAATTATTTAGCTTAATTATCAAATAATAATGATTAAATAATAAATAAATAATCTATATAATAAAAATGAATTTCTGTTTCTTTGTAAGCGCAGATCTCTCAAATGCCTGGACAGATTTGGCTAATTTTTTTCAAAGGTTCGTAATAGTCCAATTCAGGTTAATATGTAAAAAAAAATTAGAAAAGTTGCCCGGAAAATTGGAAAATTCAGGAAAAACTATAAAAAATTCAGGTTAGCCAACAATGCATTTTTAAATTCATTCATAAAGAGATATACTTTGTCCTCTTCATCAATCTGTTACAATTAATTCACAAGAGTTGATATATGAAAGTGTTCTTTACACGTGTATAAAACAGCTACGTGGGGGTCCGGGCGAAAGCTCGCTGTATCAGCAAAAGGCCCGCCATAAGGCGGGCGGCAGGCTCAACTAATGTGGTAATTGTTCCACACTGTTCCGAGATATTCCAGTCTTCTGGATGAATTCCAGTTCCAATTTCCTTATTTTAGCCTGTTCCTGTTTCTTCGTAACCTTAACATTTTCTGTTTTATTTTATTTTTTTACTTTATCAAATGCAAAGCATGGGTAAAGTATTGTAATCGCTCTCGGGGCAAGCGTGGCTTCAAAGGGTCCTCAGGTAAAGAACTGCGGAGACCCATGGACTCAATTCAGGTCACCAATTGTGAGCAATCGGTCAGTTTTTGGTGCATATCGGCCCACAACCATTGAGTACTTTATCTTCAGTACTTTTTTAGTTTTTCTAAATATCTTGAAAATGACTTAACCAATTTTGATGAAATTTAATATCCTAATTAAGTACCTTGGGGACCACAAAAAAGGTTAAATAAAGTTTTTAGTAAAATTATATTTTAAAGTACTTTACTCTAGAGTAAGATGGTACTTTTTTAATTTTTTAATTCTTTAAAATTTATTCATTTGAAAGTTTTAATATAGCTCATTTAGCCTTGCTTAAGTAAGAATGGATAGGCTTCTCTCTGTGAAATGCTAAAAATTTGGGAGGAATTTTTATGAGTAACCATAGCAACTGCGTTGTTTTCTTATCCGTTACCTTTGCTGAAGACAGAGAAATCGATTTTAAACCAAAAATAGCGATTGATTCTCATCTAGTACTTGAGGAATAATCATTCTATATTGGATTTTTGACGTTTCGGTTTTTATTAGTAACCATTGCTGAAGACATAGAGAAATCGACTTTACACCAAAAATAGCGATTGATTCTCATCTAGTACTTGAGGAATAATCATTCTATATTGGATTTTTGACGTTTCGGTTTTTATTAGTAACCGTTGCTGAAGACATAGAGAAATCGACTTTAAACCAAAAATAGCGATTGATTCTCATCTAGTATTTGAGGAATAATCATTCTATATTGGATTTTTGACGTTTCGGTTTTTATTAGTAACCATTGCTGAAGACATAGAGGAATCGACTTAAAATCAAAAATAGCCATCGATTCTCATCTAATACTTGAGGAATAATCAATTCTACATTAGGTTTTTGACGTTTCGATTATTATTGGTAACCATTGCTGAAGACATGGAGGAATCGACTTAAAATCAAAAATAACGATCGATTCTTATCTAATACTTGAGGAATAACCTTATTGCATTCCATTTTTGATGTTTTGACTATTAATGGAAACCTCTACTGAAAATGTAGAAGAATCGACTTAAAATCAAAAAGACTAAAATCTTTTTTGGTAAACAACTCAAGCTTGAGTTGTTTGCCATAAAAGAAGAATCAATCGCTATTTTTGGTTTAAAGTCGATTAATCTATGTCTTCAGGAATGGTTACTAATAAAAACCGAAACGTCAAAAATCCAATATAGAATGATTATTCCTCAAGTACTAGATGAGAATCAATCGCTATTTTTGGTTTAAAGTCGATTTCTCTATGTCTTCAGCAATGATTACTAATAAAAACCGAAACGTCAAAAATCAATATAGAATGATTATTCCTCAAGTACTAGATGAGAATCGATCGCTATTTTTGGTTTAAAGTCGATTCCTCTATGTCTTCAGCAATGGTTACAATAATAACCGAAATGTCAAAAATCCAATGTCAGAATGGTTATTCCTCGACTCTTAAATGAGAATTATTTTTGAATTAATTTCAATATGAACTACAAATTACAAGTGATATCTGATTAATAATAAAGGAACAAACATATTAATATTTCAAATGAATTTGGATAAAGTTTAGCAACGATCCGTTGCAGTTTATTTATTTTTATTATGGTAATACAATATAATTATCTACTGGATTGACACGAGAAATAAACTTATTTAAAGCAAAGAATTTTAACTAGTTCTATTAAGTAGAAAATAATCTCTTAAATCTGAGTATAACGAAGTTTTAAGATCATTATAAACACTTATTTTCATTGTTGTGACTTTTTAATTTAATAATTATTTATTTAATAATTAATCATTTAATCATTATTATTTGATAATTAAGTTCAATAATTGTTAAAAATAATTATTAAGATTTTTTGAGATTTAATTGATTCGTATATTTTGTTTATTTGATGTCGTATAAAAAATAGTTCTTGTTCAGTTTTTTTTTGTAGATAAAGAAGACTTATAGAAAAATATAGGGTTTCATTTAAAAAACAGAACTTGACATTAAAATACCCTTGAAAGCATGTTCTACATCGACAAACAATATAGCAGTTTAGTTTCCCCCTCGATATAAGCAAACTCTAATTTGAAACTTTTTTCCAAATATTGCACTTTTTTGAATTATAAGACTGTCTCAAGATAAAAAACTCACCAGGTATATACAAGAATTGCTCGTTTAATATAATAAGATGTGGACATACCGATGGATAAATTGGAATTTATTTTAGCTGACAGAAGTATGAACATATTATTTATAGATATTTTTGAGGATTAGTCGAAGTAAGAGAAGGCTTATCTAACTATAGTTGATATATCAACATATTAAAATAACTTTGTCGAATTTTTAAGTTTCTCTATGGAGATTTATGTAACTCTCAAAATCATTTTGAAGATAAATGGTTACATATCCGAGTGGTCTCTCTTGTGTCTCCGCTCTAATCAATTCCAGTGAGATACAAGTTACACAATGGGCTATTTAAAGCAAACACAGGATGTTTCCAGACCGTCATCTAAGAATTAGCTACGGCATATGTTCATTAACGTTGGGGCTCAAATGGAAACTTGGGGGCTTGGCGAAAACAAATTGGCATGAATTATTATATTAAAGCATTACTCACACGTTTAAAACAAAATTACTTTCAATTCTAATTGTAAAATCAGATTGAGAATAAACAAATAAATCAACTGGTGTGGTCATCACACGACTTTCACATTTTCACTTATTTGAAATCATCGCGACACTTCTATACCCCCTTCCTTTATTTCAATCGGATTAAAATTTATACACGACTAATAACTCATGATATTTGATAAGTACACCAATTTAAAAAAAAATCGTTAGTCCCGTTTTAAAAAAAAAAACGAAAAATCTTTCATGTAAATGTAAACTTCCGGTGTTCCGATTTCAACCAAAAGCTTGCTGCATCCCTTCTCGCCCATATTGAGGTTAAGTTTCGAATTTCGTAGCTCTGAGACTTATGGTTGCGAAACACAGGGGGGGGTACATAATCATCATCATTTTGGTCTATTTTCGACTACATTTTCATTAGAAATAAATTTTCTACTTTCAAACTTTCTGATTGAATGTTCTAGAACAACAATTAGTTACCGATCTGAAATAAAAATTGAATATTGTCTCTTTATTGGAATTTTATATTAGTTATCTAGCCAGGAAAAAATCAAAACAATTACTAATACATAATTTCACTTTTTGTAAGTATGTAGGTATGTATTTACATATACGAGAACCTATTTTCAAGTATAAAATTTAATAAAAGTAAAATTAGAAGCTCACTATGAGCTAAAAAAAATAATAAAGTTCTTATTTCTACATTATTAACTATCTTTTTACTTTACCATACAGGGTATGGTCAAGTATTGTAATCGTGCATGAAAAAAGTGGATTATTTTCGAAATATCTCAAAAACGGCTGAAATTATTTTGATTAAAAAAATTGAGCTAAACCATGGCCTTTCGGTCTACAAAAAAGCTCAAATAAGTGAACATCGAAAAAATTATATTTTTTGAGATAATAATTGTTTTGTCAAAATGTCTGTTAGTTAGTCTGTCTGTCTGGTTGTCCGGTTGTCTGGTTGTCCGTTAGTCTGTGCGTTACCAAATTTTTGTGGACGAACTAGCTCAAAAACTAGTGTGAATATCGAAACCAAGTTTCACACGTAGTTTTGGTCCATTGAGATTAAGAGCTGATTAGATTTTCGTGTATATCGACCCAAAATTAAGGGGGATGGAGGGGGGGTTAAAAATGAAAAATCTAGGTCGTTTGAACAAACTCAACCCAATTTTATATACATAATCAGTGGACCCCCAGAAGTCTAAAAATGCAAAAACTAACCCCCCTCCCCCCCTACATGTTTATAAATAATTTTAGGGGCCAGGTTGTATGGTAAAGTCAAGTGGATGGCCACATCAGAACACGTCAGCTTATTTGAATAACAAATATCAATAGAATTATAATATTCTGAGACAATTCTTTTTTCTTAAAATGTGTCCCGTGTAAGCCAAAAGGTTGGACACCCCTGATTTAAAAGATGTAGGTATTCTAGTATTCAAATTTATTTATTGATAATTTTATCTCTATTTTTGCTCTTTTAGTTTCTAGGTTGATTTTATGATTTGAAATATATAATGTGAAAACTTGTCCCCCCACTCTTGTATATAAAGAAGGTATGTAAAATATTCACATTTTGGCCATCGTTAAATATTTGTGTTTATTAAAGAATTTTCCCCCAAATGTAATTAATTATAAGTACAAAGCAGAATACCTGGGCTGTAGCCTTGTGTGAATTTGACCTCTCACTGCTTTAAGTTCATAGGGTCAATAAAAACTCAGGGCTATCGTATTTCTCTGCGAAATATCACAACCAGGTCTGTGGAGAAAAAACCCCTCTACAATTAGAAATGTTTCACTTGCTCTCTTCAGATGACTTGAAATCAAGAGAGGAAGAAGGATGCTTCGATGTTAATAATTATGAGAAATAGACTACCCATGGAGGTAGCTATTACTTTGTGTAATTGCTCCTGCTTCTTTCGAAATAATCCTCTTAAATGTTTCTCATTATTTTCATTTTCTTTTTTTTCTATGTCAATTAAATTATTTATTAATAAGACTAGTAAATGTAAAACATTTATTCAATTAAAGATTTTTTTTTACTTATGGAGTGGTGTAGGTTTTAGGTGAAACATGATGTTAATTAATAGAGTAAAGGGTGTGCAGTTTCACAGTGAATAATAATTTTTTTTACGAGGTTAGCTTCACTAGCATTATCAATTTTACTTATGGAAAGTGGTGTAGGTTTTAGGTGATTCACTGTGAAACCACACACCCCCCACTCTATTAATCAATTAAAGATTGGTAAATATAACAAGTATGAATACGAGCCCCGTCCCATCTCAATTGGCCCACCAATATTTTTTCTTTTTAAACAAAATTATGCCAATTCACGGTAAATTTAATTTAAATATATCATTTGGAAAAACATTTGAAACAATTTAAAACATTTTATTGTAACATTTAACTTAAAATTATTTTTTAATTGTTACAAACAAGGAAAACATACAAAATCCAAAACTTTTACCACTGTGTGACGTCGCCTTTATTTTTAATTACGGCTTGAATTCTTTTGATCAACGTACTTATTTAGTTTTGACACTCATCTTGAGTGAAAGTTTCCCCAAATATTTTGAAGTTTGTGTTTTAATTCGACTACGTTTCTAGCTGGTTGTATTCGTAATAGCTTTTTCATTGTGTGCCAAAGAGTTTCTATTGGTGACAAGTCGGGACTGTTTACCACCCACTCCAAAAGTCGAACATTATGATCAGAAAGCCATTTTAAAGATTTCCTTGATGTATGACAGGCCGCCCCGTCTTGTTGGAACACAAAATTATTATTATTCTGCAATGCATCTGCCATTGTTGGAAGTAACGATTTTTGTAAAATCTCTAAATATTTATTGGTGTTTACAATTCCATCAATGAAGTGAAGTTTTCCAGCACCTCTTGCAGACATTGAACCCCATACCATAACTGAAACAGGAAATTTTACTTTCTTTTTTAAACAATCTGAATTGAAAGCTTCATTTTTCTGATGAATAACTCTGCTTCAATTGTCCCCAACACAAACTTCAAAACGAGACTCATCACACCAATGGACACTATTCCATTCATCACTCGTCCAATTAATTTGACTTTTAGCCCATTTAAGGCGGTTTTTCTTTTGTTTTAATGTCAAGAGTGGCTTTTCTTTAGCCTAAAAAAATTTGTAAAATTACAAAAAAAAATTTGGGAATAAGTTGCAATGAAATTACCATGTAATTTAAAACCTAACTTAAGGGCTTCTCTATGGCACGTGGATCTTGAAACACTTCGCCGCATCAAAGGATAGATAATTCACCATAGTTTGAACGCCTGTTTTTTCTAATAATTTTCTTCATTGCCCGTCTATCAGCATCTGATATTTTGGATTTCGACGCATACCGAGGTTTTGTAGCTATTGTACCCGTTATTTTATAAACTCGAATAATATTTCTGACAGTAAACTTTGATAAATTAACTAGATCGCCAATTGCCGCGTTTGATTTTCCCTTTTTAAATAGATTGATAATAATTGAGCGATTTTTTTCATCAACAACCTTTCCACGAGTCATTTTTACTAATACTAAACAAAACAAACTTTCTTTTAATGTAAAGATTTAAGCATCTTTTTTGAGTTTCTTTTTTTGAAAAAAGATGGAATTTTTTCAAAAATCAACCAATTATATAATATTGAAAAGTGAATTTATTTTTATTTAGGAACAAATCAAAGATTTTAGTAGAAATATTTTTACATTGCATATCAGAGGGTTCGTCCCCTTGGGAATCGAACCCAAGCGCTAACTAAGCTTGCCGGGCTGTTAGCCAAACCCTTAAGACAAATCTCTCTCCGATATGCAACATATATAAGAAATAAAGCTACAAATTTTTCACTCCTTTCAACTCGAATGGAATAGTAAAAAATCAGGCTAAACTTAAAAAAGTTTTCAGTGTCGGTTCCTATATTTAAATGATTAATGTAAAGATTTAAGCATCTTTTTTGAGTTTCTTTTTTTGAAAAAAGATGGAATTTTTTCAAAAATCAACCAATTATATAATATTGAAAAGTGAATTTATTTTTATTTAGGAACAAATCAAAGATTTTAGTAGAAATATTTTTACATTGCATATCAGAGGGTTTCGTCCCCTTGTCTTAAGGGTTTGGCTAACAGCCCGGCAAGCTTAGTTAGCGCTGGGTTCGATTCAAGGGGACGAAACCCTCTGATATGCAATGTAAAAATATTTCTCACTAAAATCTGTGATTTGTTCACTAAATAAAAATAAATTCACTTTTCAAACTTTCTTTTGTTGGAAAAAAGGAAAAGCCTACTTGATTATTTCACATATTCAAAGATTCTTAAAAAAAAAATCGTGAAAAGCAAAGAACTATTTTTTATATAAAAATATGTTTTTAACAATTAAAAAATAATTTTAAGTTAAATGTTACAATAAAATGTTTTAAATTGTTTAAAATGTTGTTCCAAATGATAATAAAAATAAATATTTAAATTAAATTTACCGTGAATCAGCACAATTCCATTTAAAAAGAAAAAACATTGGTGGACCAATTGAGATGGGACGGGGCTCGTATAAGGTGTTTAAAAAATAATGAATACTCATTTTAATAGCTTATAGTAACTCGTAGAATTTTTTTACCATTTTTAGTGTTATGTTTAAACAGACGTTCCCTCCTATAGTTTATATAGTCAAGACACACGGCAGTGTGTCAGTCAAATACGAAAAATAATTGGCGACGGACCGGCCATGTGTGTAAATTTACATACATACATATTTCGGTTATTATTAGTAACCATTGCTGAAGACATGGAGGAATCGAGTTAAAATCAAAAATAGCGATTTATTCTCATATAATACTTGAGGAATAACCATTCTAAATTGGATTTTTGAAGTTTCGATTATTATTGGTAACCAATGTTGAAGACATGAAGGAATCGGCTTAAAGTCAACAAACAAATAACAATCGATTCTTATCTAATACTAGAGGAATAACCTTATTGCATTCCATTTTTGATGTTTTGACTATTAATGGCAAGCTCTACGCTGACAACGTGGAAGAATCGACTTAAAATCAAAAAGACTAAATTCTTTTTTGGTAAACAATTAAAGCTTGAAAATCCAATGTAGAATGGTTATTCCTTAAGTATTAGATGAGTATCGATCACTATTTTTGAATTTAAATCAACAAGGACTGCAAATTGCAAATGATATACTATTAATAATAAAGGAATAAACATATTGATATTTCACATGACTTTGGATAAAGTTTAGCAACGATCCGTTGCAGTTTATCTATTTATAACTCAAGTTCTAATTGAGATAAAAATAAGTGGTAATTTGAAAATCAAAAGGGAAGCTGTTTTCTATTACATCAACAAAATATTTTGATTTCAAATATTGATGTTTTCGAAAATAGGTCAAAATGGCCTTAATTGAAGGCCTTTTTAATTTGTCATTTTGACCGATAATATCTCAAAACTCTGACGTTTTGTAAAAATTGGGAATTTGCATGATAATCTATATATATAATATTCTTTGCCCGATACACTAACTCACTCACTCATCATCAAAACAGCCAGAACCACTGGACATAAAAACATGAAATTTGGAGAGGATATTACATCTATGACATAGGGGCTCACTAAGAAAGGATTTTTTGAAATTCGACCCCTAAGGGGGTCAAAGGGGCAAAGTGTGTTTTCACTGATTATGCGATATCTCTTAAGGACGATAAAATATCTACTTGCTTTTTACTTATAAAAATACTAAATTAAAATATCTAAAAAGTAATTTCAGGATTTTTTGAAATTCGACCCCTAAAGGGGTCAAAAGGGGCAAAAATATCTTTGCAATGTGTTTACACTAATTATGCATTTTCAATTAAGAACGATAAGATATCTACTTGATTTTTACTTAATAAAATTCTAAATACAAATATCTAAAAAGTGATTTCAGGATTTTTTGAAATTCGACTCCCAACTATCCAAAATGTGAGTGGGGGCAAAAATTAAAACTCTCTCCTATCTTGATCAAATTTTGTAGAGTTATTCTTTATTACTTTAAGAAACTATTCCTGTAAAAATCAACTATCAAAATTGACTGTATGGGGGCGAAGGGGGGGGGGGCAAATTATAGAAATTTTTAGCTTTTTAGTACATTTACTCTTTAGAAAACTGTGGATTATTTATTTGCAAATATCTAAAAAATAATTTCAAGATTTTTTTGTAATCCGACCCCCCCCCCCCTCAACTATCCAAAATGTGAGTGGGGGCAAAAATTAAAACTCTCTCCGATCTTGATCAAATTTTGTAGAGTTATTCTTTATTACTTTAAGAAACTATTCCTGTAAAAATCAACTATCAAAATTGACTGTATGGGGGCGAAAGGGGGGGGGGGGCAAAATATAGAAATTTTTAGCTTTTTTGTACATTTACTCTTTAGAAAACTGAGAGTTATTTATTTGCAAATATCTAAAAAATAATTTCAACCTCCCAAAATGTGAGTGGGGGGCAAAAAATTAATACCTCTCCAATATAGATCAAATTTTGTAATGTTAGTTTTTTAAGACTATATAAAATGTATGCTGTAAGAATCAATAGCCAAAATGAGTGCGTGGAGGCGAAAGAGGGGCAAAATATTACAAATATATATTATAGACCTAATAATCACATGCCGAGACGCCGCCCGCCAGGCCTTCGTGCCCTCTACAGCTCGTCAGCGTATAAAACTCTACTGGAATCCATTGTTAGGCTTACGGGGAGAAATTTTTGTTTAATTTTTGTCGAGCAGTGTTATTATAGATTATATCTAATTTATTAGTCACCTTCTCTCTTAAAATCTTAAAACTTTTATTTATTTTCCTTATTTTTCACTTACTTTAAAATAAGCAGCCTGGCCAAATTAGTAATAGAAATAAAAGAGAGGAATTTGTTTAGAACTCTGGTATTAATAATTGATTAGGCATAATGCACTCGGCAGGCAGCGTTCTTCCACTAATACCCATTGAAGCCTAATGGCTGGTGATCAGAGAGGCAAAAGGAAATTTCGATCGGTGCGTGAGAGGACATGAGCAGGATGAGCAGAAACCAGAGAGGAGTATGGTACATTCTATTCTACATTGCATGCATAGAAGGCATTCACAGACAGAGATATATTATCAAGCCAAGTGACACGTAATTGATGAACATATACAATGACTAGATCAGAATATGGAGATAAGTGAATGTTCCAATCAGAATATAACTAGGCACTATTCGAGAATTCATTAATAATTAATAAAAATTATAATAGCATATGTCGAAAAACCTCAACAAGTTTGTTTGTTTGTATGAAGAAGTTGAGAGAACATCTATATATATAAAATTAAGGTTTTGTCTGTACATTGCTCCAAATCACGTCAAATTTTGGTTGCACACGTTTCAAGCAAAGTTATCAACGTAAACACCCTCAACAAAATTTTACGTCTGTATGTCTGTCTGTTTCAGTGGTTTCCGCAAAAGTTGCTCACGATTCACGTAAAAACGGCTGAAGGGATTATTATGAAATTTCATGAGTATTTACATCGGGGATGTCTTCTAACTTACGTTTTTAGCTATATAACGTTTTGATGTTGTTGACCGCAGAAGGGGGTTTGGGGGGGGGGGCTCAACGAATGAAAATTACCAAATAACTCCTAAACTATTAACCCTACGGCAAATTTTATAATAAACAAAGTTGTAGGGGATGTGATTTCTGATAACTTTTGTTTAAAAAAATTTCCCCAAAAAACCACCCAAAAAGGGGGGGAGGGTGAAAAATGTAAATGGAGTGTTAGGGTGGGGTTCGAGTGCTGGGGGTCCTGGGGGCGTGCCTCCTGGCTAGCAAGAGGGCCGCAAATTTTATATAAACAGTTGTAGATGGATTTCGACAACTTTTTTTAAAAAATGTCCTCAAAAACCACCCAAAAGGGGGAGGGTGAAAAAACGTAAATGGAGTGTTGGGGTGGGGTTCGAGTGCTGGGGGTCCTGGGGGCGTGCCTCCTGGCTAGCAAGAGGGCCGCAAATTTTATGATAAACAAAGTTGTAGGGGATGTGATTTTCTGACAACTTTTGTTTACAAAAATGTCCCCAAAAAACCACCCAAAAAGAAAGGGGGGAGGGTGAAAAAATGTAAATGGAGTATTGGGGTGGGGTTCGAGTGCTGGGGGTCCTGGGGGCGTGCCTCTTCGCTAGCAAGAGGGCCGCCGAAGGTGAACCTTGCAACTAGTACTAAAATAAATTAATCGTATGTTTCCTACATTTGATTCAATCTAGCGAATCGAATGCAGGTCACAATCACTTAAATGTGAGTATAACGAAGTTTTAATATCATTCTAAACACTTATTTTCATTGTTGTGACTTTTTGATTTAATAATTAATTATTTAATCATTATTTTTTGATAATTAAGTAAGTTGAATAATTGTTAAAAATAATTATTAGAATTTTTTTTTTTTTGAAATCTAATTGATTTAATATTTTGTTTATTTGATGTCGAATAAAAAAATAGTTCTTATGAAAGTTGTTCAGTTTAATTTTTATTTTTTAATTTTTTTTTAATTAAGGATCTCTAAAGAAATATATAGGTTTCTATTTAAAAAACAGAACTTGACATCAAAATACCCTTGAAAGCTTGTTCTAGGTCGACAAACAATAGCGTAGTTTAGTTTCTCCTTCGATATAAATAAATTTTTATTTGAAACTTTTCTCATATAATGCACTGCTTTTGAGTTACTCTTTAAGACTGTCTCAAGATTAAAAACTCACCCGGTATATTACTATTTTTTTTTTTTTTTTTGGAAGATATTTAATATATTGAGTACTTTGCGACAACTCAAAATTTGTAGTAAGTATAAACTTTTCAGAATTAAATAATTTTGTTTTTTAATTTACAATATAGGGTAAGCGATTTAAGAGGTGATTTTTTTTAATTTGAAATAGCAAAAAGATCAAATTTTAATATGAAATGTACTATTTACATTTAAAATTATATTTAAATTTGATTGAATTGCCATAATTCCTCTTTATTATTGTTATGGAAGACATAAATAGATACCCCTCCTTTATGTCATCACAAATTGCGAACTAAATACAGGCTGAATAGGAAAATTAGGGAAAGAGCTAAAGGGATGAGGATAAAATGATTTATGATTTGATTTCATCAGTGGTGAGGGCCTGGCTGGCTGGCTGGCTTTGGAAAATCGGGCTAACAGGCAGGAAGGAGTATTTTATTGTCCAAAAGTCATTTCCTATATATATATATATATATATATATATATATATATATATATATATATAGATATAGGGATGAGACTGAGAGAGAGAAATAGAGATGGATAATGATTTAAAATAAGCCAAAAGCCATGCCAAGCTGAGAGAGCAAATTTGACCTGGCATTAGAGCCACTGCCAAATAATTCATTTTGAATAAATATTCTTGGGTTATCGTTCTATATATTTAACATAATTAGATAGTACCTGGAGCCACCGAGCGATGCACGGTAACCCCTGACCCCCCCCCCTCCCGAAACCACACACCTCGCCCCCATCAATGCACCCCCACTCCGCCCCACCCCACCCCAACCGCGCCTCCCACCCCCGGATCCCCCACAACTGCACCCCACCTCCTGCACCTCCCACATCCACCCCGCACCCCAGTTTTTGCATTTCTAGCTTTCTAATGGTCTACATATTATGTGTATATTTGTTTACTCGTACACCAATTTGCCCACATTCGTTCATATTGATAAACATTATAAAAAAATAAATGGGAAAAAAATAATCGTAAGTATAGGATCTGAAATAAAAACATAAAATTAAATAAGATTTGTTTCCAAGTTATATAAAAAAAAGCCACTTCGACCACTTTATTTGTAAACACACCTGTAATGTTATGATTTAGACACCTGTTAATTAAAATCAAACAAAAATTAAACCAATTATTTTACATGAATTAATGTATACATTGTATTTTAGCTTCGACTCCGGAGATTATTTCTCCACCATCGAGTGTCCTTGATCATCTTTAGTCCTTGTTTTTTAGTAAGAGGGAAAAAACTAATTAAAAGAGAAAAAAAAACCTCTTTTCCGATAGTTATTCCAATACCATATTGCGGAAATTAATCCATCCCTGTCCTTTTTTTTTTTATAAATTTTATTAAACCAATTATTTTACATTAATTAATGTATACATTGTATTTTTGCTTCGATTCCGGAGATTACTTCTCCACCATCGAGTGTCCTTATTCATCTTTAGTCCTTGTTTTTAATAAGAGGAAAAATCTAATTAGATAAAAAAAACCTCTTTTCCGATAATTATTTCAATTCCATTATTCCCCAATCAAGTCGATTGGTATCCTCTCCCTCATCCTCCTCAACCCACCATCCTCCTAATCAAACAAAATTCCTAATTTTAATATAATATATTAATATTTGCTATAACCTATTAGTGGGTTTTAAAATAAAAAAAAACCAATTAAAAATAAAAGATAATTGAAAAATATGTAAACAAACTTTTTTATTGAGATTTTCATCTATCAATAATTACTTTAATTAAGAAAAGATCAATTGAGATGAAACTGTAGATTCTTGTGTGGTTTATTAGATCCAATTGTGACAAAAGAAGGTCAATTTTGGTGGGTGTTGTTTTCGGAGTATTATTTTGGAAGGCGTATTCTTTGATAAAACACTTCTATTTAAACAATACAATATTTTGAGCTAGAAAAAAAGTCAGATTTTGGCCGATTTCCAGTTGTCCTGGAGCCGTGAGTACAGGATGTCTGTACCGAAATCTTATAGTTATCGTCCTCTGAATCTACAATCTAGATTATTAAGATTTTGGACCATTTTATTATACCAAAGGAATATGTACGGTAAATACTGAAAGTGCTCATCGCTTTACTTTTTATGAAATTGATGAAAGAAGAAGTTATACCAAAAATGGGCATCCCCTAAAGGCCTGGGTGAAAAGAAGAAAAAGAGGGGGTTTTATTGGCTGGGTAGGGGTCGAAGGTATCTGTGGATGCGGGTCTTAAACAGCTGAAGGTTATAAGTCGCGGGGAAGACGGTGGCGAGTTCCAGTCTCTGGAGGCCATAGAGATAAAAAAGTTGGCGAAAGCGATTGTTCGATTTTTATCTAATTTGTCAGCGAAGGGGTGCTGACAAATCTTGGTGAATGTACATTTCGGTGAACATATTCTTTAAATCAAGGGTAGCCAACCTTTTCAGCAGACGAGCGAAATTTATTAATATTTAAATAATATAATATTTGAACTTATATATTTCTAACTTGAAATAATGATCTTAAATAAATTTTTATAATTTTTCTAATTAATACAACAAAGAATAATGGCTATATCAATGAGAATTGTTTTGACCGCGCTTATTTGAAAAAGATATTTATCGCGAGACTACTGCGGATTACGCTATTGAAGTCTGCGGAGTCTTAATTAATGGCAAGCATCTAACATACATGCTAATAGACCGAGCGCTCTGGACTGGGAGATTGAATATATAACATCTGAGATTTCAAATTCACTTGGTGATCCATCCGAATGTCTTGCGGGCTATACGCGAAATGACGTTGGATTGTAGCTAAGTGGATCACATCTTTTTCTCTCTTTGTCCAGACTTAAGACTCCGCAGACTCCAATAGCGCAATCCGCAGTAGTCTCGCGATAAATATCTATTTCAAATAAGCGCGGTCAAAAACAATTCTCATTGATATAGCAATTATTCTTTGTTATATTAATTAGAAAAATTATAAAAATTTATCTTCCACTTTCCACTGAGGTTAGTTTAATGCAAAGGAGACCATTTAAGACCATTTTCAATTTTTTTGTTAATTTTCCACTGGCTTCAAATAAATTAAATTCTTTTAATAAAATCTCCAATTTCTTTCTGACGACATTCTTTTTCTTTAATAATCCTTTAATTTTAATATTTAAGATTTTATATCAGTGAAATAATAACTAAGTGTTATTGAAATTAAATTAAACTTACATTAATTCACAAAGATGCTGCAATCGTTTAATTATTTAAACTTTAAATCTATTCTTGGTGTAACTTTTTTTTTATGTTAATTAAAGCCAACAAGCAACCATGCTATAGTTGCGACCACATCATCGCTTCCCAGCAGGTGAGATGGTGGTCAAGCACTTGTCTAGTCTAATGTAAAACAAAACAAAACAAGAAATAAGTATATTTATTTTTTTGAAGGAAATAAAACACTAACGGAGAATCAAACATATTTACAGTATTAGACAATTTAAAAATATTTAAAAGTGAGACATCTGACTTTGTTTTGCAGAGATAAGTGCATCAAAATTGATCTCGAGATTTTCTAAATGAACATCAGTAATTCGTGTTCTCACTTGTGATTTCATACAAAGCTGGTGAAGAAATATATAGGTTCTAGTCAGATATTCAGCGCCTGTCAACGCAACCCGCAACGCAGGGCGTTCTATTTGAATGCATACCCTTCATTGTACAGGCGCTGCGCTGAATTACTTCAATCAAAGGCTTGCTTAATTACTATGTCAAAAACAAACCTACATGTCTTTTTGTATCTTTTAGACAGTCGTGAAACCAAACAAAAATGGAAGAAAAGTTGAAACTTTTTCAAGACTCTGTATGTCTACCAATTAGAGTCGCCTTAGGGCCAGTTTCATAAAAATAGGATGACCCTATGCTAGGGAACATCTTGGGGTTACCTCTTGAAATGTGTTTCATAAAAAACAAACATAGGGTGATCTTAAACTTAACCCCCCTATATTTAACTCTCCGAAATTGATGGGTTAACCTTTATCCTGGGGATAACCCTATGTTTATTTACACTAGAAAAACATTTTATAGGTTAGAGTTTCAAATCAAAAGAATTCAAAACAAATCGTTATATTATTTATTTTTATAATATTATTATTTTTATATAATATTAAATATAGTCAAATATACCTATATACATGTATATAGAATTTTAATTTATGTTAACACGGAACTAGAATAAAACAAAAGAATTCATTATATAGGTATATTTTTTAAAAGTAAATATCTAATAAATTAAATTAAAAAAATTTCAAACTAAAATCGAAGAAAGCAGATATTTCTAATAAAATAGCTAAATTTTTATATTTATTTCGTAGAATAAAATTAGATCGGAAACGATTGGAGTCAGCATTAAATTCTGATGCCAAATCATCCCATATTTTTACTTTATTTTTTCTTTAAATTAGCATCAGAATCTGAACGCTAAGATTCCAACACATCTTTATATTTATTAACGAGAAAAACAAGATGTTTCTCCTCTTCTATTGTGAAATTGGGAGTTCTTTTACGCTTAATTGAAGATTGGTCCTAAAATTTAATATTCACTTATTCAATACATTTCAAATTTTTAAAATTACATGATTTGTCTCAGTTTTGTTGTATCTATATATTTACTTCTTTACCAATTTATTTTTATATGATAAATAGAAAAAAAAATTTTTTGATTGTTTTTAAATAATAAAAGAATAAATAAATCTTTATTCCTCGACCTGCTTAGAGGCACAAGTCCTCAGTGGCTAGGTCCTCCAAACATCAATACAATCTAGCTACAATACATTAACAAACATCAATACAAATTAATTACAACAATTTAACAAATAATAAACAAAAGAAAAAAAGAAGAAAAAAATAGAAATGTATGCTCATTAACAAATAACATGACCATAGATTTCCATCAAAAGACAAAAAGTAATTTAAAAATTCCGCGCAAAAACCCGATACCAGGAGCAAGCGACGCATTAGCCATCCCGGCATTTGCCATAAGTTGTTAAGGAAACCTGGTCAAAACCTTAACAAGGATGGTATGACCTCTCTCTACCTCAGCTAATCTCTGCTTGTGAGAACTAAATAAAATTTTGTACAATTCTAGGACTTTAGGACTTGACAAAATTTATAATTGATTTAATCATAGGAGGCAGAAGACTATAATCCCAAGTAGTAATAAATAGACAGACTTCCACAAATCAATGCCAGATCCTACAAATGAATGCAAACCTACATATTAATATCTGAATTAACTAACTTGTAGGAACCAGACTATATTTAAATTAATACCATTCTTCCCTATATCCTTATAATCTATATAACCATCTGAATCATCCACATAACAAAAATACCACCACTGGTTTCAACACCTATACTTCTAGTCCCACCCTGGATTGACTATCCCTTTTAACCATATTATCTAAAAAAAAGAAAAATATTTTAAAAATAAACAAAATATTTACCTTAGTAACGCAGAGATTTCCTTATTCCAGCCTAATTTCAAAACCAACCCTTGCTTTTCCTATCTCTAAATGGAAAGAAGAGTTAACAAACCCCCTTCCCCAAAAGAGACAAAAAAAGAACTAATAAAAACCTACCAAAAAGCTTCAAATTCGAAAGACAGCTTTTTGTTTACTATAAAATTAGAATACAAGACATTCATTCATTTGAATGAAATGAATACAAAACAAAAAAAAATTAACATAATTGTTTTTTTTTTCTAAAAATAACTAAAATCTAGGGAATTTGGCAGTTGCCAACCTATTTTCCTACCCTTGACTCAGGATGAGACTAACTCGTCGAGTATTTTTTAACCGACTTCAAAAAAGGAGGAGGTTCTCTATTCGATTGAATTTTTTTTTTTTTTTTTTTTTTGTGCCTATGTTACCTCATATCTCCGCCAATTGTCAACCGATTTTGAAAATTTTTTTTGCATTGGGTCCAGTCTAGCTTCCGATTGGTCCCATTTTTTTTCGATTTTTTCATAGGTATTAGACCTTTTTTATTAGGTTTGTTTAGGTTTGTTTAGACCTAACCTCTTTGTTTATGAACCGATTTCGATGGTTCTTTTTTTATCCGAAAGGGGGTGTCTTAGGGATGGTGTCATATTAATTTAGTCAAGTTCTGATGATATAATCACTATTAATAACATCACTAAAAAGAGAAAAATAAAAATTTTTAAGAAAAAAATAAAAACCGACTTCAAAAAATTAAATGCAACAAATATAAAAATACACTAAAAGGTATAAAATAATTATTATCTTATTTAGTTACAACTAAACGACGAAATATTAACACGAAATTACTTTTTGAAGTTGGTGCCAAACATATACCTTTTATGAATCGCACTCAACGGATCTTACTTAAGTACGTTTGGCGGGTACGCTCGCTTATAGGTATAGTTGGTTTGGCACCGACTTTAAAAGTAATTTCGTGTTAATATTTCGATCGTTTAGTTGTAACTAAATAAGATAATAATTATTTTATACCTTTTAGTGTATTTTTATATATGTTGCATTTAATTTTTTGAAGTCGGCATTTATTTTTTCTTAAAATTTTTTATTGTTTTATGAAATTTATATTGTTTGGAACTCCAAGTTAACAACTCTCAACCTAGAGTTGAGTAAGCCGAGGATTATTTTTTATGAAACTGGCCCTTAATAATAAACTCTTCCTCATATCTACCAGTCTTTCCTCTAAGAGTTCAGCCCGCTTAAGGTAGTTGTATCACCAAATGTATTTTCTTATGATTTTTATGAAATTTAGACATTTATTTAAATACTTGTGCATTGATTGGAGGCAAAACGAAATTTATGAACAATATAGTTCCGGGGATATTAAATTCCCAAAGATAGGGTTTTTCAGACTTGTATACATTGAACTATACGGAATACTGGAAAGTTAACATTACATACATATTTAATTATAATTAAGAAACTCTTCTTACCAATGTTATAAAAAACTAAGCCAACATTAAACAATAACTAATACATTTTTTAAGAAAATTTTAATTCATAGTTACAGCACAGTTTCTGAGATAATAATTAAGTATCTGGCCACCGAGCGATGCTCGGTAAATTTTTGCTTCAGTTAATAGCAATATATTAATCCGCGTAACCCCCCTCGCCCCCCGGATCCCAACATTTCACCCCACCTCCTGTCCCCTACACCTAGACCCCCCCCCCCCACACCACCACCACTGCAACCCACCTCCTGCACCCCCACATCTACCCCGTCCACGCACCCAGTTTTTGCATTTCTAGCCTTCAGTGGCCCACAGATTATGTGTATATAGGTATATAAATAAATACGGTATAATTATTTTTTTTAATTAAATAACAATTTTTGAGTTCATCAATTAAATTGTCAAATTAATATTTGTGGGATTTAAAATTCGATTTTTAATCAATAAAATTTATTATTAAACCATTTATTTTACATGAATTTATGCATACATTGTATTTTGAGCTTCGACTCCGGAGATTACTTCTCCACCATCGAATGTCCTTGATCATCTTTTTAGTCCTTGTTTTTAATAAGAGGAAAAAACTAATTAAATAAAAAAAACCTCTTTTCCGATAATTATTTCAATTCCATTATTCTCATTCCTCGTCTATCCATTCAATCAATAAAATTGCCCAATTTTTAATATATAATAATAATTGTAATAATCTTATTGTGGGATATAAAATTAAAAAACCAATTATTTATTAAAAGAAAATTGAATAAAAATGTAAATAAACATTTTTATCGAGAGAACCACCTGTGAATAATTATTTCAATTAACGAAAATCCCATCAAAAACAACTTAGCCGAAGATGAGACCTTGACAGATCGAATGTCCAACACAAAACCCTCCTAACCAGTGAATTTCATCCAAATCGTTAGAGCCGTTTTCGAGAAACCGATATTGGATATATATACTAGGTTTACCGGAAAGTCATTACCGGTTTTTTCGAAAAAAAAACTACGTAATTTTTAAGAAAATGGAAAAATTTATTTATTCAAAAGTATTGGCCATTTTGATTCTATACATCTTACCCATCTTTCTGGCAATTTATGGATGCCATCCCAAAAAAACTGGTATATATATAATTTTTGCTCCACAAAGAGAAACAAAGAGGTTGTCCTCTGCTTGATCCGCAAATAAACATACACACATATATATCGAGATCGATATATCTGTATATATATTATTTATTTGTTTGAGACTATAGTTCTTGGTCTTCATCATCAGCCTTTCTTCAATTATAAATGTTTTTCATGGAAGTCAATGTCATACATCATATGGATATTGAAAACTTGGTGCTCCTTCGTCACTGATGAAATTCCTAGCCGACCACCAGTATTATGATATTGACTCCATGAAAAACATTTATAATTGAAGAAATGCTGATGATGAAGACCAAGTCTTCGAAACTATAGTCCCAAACAAATAAATAATAATATACAGATATATCATCTCGATATATATGCGTGTATGTTTATATTTGCATCAAGCAGAGGACAACCTTTGTTTCTTTGTGAATCAACAACTCTGCTACTCTCGGCAAAACAAAAACTTTTCAATTAAAACAATTTTTGCTCGTTTAATATAATAAGAAAATGATAAATAATGTAAAATGTATAAAAATTTTCACTAAAAACATACTGGCAACAACGCATTTATTTAACCTAAAAAGTGGGTTAACTTTAGTACTTTTTTGACGTTTTTTCCCTACAGCCATTATCGCAACAGCTTTCGATCGCTTATTAAGAACTTTTTGTTTAATAAATCTCCCTTTATAATGTACTTTATTTGACATTTCTATGATAGAATATATTCAAGGTAGGACAGTGTTCCCAGATTTGTCAAACAAGCACGGGATTGACTAGTACTGGTACATAAACAGCAAAAAGTTTTGGCCTTATGAATTATGAATCCTTATTGTCTGTTCTATATACTCTAGCATTAACTATTTGCTAGTATTGTCCCAATACAACTACCTTAAGTGTTTTCAAATAGCGAAATCATCGACAGAGCATGTTTGTAAAACGCAGGATATTTATCCTTGTCCAAATATATTTTATAGAACTCTTCCAAACCAACTTGATCTGCGTTATCAAAACACATTTGACAATGTTCTACTATTTGTAATCTTCCTAGTAACAAATTCAAGTCTAGCGCGTTGCAAATACTCAAAAAAGCACATGATCTTTTTTAAAATCCTAAAATCGATTTTGAAATTCGAGATTTAAGTCAGATATCAAAGAAGCGTATTTATCTGACACCTCCTGTGTATCGTCTGATTGTAATGACAATATAGGAATGTTTTTGTCCTCAATTGATATTCCCAAAGGCCAAGTTTCATTTGAAATGCAGAAATATGATCATATACATCAATAAAGATAAGAGTGAATAAATATTTCATTTAATATGGATTTACTATGAGTTAAGGATAATCCCCTTTATTTCTAAACATATAACCTATCCAATAGCAAATATTCTCCAGAAGCATGGTATCACTCCAGCCCTTTATAATATAAATAATTTATCCTCCCAATTAATAAATAATAAACTCGACAAAATTGATAAAATAAATAGATCTGGTGTATACAAATTAAATTGCAACGATTGCGAGGCAATTTATATTGGCCAAACTGGACGATCTTTTAAAAAACGGCATAAAGAACATTTAGCTTCCCACAGACAATTAATAAGAAACCAGCCCATAAATCCAGATTCCACTTCCGCATTTGCTAATCATCTATATGCTTTAGACCATGTACCTTCACCTTCTAACCCCTCCCCTATTCATTTCGAAAGAAAAGGATTAAGATTGGACCTTCTTGAATCCACGGAAATAAAATATGCCTTGTCGAATGATGAAAATGTTATCAACAATCAACTAGATGTAAAACCAAATATAATAGTTGATCTTTTAATATCCAAATGAAAAAATCATCCCCAACCCAGAGACATAAGTCAACGACCTTACAAACTTGCCTTTTACCCAAACAATCCTATGTAAATAAAGGTCAACCTGATATTCTTTCTTAACAATAGCTTAAGAGAAAGTGTCCTTTTAAAATAATTTTATAAATTCTGTCTCTCTGTTCAATAAACACATATATAGCCTGTTATTCAATAAGTTAAATTAGTTACTTTCTGTATTTCCTGAAGATGGGTTGATAGCCCGAAATATATATATTGAAAAAGAAAAAAATTTTATATCTTTTAATTTTTTAATTTTAATGTGAAATAAGTGACCCAGTATCCTTAACTCATAGTAAATCCATATTAAATAAAATATTTATTTACTCTTATCTTTATTAAAGATGTTTCACCTTGCACCAACACCACAATCTCTACTGATTATCATATACATCATATTAATAAATTGATCTTTCCCTTGTAGACGTGTATTATCGAGATATTTTTTAAAATAGCTCAAACCAATGAATTTTTCGAAAAAGTTGAGATATTTCCAATTTCTCTTAGCTATAATTTAAAAATATATATGATACGAATGACCCGTGTTGTAATGTTCTTTTGGTGGTATGTACAATAAAGTTAACATTTATGTTCATTTGTCCCAGCTCCGCGGACCGCAACATGACACCCATTCGGTCCGCGGGCCTTATGTTGGCCACCCCTGCTTTAGATACTTGTGGTCGAGGTTCCTATTTTTACTTTCAAATTTATATTCATAGAATACAATGTGGAAGTATTGCGATGCCCTGTCTGGGTCCTGACTCTTTGAAAGCTTGTATCTCAGAGATGAAAAAAGTTAATTTAATTTTGTAACTTCTAGGTGGAAGGAATCGATGCCCTTAATAGTTGGAAACCGGATTTGGGACATAAAACCGGATATTATAATCCCCAGAGGCAAAAAAAGAGCCTCGCGGCAAGCGTGACTTTAAAGAGTCCTCAGGTAAAGACTACGGAACCCATGGTGTCAATTAAAGTCTCAAATTGTAGTATTCAATTAGGTTGAATTTTAGCATGCGATGGTTTTGTCAAAAATCACATGGGGTCTCGTCGAGAGGCCAAAAAGTGCGATTTTTTTGATTTAGTGCGCGCAGATGTATGGATGTATGTTATCGTTTTTTTGGTCCACGATTTTTTCCACACCGTTGCACAGAATGAAATGAAATTGAAAACTCAAATTTTTTAAGAAAATAAGAGCCGATTAGTTTTGGTACATATGGCCCAAACATTAGTACTTTATTTCAGTATTTTTTAGTTTTTTCTAAATATCTTGAAAACAACTTCACCAATTTTAATGAAATTTAATATTCTAATTAAATACCTTGGGGACCACAAAAAAGGTTAAATAAAGTTTTTAGTAAAATTATATTTTAAAGTACTTTATTCTAGAGTAAGATAGTACTTTTTTAAATTCTTTAAAATTTATTCATTTGATCGTTTTAATATGCCTCATTTAACCTTGCTTAAGTAAAAATGGATAGGCTTCTCTCTGTGAAATGATAAAAATTTGGGAGGAAATTTTATAAGTAACTATAGCAACTGCGTTGTTTTCTTATCCGTTACCTTTGCTGAAGACATGGAGGAATCGACTTAAAATCAAAAATAACGATCGATTCTTATCAATTACTATCTCATTATTTTTTATTTTAACTCGATTCTTCCATGTCTTCAGCAATGGTTACCAATAATAAAACGAAACGTCAAAAATCCAATGTAGAATGGTTATTCCTCAAATATTAAATGAGAATCGGATCATTATTTTTTAATTAAAGTCAACATGAACTGCAAATTGTAAGTGATATCTGGATCAATAATAAAGGAATAAACATATTAATATTTCAAATGAATTTGACGATCATGTTGCAGTTTATTTTAAATTATAAACAATATATTATATTAATAAAAATAAAATTAAAAAAAAAAATTTTATTGGGTGTATTGACAAAAGTTCAAATATAATTTTGGTAATGTTTGCCTGGACCTCGGGTATCAATATCTTCGGCTAGGCGTCGGCGAAAAATGGCGTGTGGTATGTAAACTTTCCGATATCCCGTATAGTGCAATGTATAGTATAAGAGACTGAAAAAATCTATCTTTGTAATTTAATATCTCTGATACTATATTGTTCATAAATTTCGTTTTGCCACCAATTGATGCAGAAGTATTTAAATAATAATCTGTCTAATATTTCAAAAAAATCCTAAGAAAATGCATAAGGTGATACAACTACCTTAAATAGTTGAGCCTTACCTTGTCATTTAGCAAGAAGTAATTAGAAAGTTTGAAGCAATATTTTAACAATTACATTTGATTTGATTTTTGGCCCAAGGAGTTACCAACAAATATCTCCTGAGCGGAAAATGCGCTGACAACAAATTACGGTCAACTTTAAAATTGAATTAGTTTACATAGGAAATTTATTCATGGGTTTTCTTCTCTCTGTTCCATTTAGGTAACGCTTAGTGCAAGCAGAGTTGACTGAATTACGTCGGAATCGCCTAGCATGCTCCAAAGCAATCACAATGAACGATTAAACTCAAAAGGATAATAATAAATCCTCATTGAAGTCTTTACTTTCAATTATGTAAACACGTATTTGGGATATTATTCTATCCATAGTGCATGTTTCCTCTAGCAAGGTTATTGTACTGGGGCAAATAATAATCCCCAGCTCTGCTATTTTATTTTCAAATTATTATAGCCCAGTAAATAGAGATCCCAAAAGTGGTTCAGCTTACATTAATTGCGGGAAAATATTTTTTTACGATCGTTTGGTATGGTGTGGGTATGCCAAATCTAAGTTTGCGACCTCAACAGTCTGTGGGACAACTTTTAATGGACGAAAAACCTCGAAATTTTCTGACTTTTTCCAGTTTTCAGCTTATAACTCGAAAACGGTCCATATTTTGTAAATAACCGTCCTATAGAAAATTAAAGAGGACAAAATTTTGCGTCGATTAAAAAAATAGAAATTTGGTCCAGTAGTTTGATTTTTAATGGGGATCAAAAAAACAGCCCCCCGGATCACTTTTGAATACCTATTCCAAAAAAATAATTTTTAAGAAAAAAATAAAAACCGACTTCAAAAAATTAAATGCAACAAATAAAATACACTAAAAGATATAAAATAATTATTATCTTATTTAGTTACAACCAAACGACGAAATATTAACATGAAATTACTTTTTGAAGTCGGTGCCAAACTAACTATACCTATAAGCGAGCATACCCTCCAAACGTACTAAGTAAGATCCGTCGAGTGCGATTCATAAAAGGTATATGTTTAGCACCAACTTCAAAAAGTAATTTCATGTTAATATTTCGTCGTTTAGTTGTAACTAAATAAGATAATAATTATTTTATACCTTTTAGTGTATTTTATTTGTTGCATTTAATTTTTTGAAGTCGGTTTTTATTTTTTTCTTAAAAATTATTTTTATTTTTCTCTTTTTAGTGATGTTATTAATAGTGATCATATCATCAGAACTTGACCAAATTAATATGACACCATCCCTAAGACACCCCCTATCGGATAAAAAAAGAACCATCGAAATCGGTTCATAAACAAAGAGGTTAGGTCTAAACAAACCTAATAAAAAAAGGTCTAATACCTATGAAAAAAATACGAAAAAAAAATGGGACCAATCGGAAGCTAGACTGGACCCAATGCAAAAAATTTTTCAAAATCGGTTGAGAATTGGCGGAGATATGAGGTAACATAGGCACAAAAAAAAAAAAAAAAAAAAAAAAATTCAGTCGAATAGAGAACCTCCTCCTTTTTTGAAGTCGGTTAAAAACACGCATTTTTTTCGATTTTTTCCCATTTTGACCATGAAAGAGCACGTTTGAGACAAAGACCATTCTATACATTTTTAAACTAGATTGAATTTGATACAATTTAAACAAAGTTTCATTTTAATTGGATAATGCTGACGCGTGCCGCAATGAGGTTGTATACCTTTAGATTTATAGCTTTTTATCCAGCATATTCCATGACAGGAAATGATGCATTGTTTCAAAAAACTGCAGTTTTTCCTTCATAAAATGAAAACCACTCATCCTGGAAACTTGATTTCTGTCTCATTTTCTAGAGAATTTTGTTGAGTTGAACATTTTATAGATATCCAGCATTTTCCATAACCCTTTTGAGGATATCTATAAATCTAAGAGTTTTATCAAAAAAGTGGTCCATGTAAACGCTCAAGTAAATAAAATTTTCTAGATAATGAGAAAGAAATCAAATTTTTAAGATGAGTGGTTTTCATTTTATGAAGGAAAACTACAATTTCTTGAGACAATGGATCATTTCCTGTCATGGAAAATGCTGGATATCTATAAATCTAAGAGTTTAACAAAAAAATGGTCCAAGTAAACGTTCAATTCAACAAAATTTCCTAGACAATGAGATAGGAATCAAGTTTATAGGATGAGTGGTTTTCATTTTATAAAGTTTTTCCAAAAAGTTGCATTTTTTCATAACTTCAACCTCATTGCGCCACGGGTCACCATTACCCAATTAAAATAAAACCTTGTTTAAATTATATCAAATTCAATCTAGTTTAAAAATGTATAGAGTGATCTTTGTCGAAAACATGCTCCTTTATGGTAAAAATGAGAAAAATTCGAAAAAAGTGCGAGTTTTTAGGATATTCAAAAGCGATCCCGGTGGCTATTATTTGGATCCCCATTAAAATCGAACTACTGGACTAATTTTAATCGACGCAAAATTTTCTCCTCTTTAATCTATTATGAGACGATTATTTACAAAATATGCACCGTTTTCGAGTTTCAAGCAAAAAACTGGAAAAAGTCCGAAAATTTCGAGGCTTTTTTTGTCCACCAAAAGTTGTCCCCCACACTTAGAATTCGCATACCCACACCATACCAAACGATCCTAAAAAAATCATTTCCTGTAATTAATGTAAGCTGAAACCCCCCTATTTACTGGGCTATTATCTCAGTTCATTATAATATTAAATGATACTTAGCAAACAAATATTTGGTTAACATGCAGTGGCGGAATAAGTGAGCTTGGGAGCAATAACGGTAAAGCTATGTGATAGAGATGAAACAAATTAAATAAATAAATAAATAAATAAAAAGTTAAATACAAAATATTCAATATAGTCGGTGTTCAAAGCTAAGTCTAATAATTTAATTGAAGTGAATGACTAGCATCCAAATGAGATTTTTTTTCACAGTCAAATTAATTTATTTCATCGTAAAAATCAATAAATTTGCCATACTTGACTGACTTTAATTAAGACACCTTTACAATGCATGTTCATGGATGATTTGTAGTTTTTAATTAACTGACGAATTTCCATTCTGTCAGGTTCTAACCCCATCGCCCTCGGTATTCCCCCCGTCTGACATTGATGAGAACCTTTCAACGTTAAATGACTGGAATCCTTTGAGATCGTCTTTTGCAAGTTTATTATAAATCTAATTTTCACAAAGCCATTTAACCAAAGACTCATTCCACGTGATATTTGATGTATTGGTAGAACTATATCAATTATTAATCAGGGGTGCCCACAAGGGGTTAAGACGCAGAGTGTGTCATTGAAATTTCTTGGGGGAAGGTTGAAAATTGTTGCATTTTAGCATTATACATATGCTAAAAATAAAAACGGTCAATTCTTATACACTGAAAAAACGATATATTTATAGTTAAGAAATTATATTTGATAAGAATATATGGTGAAGTTAATCATAGGGAAATTGATCTATATTCAATATGAATAAATGATATACTGTAAGTATTCTCATATTTTTGGAGCAACTCTAGATATATTAATAGTTAAGATGCCGCTATTTGAACCAAGCACCAATAAGTAAATTATGATAATATTGATATTTGCGTAAAATAGTGGGATAGTTAAATTAATAGTTGGGTATTTAAATGGAATATAATGTAATTACGACAAGAAATTATATAAACTTGAAATAAAACATTTTTTTTATTTATAATTAATATATATATATTTCTGACTGAATCATTTGATGTAGAATCTACATTACTCCAACTTTTGCTTTAACTAATCTACTTGGACCAGTTTATTGATAAAACTCTTAGATTTATAGATATCAGCATTTTCCATGACAGGTTATGATCCGAATCCTCAAAAGTGTCATGGAAAATGCCCGATATCTATAAATCTAAGACTTTATCAAAAAAGTGGTCAAAGTAAACGTAATTAGTAGAGATTGTGGTGTTTGGTGCAAGTTGAAACATCTTTAATAAAGATAAGAGTAAATAAATATTATACCTAGAATCCTTAACTCATAGTAGATCAATATTAAATATAATATTTATTTACTCTTATCTTTAACAAAGTAAACGTTCAAGTCAATAAAATTTACTAGAGAATGAGACAGAAATCAAGTTTATAGGATGAATAGTTTTCATTTTATGGAGGAAAAATTGATATTTTTTGAAAAAATAGATCATTTCCTGTCATGGAAAATGCTGAATATCTATAAATCTAAGAGTTTTAACAAAAAAACGGTAAAGTAAACGTTCAATTCAACAAAATTTCCTCTAAAATGAGATCAAAATAAAGTTTCTAGGATGAATAGTTTTTATTTTATGAAGAAAAAATTGCGATTTTTTCAAAAATTGCATTTTTTTCAAAATTTCAACCTCATTGCAGGAGGGATTACAATTATTCAATTAAGATGAAACTTTGTTTCCATTTCAGAAAATTTAATCTATTTTAAAAAATGTGTAAAGTGGTCTTTGTCGAAAACGTGCTCCTTCATGTTCAAAATGGGAAAAAAAT
Organism: Forficula auricularia; assembly: GCA_024734495.1. Taxonomy (NCBI): domain Eukaryota; kingdom Metazoa; phylum Arthropoda; class Insecta; order Dermaptera; family Forficulidae; genus Forficula; species Forficula auricularia. Next base: position 1,194,582 of record JALMQS010000267.1, read on the forward strand.
CGAAAAAAGTGCGAGTTTTTGGATGATCCGGGGGAAAACTTGGATTTTGCGCTTGAGCTCAAACGACTGGTCGGAGAAAAAATATAAATAATGAAATTTGTAGTAAATTTTATGAAGTTTTCTCATATAATTCACTGTTTTTGAGTTATAAGACTGTCTCAAGATAAAAAAAAAAAAACTCAACCGGTATTTGCAAAAAATCAAAACTACCCCAAAACTTTCCTCATAGGAGCCCATTTGAGCACAATTTGACTGGACTAATTATATTTCTTTAGGTATAGGTACTGTTTATGGTCTTATAAAATTAAGTGAGACCTATTTTTGTAATATAGCATGTGATTATTATCATATGTAAAATTTTAGCAATGTTCACTTGCATTCAAAAAGAGAAGGCTTTATTACACCTGATTATTATATGCTCTTTTAATCAAGTTTGATTTTTATACAATGTATTAATTATCTCGGAAAGTTTGACTGAACTTCTTAAAGATATAGTATTCAAGTTGACTGAGAAAAGCAATATTTTTTAAAGATTAAAGTAAAATAGGAGTTTGTAATTTTTCAAATTATTTCTGACAAAACTTTATAGTGTCACTGAAAAAAAGAAACTAAATGATGTGCGTGATCAAAATTAATGATTCTACTTAAAGTGATTTTAAAAAGTGGTTCACAGAAATAAAAAAAAAACGTTCCCATTTCTTTTTTTTTCTCTTTTTCTTTTTTTTTTGGCTTTTCGGCACTTCTAGCCATAAGCCCAATTACGATACTAGCCATATTTTTGAAACTTGTCTCATACACTTCGCGCTCAGATTTTTAGCCGGCTGCCTCCAGAGTCGTGATTCGAACGCTGGGTCCCCTGGTGCCGGCTCGCTGTCACGCTACCGCCTAGCCTACCGACCCCCCCATTCTTATTTCTTTGTTTCATTAAAGTTGAAAAAATAAATTGATATTCGTAATAATCAGAGGTGTTCAGATTACAGGCCTTCAGTAATCGATTAATGATTACAGATTACATTGGTTTTGCTTGCTTAATTAGATTACAGATTAACGATTACTTCCAGGCGGCGTCAATCTGATTACATGTAATTAGATTGACGTCTCCTGATTACTGATTAATTTAAGAAGAGGTAAGGTCTTTAATAAATTAACTAAAAATATATAATAGATGAAATATAATTATTATATCTACTCTTATTAAACGACCAAAAATTGTATATTTATTTGTATATGTATTTGTTTTTATATTTGTATCTTGGTTATATTTTGAAAACGACTCTACCGATTTTGATGAAATTCACGGGTTTGGGGTTTTTGGGGTGACAATTCAATCTGTCACGGTCTCATCTTCGACAAAATTGTTTTTGATGGTTTTTTTCGTAATCAAATTAATTATTCTCAGGTAGACAAATCCCATTCTTAGGGTTTTAAAAAAGGTTACTCTTTTCATTTTGTACCCAGGAAGACAATGGGTTGCCTTAATACGTTGTTCTAAAAGGCCTTGAAGAAGCATTGTGATTGTGGATTTTAACATATTTTGTTCTCCATAAACGTTAGAAATATTGGAGTAATTTTTATTTTTATGAATAAAATGATAGTGTAAATTATCTTCTTCTTTTTTTGGACTGCCTCATCGATATCCACTTAGTTAGAAATATTAATAAACGTTTTATAATTGTTTTTATAAAGAATTTTATTTATTTAATAGAATAAAAAATAATCAAGAATTTATTTAAAAATATATTTCGCATAAGCAAGTCTCAATTTTCTGAAAAAACAACACATTTTGATAGGTTTTATTTATTAACAATTGGATGAATAAAAATGAATCATATGGTTGAATCAAAACAGGTGCAGGAGGTAGGGTGCAGTGGTGGGGGATTCGGGGGTAGGGCGAGGTTTCGGGGGGGGGTACAGTGGGCGAATACTATATATATCTGTATTTTTTTTAATTCGAAAACGGCTCTCAAATAAAAATCGACCTTTTTATCAGAATTTTAAATTAAAAATAATATTAAAATAAAGGTTTTAACTGAAGGAAGAAGTTACCGAGCATCGCTAGAAAACAGTTTCCTCTTTGAATTTTAAATTACTACTTGCTTTTAGCTCAATTAGAACTCGAGTTATAACTATATAAATTGACATGTTCTGATGTGGCCATCCACTTGACTTTACCACGCACTTCTGTTTGAGTTTGGTACAAGGGCCTAAATTTTAATTTTTTTGACCCTACAACTCCCCCCCCCTCCCCATTTTGGTCGGTTAGTTTTTGCACTTTTAGTCTTCTGGTAGTTCACTGATTATGTATTCAAAATTTGGTTGAGGGCTAGATTTTCATATTTTGACCCCGCCCCCCCATTTCGGGCGGTTAGTTTTTGCATTTTTAGAGGGTCCACTGATTATGTATAGAAAATATGGTTGAGTTTGCCCAAATGGCCTAGATTTTTTAACTAACCAAATAACAAACTAATAGACATTTTAATAAAACAGTTATTATCTCGAAAAATATAATGTTTTCGATGTTCTCTTAAAAAATCATATAAGATGGTGTCATTTATTAGATCCGATGGAATGGATTATTTTTAATTATATGTCTGAGAGTCAAAGGTGAGCCAGATGGCCCAGAATGCTGTTACTGGCACCCGGGTTCGATTCCCGAGAAGGTGAAAAACAACCCTTCTGACATATAATTAAGTTATAACTAAAAAACTAAGACACTATGTTTTTATCTATGTTTATTATCCTTTATAATCATGTAATTTTAGTTTTTACTTTACCATAAGGGTATGGTCAAAGTATTGCATGAAAAAAGTGTTTTTTTTTTCGAAATATCTCAAAAACGGCTGAAACTATTTTGATTAAAAAAATTGGGCGAAACCTTGGCATTGCGGTCTACAAAAAAGCCCTAAAAAATGAACATCGAAAATGAAAGATTTCAATTTTCCGATGGTGATAGATTCAAATTTTCTTAGAAAATCATGAGAGAGTGTCATCTATTGGATCAGATGGAATGGATTATTTTTAATTATATGTCATAAGGGTTGTTTTTCACCCTCTCGGGAATCGAACCCGAGTGCCAGTAACAGCAATCTGGGCCATCTGGCTCACCTTTGAAATCTCTCAGACATATAATTAAAAATAATCCATTCCATCGGATCTAATAGATGACACCATCTTATATGATTTTTTAAGAGAACATCGAAAACATTATATTTTTCGAGATAATAATTGTTTTATCAAAATGTCTATTAGTTTGTTATTTGGTTAGTTAAAAAATCTAGGCCATTTGGGCAAACTCAACCATATTTTGTATACATAATCAGTGGACCCTCTAAAAATGCAAAAACTAACCGCCCGAAATGGGGGGGGTCAAAATATGAAAATCTAGGCCTCAACCAAATTTTGAATACATAATCAGTGGGCTGCCAGAAGACTAAAAATGCAAAAACTAACCTACCAAAATAGGGGGGAGGGTTGTAGGGTCAAAAAATTAAAATTTAGGCCCTTGTACCAAACTCAAACAGAAGTGCGTAGTAAAGTCAAGTGGATGGCCACATCAGAACATGTCAATTTATTTAGTTATAACTCGAGTTCTAATTGGGCTAAAAACAAGTGGTAATTTGAAAATCAAAGAGGAACCTGTTTTCTATTAAGTGAATGAAATATTTTGATTTCAAATATTTCTGTTTAATATCTAATAGGACTCAAAAATAGATCAAAATGGAATTTTTCGTCATTTTTACTGATAATATCTCAAAACTCTTACGTGTTGTAAATAAGCTGACGTGTTCTGATGTGGCCATCTACTTGACTTTACCATACAACCTCGCCCCTAAAATTATTTATAATCATGTAGGGGGGTTTAGTTTTTGCATTTTTATACTTCTGGGGTCCCACTGAATATGTATACAAAATTTGGTTGAGTTTAGTAAATGGCCAAGATTTTTATTTTTTGACCCCCCCCCCCCCCCATTTTGGGAGGTTAGTTTTTGCATTTTTAGACTTATAGGAGGTCCACTGATTATATATACAAAATTTGGTTGAGTTTGCCCAAATGGCCTAGATTTTTAATTTTTAACCCCCACCCCCCACCCTCCACCCCCCTTAATTTTGGGTCGATGTGCACCAAAATCTAATCAGCTCTTAATCTCAATGGACTAAAACTACGCGTGAAATTTGGTTTTCACACTAGTTTTTGAGCTAGCTCGTCCACAAATTTGGTAACGCACAGACTAACTAACTAACTAACAGACATTTTGACAAAACAATTATTTTCTCGAAAAATATAATTTTTTCGATGTTCACTTATTAGGGCTTTTTGTAGAGTGAAATGCCAAGGTTTCGCTCAATTTTTTTAATCAAAATAGTTTCAGCCGTTTTTGAGATATTTCGAAAAAAAGAAGGAAAAAACACTTTTTTTCATGCATGATTACAATACTTGACCATACCCTGTATGGTAAAGTAAAAATCGGGAAATTAGATGATAATCAGTGTACAAAACTCTACTGGAATACATTGCTAGGTTTACAGGGAGAAATTTTTGTTGATCACTTTAATCGGTTACAGATTATGATTAGTAATCTGTAATCTACATATCATTCGACTCAAACTCACTAGAATTCAGGGATAAAATTTCAATGCTAGGCGTAACTCTAGGGTCTGGCCTTTCATGGAATGACCATATCTCAACCACTGCTAAAGCTGCAGCGCGCAAGCTTGGTCTCCTATTTAGGTCTAGACGCTGTTATACTCCCAATCAACTTCTTATACTGTATAAGGCTCAAATTCGTCCTTGTCTCGAATATGGCTCTCATCTGTGGAGGGGTGCCTCCAAGCATTCTCTTGCTACACTGGATGCAATTCAGAAGCGAGCAATTAAACTAATTGGAGACCCGACTCTAACCAACTCACTCGAGTCCCTGGCTCAACGAAGAACCGTTTCTGCCCTTTCTCTGTACTACAGATACTATCACGGTGTCTGCTCAGTCGAGCTGAAATCAATTATTCCCCCTAATGCCCTCTTTACGAGAAACACGCGGTTTTCTAACGCTCAGCACCCCTTCGCTGTCAAATTGGATAAAAGTCGAACAAGCGCTTTTGCCAACTCTTTTATACCTATGAACTCCAGAGACTGGAACTCGCTCCCTGCCACCATCTTTCCCGCGACTTATAAACTTCAGATATTTAAGACCCGTATCCACAGATACCTTCGACCCCCGCCCAACCCATAAAATTCTTTCTTCTTCTTTTCACGATGGAGGGGCCAACCCAGCCCTTTAGAGGTTGCACCTTTTTGGTGTAACTCTTTCTCTCATCATTATCATTAAAAAAAATCTTCTTACTTTCAATCGATTTTATCGACCAGCTCTGGTAATAATGGAATTCACAGTGAAAAAATAATAATCTCAAAGAATTGTATTCAATTTCTTACTATCTCATCCCTTCAGGTTTATTATAGAAATGAAAATGATTAAATAAAGAATTTTATGATTTCGTCTTGCTAATAATAATATAAGTAGTAGGTAATGGAGATTTCTCTAAAAAAATAAAATATTAAATGAAATAGATAATATATTTAGGTGAAATCTTCTTATGAATAAGTAAGAAGAACAATAAACTTTCTTTTTATTACATGAGTTTGATTACATTGCATAAGATTATATCTCCTTTTCCACCCTCATCTTCATTGCTTTACGAAGTGAAAACTAAATAAATGAAATGCCTTTAAACATTCACCTATATATATGATGCAGAATTAACAATTCGTCTTCTACTTTTTGTATGTGCAAAGTTCACTCTCTCCAGTCGACTGGAACTGGGAAGCTTTTGATAAACGACCTTTATTGGAATTTGCAAACTTTAAATGTCGAGCTCTAGTACAGGGTACAGGCCAAGGAAAGGTTTGCTATCGAGCCTTGAAATTCTCGCTCGCTCTCTCTTTAGCCCTTTTTTTTCATCTTTTAAAACTCTGAATGGAGGTCGAAAAAGAGATGATGGAAGGGCTCTGAGGAACAGTTTTACCAAAAGCATGTTTGTGTCAATGTATTCATAATGTTATTCAGTAGACTATGTCATAAAATATAGAAAATAAATACAGCATATATATTCCACGAAAAGTACATTTCATTTTATAATGGTACAAATTTATACAAATTTATTTGCCAAAAAAATGATATTATATGGAACAGGGCCGAGCCGACATGTGGAGAATGTGGGCAAAACACACGGGCAGAAAAACAGCTAGACCAATGTTTCCCAATGTGTCTTTTATTTTTAATTTTTACTTTACCATACAGGGTATGGTCAAGTATTGTAATCGTGCATGAAAAAAGTGGTTTTTTCCTCTTTTTTTCGAAATATCTCAAAAATAGCTTAAACTATTTTGATTAAAAAAATTGAGCGAAGCCCCGGTATTTCGCTCTACAAAAAAGCTCTAATAAGTGAACATCGAAAAAATTATATTTTTCGAGATAATAATTGTTTTGTCAAAATGTCTGGTTGTCCGTCTGTTAGTCTGTGCGTTACCAAATTTTATGGACGAGCTAGCTCAAAAACTAGTGTGAATATCGAAACCAAATTTCACACGTAGTTTTGGTCCACTGAAATTAAGAGCTGATTAGATTTTGGTGCATATCGATTCAAAATTAAGAGGGGTGGAGGGGGGAGGTTAAAAACTAAAAATCTAGGCCATTTGAGCAAACTCAATCAAATTTTGTATACATAATCAGTGGGCCCAGAGTAATCTAAAAATGCAAAAACTAACCCTCTTCCCCTACATGATTATTAATAATTTTATTAAATATTAAATATAAGTGAGGGTCCAGGTTGTATGGTAATGTCAAGTGGATGGCCACATCAGAACACGTCAGCTTATTCAGATTTAGAAGCATATAACACATTTTCCAGAAATTTTTTTGAAATGGTAAAAATATGTCATTTTGCAGTGGGGAAAATGTGTCATATACATTTCAATATGCATTTTTTAGTCTACTTCATGTTAAATTAATTATAACAAATACATTATTTTTGGTTACGAATTTTTTTAAATTTATTTTTACACCCTTTTTGTTTAAATTAAAAAAATAAATAAATAAATAAAATGAAATTAGTTTTAAATTATCTTAGGATTCACAAGAAATAATAGTAATAATAATAATAATAAAATAACAGCGCGAAAGAAAGGAAGAGAGCAAAACAGAAAAGCAACTAATTAAATTTAGCTTTAGTTTACTTAAATATAGAAGTCTGCAAAAGTAGTTACCTTTATTTAAAAAAATTAAAGTTTACAAAATTTGATAGTACCCGTATATAGCACAGAGACCAAAATAAAACCCAAATGCAACTTTTTTAATTGGTTGAATTATAGTCTTTATATAGTTTTAATTAGGTTGAATTACGGTTTCTAAACGGTAGTTATATCTAGTTTTTTTCCGTTTTGTAACTGTTTTATTATCGATAAATTATAGTATATATATATATAATGTTGATTATTGTTTTTATTAAAGAATTGTGTAATTAATCATTATATTAATCAAATCAAAGAAATATTTAATAATAAATAAACAGTTGCAAATCGGTGCCAAAAATGTTGGCGACAACCTTTTTGGAACAGTTGCATTATAATCTTTGCGACTATAATTTAACGATAATACAACAGTTGCAAAACGGAAAAAACGAGACATAACTACCGTTTAGATACCGTAATTCAACCTAATTAATACTATATATACACTATAATTCAACCAATCAAAAAAGTTGCATTTTGGTTTTATTTTGGTCTCTGTGCTATACGGAGAAGGTACCTAAGTAGCTACAACAATTGTCTTTTGTAAAAAATTTTACATAGGGGGCATAAGAATTTTAGAAAGGCTTAGGTGGGGCATGGCACAAAAGTTTGGGAAACACTGAGCTTGACTGACACTTGACTAACCGTCTCTCTAGAGCAGTAGTTCCCAATCATTGGTCCGCTGGCCACCAGTGGCCCATAAGAACTGAAATATGGTCCGCGAAAGATTTCAAACTTTGAATGAACGCGCGGCGATGAATAATAAATAGAGAAACGACAGATGTAAGTAAAGATGATCAACTCATGGTTTACGTGCGGTATCCAGGTTTAACAGTTATACAGGAGGACATTTTATTTTGCAAACCAATGTCAACAACAACTAGGGGTGAAGATATTTTTCTTATGGTCGATTCGTTTTTTAAAGAAGAAGGATTAAATTGGAATCAGTGTTTCAGTATTTGCACCGACGCCGACGGTGCAGCTGCCATGACAGCATCTCAAAAGGGATTTTCGACAAGAGCAAAACAAATGAATCCACAAATTATATCGATTCATTGTTTGTTACATAGACAAAATCTTGCTTCAAAAAATTTATCACCCGAATTATGTATCGTTTTGGATGAAATTGTTGCGATAGTCAATTTTATCAAATCAAGAGCTCTTAACTGCAGAATTTTCCGCGAATTGTGTTTCGAATTTGGTGCAGAATACGAACATTTATTATATTATTCTGAAGTTAGATGGCTGTCCCGGGGCAAAGTTGTTCAAAGAGTATTATCATTACGGACAGAAGTTGAATTATTTTTGAGAGAAAAGAAACACCCATTAGCATCTAAATTCTCTGAGTTGAAGTGGATTACTCAAGTTGACTTATTTGTCAGATATTTTATTTGAAATAAATAATCTAAATACGTCTATGCAAGGACGTAATCATACTATTATTGAATTAACTGAAAAAATTACATGTTTTAAAAATAAACTCAAATTATGGAGAAATAAGGTTGAAGTAAAGAAACTTGCTTCATTCCCGACTCTGAATTTACTTGTTGAAGACAATAATATTGATATCACAGATTTTGAAATACAGAAAATTATTATTAATCATTTAGAAAAACTAATAGCAGACTTTGATCGATATTTCCCTGCAGACGATGTTTTCAAATATAATTGGGTTCGAATGCCATTTAATTTTGATGTAAGTGATTTGCATGAGGAATTTGTTAATATTAATCAATTTCAAGAACAATTAATAGAAATACAAAGTGACCAAGCACTTCGATACAATTTCTGCAAAAACACTGAATCTTTATGTGCTTTCTGGTTAAAATTAAAAACCGAAAAGCCAATAATTGTTAAAGAAGCCCTAAAAGTATTATTGCCCTTTTCAACAACATATATGTGTGAGGCTGGTTTTTCGGCTCTGTGTGTAATCAAAAACAATTACCGGAACAAGTTAAATCCTGAAATAGATATAAGGTGCTCCTTGACAAGCATTCAACCGAGGTTTGAAGATCTTGTAAAGTGTATTCAAGCACAAGGTTCTCATTAAAACTGTATGATTGCATTTAAAATTTAAAAGACTTAACATATGTATAGCTATTTCTTTTTTAGGAACAATTTAAAATGTCAATTATTTTCAAAAAGTTATAAATATATTTTAATTTGGTCAATAAAAATTATTAAAAACACTTGATAAGTAATTAAAGTATTCTTAGATCGAAAAGTACTTTTGTTTATCTTTATTATTATTAAATTCATATACCATTTGTAAGTTATGAAAATCATCATCGTTGGATAAATGCGGGGTTTAAATTTACTTTAATTTTTTATATGCTTTCTCCAAATTTGAGAAAGATATAGAGAAAAACGAAGGACCGGGTTTATATCTATTGTTTAGCTTAACAACGAGGTTGTAAGGCTCGCAGCGAATAGGTTGTAAATCTATTCCACTAAACAATCGATATCAAATTATAGCTTCGATAAGGACGCTAGTTCTTTTTAACATATATATACCTGTTCGAACTCTTAAGCTCAAAATTAGTATCTTTAAGGATGGATGTCTATAGGAAAGAAATGAAAGATAAATTTCTCTTTAACAAAAACTATATTTTTTAATGTAAAATAATGAATGTGTTGATAAAACCAAAAGATAAAATGAAAACAAAGAAAATTAACTTAGATTGTATATATACGTAGATATATATACACTTTATAACTAAATACTTAAACTTTTAGACATATAATATATTTTATTATATGTCTAATTACAAATGAATGGTTTCAGTGGTGGTAAAGGGCAGCCTCTGAATTATCTGCGCTGGGAGAGATGAATAGGTGTTCCTTTTGTCTCGGAACCAATGATGGGAATCGCTTTTGAGTGTAGGCACCTTGGGTGTGGACACTTTCAATAAATGTAAAAACCTTAATTGAACCTTAAGGCCACTTTTAATGATATGCTACTGAGTTCAACTTTATCTCTATAATTTTAATTATAGAGATTTTTGCTTTTATTTAGTAATGCAATAGTACTAAATATTTAATGACTATAACGAAAAATATAGTCGAAGATTTTGTTGAACTAGTGAAAAAATGTGTTTGCGAAATGCTTCTATGCTTATGAAGACAACGATTGAAATAAGAAAGAAAGGAATTGTTCTTTGAGCGGGATCAGGGGAATAAAGGAAATGCAACTTGGGGTTTTTTCGTTTTTGTCTGGAGCCCCAAAATCCCTAGTGCCAAGAGTTTTCGCTCCTCTTTTTTGAATCATGTTTTGTACCTAATATTTTAGAATTATATTTAACCAATCGTAGTATTGGAGATTCTTTACGAATACAATCTAAAATAAAGCAATGAAAAAATTTTGACTTTTTTTTGGGTCGCGACATGAACATATTTCTCAATTTTGGGTCGCGGCTTAAAAAGGTTAAGAACCACTGTTCTAGAGGATTTGAAAATTGTTTCATATCCTAAAGTTTTGAATTTTAATTTTAAAGTTTCCGAAATTTTTCCATAGTATGGAATTAATAATTTTGGTTTTGATTTGGTAATTATATGTTAATGAAGATAACGTCGTCTTAAAATTAAAATTCAATTTATTTACCTTATCTATTTTTATTTGAAAAATATTGACGAAAATTGTTTCTTCAAGTTGTTTTCTCATTTATAAATTTGACGCAGATTTTAATTAAAAATCAAGTTAAGGTTGTTATAATTAAAAAAAGCAGCCTCTTCCTCTTTCCAAAAGTTAATTAAAATATTCGTTGATGAAAATTTATTCATAAAAATTAAATTTAATTGATGCCAAGCCAATCTAAAGAAAATAGAAAAAAATCATTGAATATCCTATCATCTCAATCATTAATAAATATGAAATAATGATGATAATTTATTGATATAATAAATATATGTAACTCTAGGATGGAAATACTCAGCGTGCTAGGCCACTCAGTAGAACTGAAACTTCTGAATTGAATATAAAAGACAAATTGCGATTGTATAGTACAGTTTGTGGTCAACTACTAAAGGGATGAATACAACTCTTCTGATATAATAAAAATTATCGAAGGAGACAATAAAAGAGTGTGTCTTCTGCTGGAATTATAAATTTTATTTATTTATAACGAGACTATAGTTTCGAGGCTTTGGCCCTCTTCGTCAGTCTATTACAATGGATTCACAGGAATTAATTTATGAATAATTAATTTATTACATAAATTAATTCCTGGAAGAGACTAATCTACAATCTATATCAAAACCAGACGGCAATTATAAATATTGGAATTAAATTGAAAGTTTTTGCCGAGAGTAGCAGAATTTTTATATATTGAAGGAGACAATAAAAGAGTGTGTCTTCTGCTGGAATTATAAATTTTATTTATTTATAACGAGACTATAGTTTCGAGGGCTTTGCCCTCTTCATCAGTCTATTACAATGTATTCACAGGAATTAATTTATGAATGAAAGGTTAACATTTTTCATGTGGTAAGGTTAGAAATTACATAGAGTGGGCAAGTTAAGAATTGACACTTATACTTGTTTTATTATTTTGACTGTAGTTGGCGTTCGTGAAGTTTATATTTTAGCAGCTATTTTTAAAATAAAGCTTTCGGGAATTTCTATTTTACGATTTAAGAATTTTTTTGGTGAATTATTGTATGATTTTAAAATTTCTAACGATTCGAAAATACTAATTTTTAAGGGATCTAATTCTGATCTAATTAATTTAATATTTGATTCATCTGGAAAACAATGTTTCTCGGAAATTAAATGGTCTGCAAATGCACTATGCCCTGAACCCCCTTTAAAAATCCTTTTGTGTTCCGAAATGCGCGTGTTTAAATTTCGTTCTGTTTTTCCTATATAGGTCGAATCACATTCTCCACATGTTATGGAATAGACACCTTTTTTGTCCATTTTTTTGAATTTTGTCTTTCTTATTATTGCTAATATCAGATCCCAATGTTCTAGAGGATTTGAAAATAGTTTGATATCCTAAAGTTTTGAATTTTAATTTTAAAGTTTCCGAAATTTTTCCATAGTATGGGATTATTAATTTTGGTTTTAATTCTGGCTCGGACATTTGGGAATAAATCAGATTCAGAGTTGACTTTTCAATTTTCTTTTTTAATAGTTTGTCAATAAGGGTTTTCTCGTAACCGTTTTTAGCTGCTATTTGTTTAATTATTTCTAATTCTTTATTGAAATTTGTTTTATCTAAAGGGATATTAGTTAATCTATGAATCATTGAGTGGAATCCTGCTAATTTGTGTGTGATAGGTCTACAGGAATTATTATTTATAGCTATGTCTGTGGTCGTGGGTTTTCTAAATATTCCAAAAGTATGTTTTTTATTTGAAATTTTGATTTCTACATCTAAATAATTTAGTGTTTTATCTTTTTCGATTTCGCTGGTAAATTTAATTTTGTCGTGGATAGAATTTATATTGTTGATAAATTCACCCATAACGCGCTTTGTACCTGTCCATAGTAAAATAATATCATCTACATACCGGTAGTAATAGTGAATGTATTTGAAATATTTGTATTCTACGTTAAGAAATTTTGTTTCGAAATTGTCTAAAAATATTTCCGCTAGTAGGGGTGATAATGGGCTACCTATTGCTAATCCATTTTTTTGTTTATATATTTTATTATTAAATTGAAAGAAATTGTGATTTATACAGAGGTTCATCAATTCGCTTAAATTTTGTTTTTCTCTGGCTTGTAAATTAGGGGATTTAAAAATGATTTTGTTAACTAATTCTTGAGTTTCTTCTGGTGGAATATTTGTAAAAAGGCTTGTGATGTCCAAAGAGATTAATTTACCATTATCGGGAATTTCAACATCTTTGATTTTATTTATTAATTCAAGTGAGTTTTTAATTGAGTTTTTGGGGATGAATTTAGTTTTTTCTTTAAATATTTTGTTTAAATGTTTGGCAAGTTTTGTAATTGATGAATTTGTATAACTAACTACAGGTCTAATTGGAATATCTTCCAATTTTTCAGACTTGTGAATTTTTGGAAGAGAATATAATCTGGGACATTGTGGATTCTTTTCTGGGAGTGAATATTTTTGTTTGTCTGTTAATATAATCGAATTTTTTATTTTTTCTTTAACTATTTTATCAAAACTTTTAACTGGATTTTTAATTTCTTCAAAATTATTTGACTTTAGAAAATTCTCCGTTTTTTCTTTGTAAATTTCATTGTCTAATATGCAGACTGTATTTCCTTTATCACTTTTTATCACTTGTAAATCATTTTCCCTGATTTTTGATTTTAATTGCTTTAAAGTTTTATTTTCTTTGAAATTTATATTGTTTTCTCAAAAATGTTTGCAGATATAGTTTTATTCATATAGTTTTCATGGTTTCTAATCAATGAAGATTCTATGTTTACCGCGATGTTTTCTAATTCATTTTTATTTATTGGTGAATATATGCAATGATTTAGGCCTTTATTCAATAAATCTTTTTCTGAATCGGTGAATTTAGTATTTGTGGAAATTTTTAATTCTATCATTAAGCTGGATTTCTAACCTTACCACATGAAAAAATGTTAACCTTTCATTCATAAATTTTCATAAATTAAATTAAATTAAATTATAATTTTCATTCATAAATTCATAAATTTCATTCATCATGCTTCGCATTGGATAAAGTAAAAAGAATTAGAGGACGGCCTGAATGGAATTAACCAAATCCTAATAGAAGAAATCAAAATGAAAATAAACAAAGAATAAAACCAAGGTCCTAGTATGTACAAAAAAAGAACAAACGAGACAGGAATGCATCAAAATTAACCAAGAAAACCTAGAAGGAGTTAAGGAATTCCGCTACCTAGGAAGTAAAATAACATGGGATGGGAGGAGCCAAAACGAAATTAAATCAAGAATTGCCCAAGCAAAAATGGGGTTTAATTCAAAACAAAAACTACTATGCTCCTCCTCAATCAGCTTAGAAAACAGGAAGTTGCTATTGAAGACATATGTATGGAGCATAGCCATGTACGGGTGTGAAACCTGGACAATTGGAAAAGCGGAGAGAAAGAGATTAGAGGCTTTCGAAATGTGGTGCTACAGAAGAATGATGAATATCAAATGGATGGATAAAATTACAAATGAAGAAGTTCTTGGAAGAATCGGAGAAAAAAGAACCTTGTGGAAGAGTCTGAAGAAGAGAAGAGGTCAGATGATGGGGCACACACTGAGACATGGGGGACTGCTTAGGGATATCTTGGAGGGGAGGTGGGAAAGAAAAGGGGAAGGGGAAGACCCAGATTATAATATTTCAACCAAATAATTGGGGATATGGGATGCCAGACATTTAGAGAGGTCAAACAGCTGGCGGGGGACAGAGTCGAGTGGAGACGGATTGTCGCACTCGATGATGATGATGATGAATCCATTGAAATAGACTGATGAAGAGAGCAAAGCCCTCGAAACCATAGTCTCGTTATAAATAAATAAAATTTAAAATTCCAGCAGAAGACACACTCTTTTATTGTCTCCTTCAATATATAAAAATTCTGCTACTCTCGGCAAAAACTTTCATTTTAATAAAAATTATCCATAACATTTCGAGTTTAGTAAATGACCATTTGTCTTCATTTTATATATGTAGATTAGTAAATTGATAATTTTGCATTTCGTATATTAAAGACGCAGATTAAAATAAAATAAACTGAAGTGTTCTGATGTGGCCATGCACTTGACTTTAGCATACAACCTGGACCCTAAAATTATTTTTAATCATGTAGGGGGGGGGGGTTAGTTTTTGCATTTTTATACTTCTGGGGTCCCTCTGATTATGTATACAAAATTTGGTTTAGTTTGGTAAATGGCCAAGATTTTCATTTTTTGACCGTACACCACCCCCCTCCCCCCATTTTGGGCGGTTAGTTTTTGCATTTTTATACTTTTGGGGTTCCATTGATTATGTATAAGAAATTTGGTTGAGTTTGCTCAAACGGCCTAGAATTTTAATTTTTAATCTAATCAGCTCTTAATCTCAATGGACCAAAACTACGTGTGAAATTTGGTTTCGATATTCAAACCAGTTTTTGAGCTAGCACGTCCACAAAAAGTTGGTAACGCACAGACAACCAGACAACCAGACAATCAGAATAACAGACATTTTGACAAAACAATTATTATCTCGAAAAATATCATATTTTCGATGTTCCCTTATTTGAGCCTTTTTGTTGACCGAAATGCGATGGTTATGGCTCAATTTTTTTTTTAATCAAAATAGTCTCAGTCGTTATTGAGATATTTCGAAAAAAAGAAGGAAAAAAAACACTTTTTTCATGTACGATTACAATACTTGACCATACCCTGTATGGTAAAGTAAAAAATGGACTCACAACCTTTAGTTCCTGCTCCAACAAAAGTATATACCTGTTTCCGAGGTTACATACTCTTAATTTTCAACTTTTACCATACAAGGTATGGTCAAGTATAATATAATCGAGTTATGAAAAAAGTGTTTTTTTTTGTTTCGTTTTTTCAAAAATATCTCAAAATGGCTGAATCTATTTTAATTAAAAAATTTTGGCTAGAAACACATGGCATTTCGGTCTCATAAAAAGGCCTAATAAGTAAATTTCAAAAAAATTATATTTTTCGAGATAATCACTGTTTTGTCAAAATGTCTGTTAGTCTGTGTGTTACCAAATTTTTGTGGACGAGCTAGCTCGAAAACTGAGTGTGAATATCAAATCCAAATTTCACATATAGTTTTGGTGCATTCAGATTAAGAGCTGATTATATTTTGGTGCATATCGACCCAAAATAAAGGGGGCGAAGGGAGCTAAAATTAAAAGTTATAATATGTATTTTAAAACTAAAAAAACAATAAATATTAAATATAGGTATTATACCTACTATGAAATGAATCTATAATTTTGTTAAGGGAGAAGGGTGTAGGTTCTTGGTGAAACATATTAAACTGTGACACAGTATCCTTTGTGAACTCCTGAAGATGGGCTTACACCCCGAAATATATATTGAGTCGTGCTAAACAAGCATCTGATCTTTTATTTATGTGAAATCTACCTAGTATTTTATATTTAAAAATTTTTGAAAAAGTTCCAAAAAAACATTTTTCAAAAAATTTCTTTACATTATGAATCTATAATAACGTAAATATTTTTTCTGGGACCAAAATTGGGGGGGGGGCAAAAAATAAAAGACTAAGCCCTTTGAGCAAACTCAACCAAATTTTGTAGTATAAGCAGTGAGTCCCCAGAAGTCTAAAAACTGCAAAAACTAGCCGCCCAAAATAGGGGGAGGGGGTGTATAGTCAAAAAATAAAAATCTAATCCCTTTGAGCAAACTCAACCAAATTTTGTATATACATAATCAGTGGGACCCCAGAAGACTAATGTAAAAACTAACCGCCCACAATGGAGAGCGGGGGGGGAATAAAAAAATCTAAGCACTTGGACCAAACTCAACCAAATTTTGAATACATAATCAGTTGACCCCCAGAAGAGTAAAAATGCAAAAACTGACCCCCTAAATAATTATAAATAATTTTATTAAATATTAAATATAAATATTATTAAATTGCGATATCGGGGGGGATTCACCCCCCCCCCCCCCCCCAGGAGTCTAACCTGAGAACTAACACGCTATTCGGGCAGTCAGCTCACACCCTCGAGATAAAAACCTCTCTCTGAATCGCAATATATGATATAAGCACAGAAATTTTTTACTCCATTTTTCTATTAGTAAAGAAAACTTATGTGCTTATATCGTATATTGCGCATTCAGAAAATCTCACTCGACAACTAACTCTCGATTTCTCCAGTAGTGTGTTAGTTCTCAGGTTCGACTCCTGAGGAATGAATCCCCTCTGATATCGCAATTTAATAATATTTATATTTAATATTTAATAAAAATTATTTATAATTATTTAAGGAGTCAGTTTTTGCATTTTTACTCTTCTGGGGGTCAACTGATTATGTATTCAAAATTTGGTTGAAGTTCGGTCCAAGTGCTCAGATTTTTTATTCCCCCCCCCCCCCCCCCCGCTCTCCATTGTGGGTGGTTAGTTTTTTTACATTAGTCTTCTGGGGTTCACTGATTATCGTTATATACAAAATTTGGTTGAGTTTTCTCAAAGGGATTAGATTTTTATTTTTTGACCATACACCCCCCTCCCCTCATTTTGGGCGGCGAATTTTGCAGTTTTAGAACTTCTGAGGGACTCACTGGATATACTACCCCAAAAGATTGATTGAATTCTTTCTCTTTTAAAATACATCTTGGTTAATCTGAACCCGAGCTGATTTTTTGAAAAAACTACCAACTATTTTCAAAAAAAAAGATGCTCAAAACTTTAATTATAAAATTAAATATAAAAGAGGGGTCAGGGTGTATGGTAAAGTCATGTGGATGGTCAGTTTACTTTGATTGCTACATTTGCTATGAACTTGAAACTTATTGGTTTATTCTAAATTTGACGCTAATTTCTGAATAATATCATTATTGTTTCGAAGGCTTGACCTCCAACATACTATATATATTTGTCTAAATTAATTTGTTCTAACGCTTAGCTTCCTTTTTTCCGCCACTAGATGTCCCGGCGATCAATTTCAAACAAGATCGAATATGGCCCGGTCAAATTAAAAACTTTATATCGAAATTGAAATCACAGATACATGAAATATACTCTAATCAAAACAGAGTAGATTTTTCTTATTAATCGTTTGGTTAATCATATCCATAATTTAATTAGTTTTATATTAAATAAGACGTATACGTTTGAAATATAATTCTAATTTGGACTCGAATTTTGAAATGAAAGACTCCAATTCATTTTAAATTAAGAAACATTAGACTCTAATGATAATTGTTCCTCCTCCCCCCCCCCCCCCCCCCCCCCAGAACCCTCCAAAAATTAAAGAGGCGAAACTTTTAGAGAGACGATGTATTTTCGGTAGTTTACGGGTATACATTTGGAGTGTGGTTTTTTTAAGAGGAATAAGATTTTTGGACCGAGACGCTGCCGCCAGGCATCTTCAGCCGGAGTGGCCGAGCTTGAGGCGTGCCGAAGGCACGCACGAAAAGCTCGTTAGTAAATATTCTACCTGTAGTTTTTCATGAGTTCAAATACCCGATTGGATGTACGGAAATTCGTTTTGTTAATAAATTAGCTGACCACTTTCATTTTCATTCTCAAGATTATATTCAAGATGCCTTTTATGCTTTATTGAATAAGATTGATTCTTAGAAGTTCCACTCCTCATTTAAGAAATTGATTTCGTGATTTTTTTAAACTTTTCTAGTTCATTGAAGATAGGATTAAAAATGGTCGTTTAACAAAATTGATTCTCCGGCCAGTCTTTTGGAGCGAGTTCAAAAAAGGATGAAAAAAAATATATATAACGCATGTATGACTTTAAAATAATAGAAAAAGAAATGGAAAGAATGAAATTTCGAGTAAATAGACTAATTGTTTGAATTCCCAAAAGAATTGGTGTTCTTTCCATATGTACACAAAGAGGAGGAACATTTCGTTGGTCGTTGATTCCTTTTTGTATGGGGCTCTTCTTTCAGGGCAAATATTGGCTCAAAGTCTTTCTCGAATATTCTCTTCGAAACTTGGCAACAACCCTTCTCTGTGTGTTAATTAGAAGACCACTTTGGAACTTGGAAACACACACATTCACATCTATCAGATAGAATTATTTATTAAATATGCGATTTGAAATGGTTCCAAATTATCTCCCTGCTCGAGAAACCCTAATGTGTTGCAAACTTGAATTTAAATACTGTCACCATTAATATTGGTAAAAAATATATAGATATAGGAAATTTATTTAAAAATATTAATATCACTCCAATTACGTCTCACATCGAATGAATGGTAAATGGATCTTGCCAATACGCAATCTCGTGGTCAAAAATATAAATAAAATAATCTGACGTGTTCTGATGTGGCCATCCACTTGACTTTACCATACAATATGGCCCCTAAAATTATTTATAATCATGTAGAGGCGGTTAGTTTTTGCATTTTTACACTTCTAGGGGTCCATCGATTATGTATACAAAATTTGGTTGAGTTTGCTCAAATGGCCTAGATTTTTAATTATTAATCCCCCCCTCCACCCCCCTTAATTTTGAGTCAATATGCACCAAAATCTAATCAGCTCTTAATCTCAATGTACCAAAGCTACGTGCGAAATTTGGTTTCGATATTCAAACTAGTTTTTGAGCTAGCTCGTCCACAAAAATTTGGTAACGCACAGACTAACGGACAACCAGACAGACAAACTAACAGACATTTTGACAAAACAATTATTATCTCGAAAAATGTAATTTTTTCGATGTTTATTTATTAAAGTTTTTTTGTAGAGCGAAATGCCATGGTTTGGCTCAATTTTTTTAATCAAAATAGTTTCAGCCGTTTTTGAGATATTTCGAAAAAAAGAAGGAAAAAAACACTTTTTTCATGAACGATTACAATATCTGACCATACTCTGTATAAATAATAATTACAATAATAAAAATTAAAAAAAACACTTAATATTGAAGTATCTGGAACACCGAGCGATGCTCGGTAATTTTTTGATTCAGTTAAAAGCGATATATTAATATTATTTTTCACATTAAATTCAAGTAAAAAGGTCCATCAAAAATAAAATAAAATTTAATTTATATTTTTACCAACGTTTACACCTGCGTTTTACAAGACGTATCACTGGTACAAAGTTTTGAATCTAATTGGATTTAAATATAATATTAATATAGTACGGTAGGAATTTTTCGTTGGCCCTTTTAAATCCTGAAGAAGGAGGTACAGTCACTTGAATTTTCGGATTTTTTAAGATATGATATATTGATATTCTAATCAATTATTTTATAGAAAATAAAACTTTAATTAATTAATTGGCAAATTCTAATATATAATAATATTTGTAATGATCATATCTCTACTAAATTTAAAATAAAAACCAATTAATTAATTTATTTATTTATTAAAAGAAAATTGAAAAAAATGTAATTATAAATTTTTATTCAAACAACCACCTGTGAATAATTATTTCAATTAACAAAAAACTCATAAAAAAACAACTTAACCGAAGATGAGACCGTGACAGATGGAATTGTCAACACAAAAATCCACTAACCCGTGAATTTCATCCAAATCGTTAGAGACCACGATTTTCGAGAAAACCGATTCACATATACATGTATGTATACAAGAATTTTTCCTTTAATATAATAACTGATTAAAATATTAAACAAATCTATTATACCTTTTTCTCTCTTATCTTTATAAAATAAAAATAAATATGACCGCATGTGTTAGTTTCTTATTTTCTGACCACCTGTCAGCGTTGTTTATCAACTGACAGATACCAATAGTGTGCGACATTTTTTAATAGTGGTAGAATATAAAATAAATGATACCAGGTCGGGAAAATACATCACAAGTTAGAAGATTCATTGCGATCATTTTTTTTTTGAATGAATTGCTTTTCATATTGAATTTTTATTTATTTTTTTTATTTCAAAGAGAATTGTAATTTAATAAGTATTTAAGGTATACAATTTTGGAAGTTTTAATTTTTAATAAGGAGTTTTAATTGATGTACTATTTTATTGTAGAGTACATTACTTTAAAACGAGGGGTGAACCGCGACATAAAATCGTGTACACCTACTTCCACTTCCACTTTCATTTCCAAGTAGAAGACAATAGATGACAATAGATTATCTAATGAATTTCAAAGTAATTCCAAAGACGGTGTACACCTAATTCCAATGGCGGTTCACCCATCGCTTTGAAATATAGATAATTTTACTAAAAACTTTATATAACCTTCAAGGTACTTAAATAGAATATTAAATTTGATCAAAATACTACAATTTGTGACTTTAGTTGTGACCATGGGTTCCGTAATCTTTACCTGAGGACCCATTGAAGTCGGGCTTGGCGCGAGACCGATTACAATACTTTATAAATGCTTCGCCTTGGATAAAGTAAAAAGCAAAATAACATTAAATAAATGAAACTCAGGTAGAAAATCGGGAAAAATCGAATGTTTAAATGGCAAAATCGACCTTTTCTACTCTCTATCTACGATATTTAAAGCTTATGTAAAAATTATCCTATATGCCATATGGATCATTCATTCCATCAACGACTGGACTCGCCTAGCTCTTACGCAGCTTTCATTCTGCTACGCACAAATGTGTTGCCTAAATACAGGCGCACCTCAACCTCATAAATCAAGTTCAAATTCAGACTACATTTTGAGGATTTTAATTAGTACAGTTATTTATTTATATTTTATAATTAAATATTATTCACAATAACAATAACAAGCAAAAAAAAGATAATTGAATTAGTTGAAAAGCTTCGCAATTAAAAAATAATTCAAATTCAAGTTCGATTTCGGACAAAAGCTACAATAGCAATTATTTTTTCACTCGTGATTGTAAAAGATAAAAGCATTGACTATTGGCCGATAAAATGAAATGAAAAATTATTACTTTTTACGCTGATCAATGGGTGAAGTTCTCCAGGGGGCCAGAATAGTGAATTTATTCAAAAATACTAAATATTTTTCTTATTTCTATTAACTATTCCTATTGTTTATATTGTTCAAGTTAAAATAAGCCTAAGTTAAGCTTTTTCGTCATTACGAATGTACAGTAGGGTGGTCCTTATTTTGGGTAATTTTTACGTGGACAAGGGTTCATATGGTTCGAAATAAATACAAAAAATATCCCCCCACGTTTCAAGTCTCTATATCAACTACAACCTGTGCCCCCAGGAATGTAACTTTCTCACCTAGCATGGGGTTTTTGCACATTGAAAGATCAATTTTTTATTCTGGCCAAAGTAATGGTTCAAAAAATTTGAAACTATGTAGAATTTTCCTTATAATGGTAGCTATCCCTCAGAATTTTTTAAAGATTTTTAGCTATTATAATTTGGAGTCTATAACTTAGTAAGACTAAGATATATAGCAGTATTCTATCTAGCGGTAGCTCTAAAATTGTATTAGGTAAAAATCTGTAATAATTCTGATGGATAACTAGTATTATAAGGATAAATTCGACCGAGTTTCAAATTTTTTGAACCAATACTTTGGCCGGAATAAAAGAATTGATATTTCAATGCCAAAAATCCCAGGTTATTTAGATAAGAAACATACATCGCTGAGGGCACAGGTTACAATTGAGATGATAGAGACTTGAAACTTGGGGGATATTTTTTTGTTGAGACTTCTAACTGCTGTGAGCATCTTGTCAGGGTAAAAATTAGAAAATACCCAAAATAAGGACCCCCCTAATGTACAGTCAGGCTCTTTTACTGAAATCAGGAACCGGAAGCGACCAGCCAGTCGCCAAAGAGTCCGCGATTACATATTTCCGGACCTTATATTAATGCTTGCAGCGTCCTAAGTCGGGGTTCGGTTACTGAAGTATGGGGAATAGAGAAGTTATCCCTGCTGGAAATCGGCTGAAAGAATTTTTTTGTTTGAATGAGGGAGCAACTTTAGAGTTCTCTTACCTGCTTCGCAATTTCGATTTCCGGATGCAAGTTCTCTCCTCCCCAACGAAACCCCGAAATAGACTCTTTGCTGTATAAATATAAAAAAAATAAAAAAATGATAAAAGTGGTCAGAGGAAAAAATTGATGATAAAACAAAATAAAATTAAAATTGTAAATTAAAAAAAAAAAAATTGGAGCCGTTTATGGAAAGTTTAAAACAATGACTGAAAAAATATTTAGGCATATGTACTGACTCTAATTAGAACAACTTTAAGAGATGAAAATTTAAGAAGTTTTGAATTAAAAAAAAAAAAAATACAAAAATTATTATTAGAATTTAACAAATGATAAAAAAAAAAATTTAAGAAAAAAATAAAAACCGACTTCAAAAAATTAAATGCAACAAATATAAAAATACACTAAAAGGTATAAAACAATTATTATCCCACTTAGTTACAACCAAACGACGAAATATTAACACGAAATTACTTTTTAAAGTCGGTGCCAAACAAACTATACCTATAAGCGAGATCCGTCGAGTGCGATTCATCTAAGTCAGTTCAATTTGTTCACTAATAGTAAGGGTAATATCCTCGACTTATGTTTCTCTAATCTTAATAGTAAAATAGACTTAAGTAACGATATCTTGTCCAAAATAGACGAATTCCACCCTGTCTTAAATATATCTCTTAATTGTGCTAGTAGTACTAGACGTGTGTCACCGTCATTTAGTTCTTTAAAATCAAAATGGGTCAGTTATAATTTTGCAAGATGCAACATTGAAGTCCTTAGTCAAAAATTGAAAGAAATTGATTGGAATACCACTTTATGTAATTTAGATTTATCTTCTGCGGTAACGAGGTTTTATGATATAATAATGTCCCTCATAGCAGAAACATGCCCTAAAATGCATTGCAATAGTGCTGGATATCCATCATGGTTTTCTAAAAAACTTATTTCGCTAATAATTAACAAAAAAATTGCCCATAAGAATTACAAGAGTAATCAGAGTGAAACAAATTATAATGATTTCAAAAACTTAAGGTCTCTGTGTAAAGCCGAGGCCACACTTTGTTATTCTACCTATATTTCAAATATTGAATCTAATGTGCCAAACAATATAAAAATCTTCTGGAACTTCATTAATGCAAAGAGGGGCACAAAGGGATATCCTTCCAGCATGTTCCTCGATGAATTCAATGGCTCCAATGATGCACAGATTTCCAATCTTTTTGCTGAATTCTTTAAAAACGTCTATAGCTTGGCTACAACAAATGTAACATTTGACTCAGACACTATTGCCAACTATTGTGCAAATACTCTAGTCCCCGATAAACATGCTAGTAATATTCCAATTACAATTTCCGAGGAAGAAATAATCACTGCATTAAAGGAATTGAAGCCCTCTCTCACCGTCGGCTCTGATGGTGTACCTGCTTTTATAGTCAAAAACTGTTCTTTGTCTCTTATTAAACCCTTACTTATATTATTCAACCTCTCTCTCGAAGAAAAATTTCTACCTGAACTATGGAAAAAATCATTTATTACTCCCGTTTTCAAGAGTGGCTCACGCAATAATATCAGAAATTACAGACCAATAGCTATAATAAGTGCGATACCAAAATTATTAGACAAGATTATGTACAACAAGATTCTTTTAATTTGCTCTGATGCGATTTCCAGTAAACAGCATGGATTTGTACATTCTCGTTCAACTGTCACTAATCTTACTCTATTCACAAATTCTATTTTCCTCAGCCTTAACAAAAATACACAACTCGACGCTATTTACCTTGATTTTAAAAAAGCCTTTGACCTCATCAATCATGAAATTTTGTTGCTAAAGCTTAAGTACTTTAATCTTCCAACTAATATAATTCTATGGATTGGAAATTATCTCTCCGATAGATATTCAATCGTCCGAATCAATGGCGCGGTATCCCAACAATTCTTAGCACCCTCTGGGGTCCCTCAGGGTAGCCACATTGGTCCCCTATTGTTTCTTTTATTTATTAATGACCTGGTCAATGTAACTCAACATTGCAATATATTGCTATTCGCAGACGATATCAAATTGTTTTTTGACATTTCTAAAGTTTCAGACTGCAACAAGCTACAATCCGACCTAAAAAACTTAACTATCTGGTGCAAAGCAAACTTATTTTTTCTAAATTTTGACAAATGCTTCACCATTTCATTCTCAAAAAAGGAATATTTTATCTCATACAATTACTATCTGGACGATACTTCTTATTGCACTAGAGTAACTTCAATCAAAGACCTTGGTGTCACCTTTGACTCAAAGCTCACGTTTAATGAACATATTAATCATGTGGTTAGTAAAGCTAACCGAACTTGGGGGTTCATATTTCGCAACACTAAAGCTTTTAGGAGCCCCAA
Organism: Forficula auricularia; assembly: GCA_024734495.1. Lineage (NCBI taxonomy): Eukaryota > Metazoa > Arthropoda > Insecta > Dermaptera > Forficulidae > Forficula > Forficula auricularia. Next base: position 1,219,785 of record JALMQS010000267.1, read on the forward strand.
TTGTATCAGATACCTATACATAAGTTTGATTAAATCTGTCGTAATGTATGCTTCAACAATCTGGAGACCGAATCTAAAAACCAACATAGCTAGACTTGAAAGAATTCAGCATAAAGTTTTGAGACATCTAGCGTCTCTCTCTGGTAGCCCTATGTCTAGATACGATCATGACTACTTGAAAATCGCTGAAACTTTCGACATGTCAACTATTCTTTCGTCTATGATTGCTTCCGACAACTTATTCACTTTTAAAATTATGTCTGATACCATTCGTTGTCCTGAGCTTAAAATTCTTTTTCCACTGAACAATCCCTCGTACCCACTACGACAGAATCAACCATTCTATCCACCAGTTCCATTTACACGTCATTCCGAAACCAACCCTATTTATAGATTAAGCATCGCTTATAACGCCCTTTCCCAAAAAACATGCGTTTTGAATTTTACTATAGATACCAACAGAATGTCTAGAATTATAAAAATAAACACACTTTCATATATTTAAATACTCACTATCATAATTATTATATCTGATTTACTCTGTATTGTTGTTTAGTATTTGTATGTTTAACATTATTGTTTTTTTCTCTACTTTTTACTAAGTAGTGTTTCTTTGTATTACTTTTTGTAATGTTTTTAAAGGCACATGCCGTTGAAATAAATAAATAAATAAATAAATAAATAAATAAATAGAAAGTATATGTTTGGCACCGACTTCAAAAAGTAATTTCATGTTAATATTTCGTCGTTTAGTTGTAACTAAATAAGATAATAATTATTTTATACCTTTTAGTGTATTTTTATATTTGTTGCATTTAATTTTTGGAAGTCGGTTTTTATTTTTTTCTTAAAATTTTTTATTTTCTCTTTTTAGTGATGTTATTAATAGTGATTATATCGTCAGAACTTGACCAAATTAATATGACACCATCCCTAAGACACCCCTTTCGGATAAAAAAAGAACCATCGAAATCGGTTCATAAACAAAGAGGTTAGGTCTAAACAAACCTAATAAAAAAGGTCTAATACCTATGAAAAAAAATCGAAAAAAAAAATGGGACCAATCGGAAGCTAGACTGGACCCAATGCAAAAAAATTTTCAAAATCGGTTGACAATTGGCGGAGATATGAGGTAAAATAGGCACAAAAATAAAAAAAAAATAAAAATTCAATCGAATAGAGAACCTCCTCCTTTTTTGAAGTCGGTTAAAAATAGTTCAAAAATTATCTGTTCAACAGAAATGGTGAATATGAGTTTTTCTAAGGAATCTTTTCTTCATTTGGACTCCTCTCAAGCGTTGTTCGGGCCCAATCTTCTTAGTGGCAATCCAAAAATGGCCAAAGGCTAGTAGAATGGGCTCAATGAATAGCGCCTATAAAGAGAGTCATTTGAGTCAGGTCTAAGCAAAAATGAAACAATTCTTCAGCAAAAAAACAAGGAACTATATGAATCAAAAATACTATATATATTTGTCTAGATTAATTTGCCGCAACGCTGACGTAATGCTGCCGAGAGAGAGCGCCATCGGTATATTTGAGGCAAATTTGAAATATAATCGTAATTTGGACTCAAATTTCGAAATGAAAGACTCCAATTGATTTTAAATTAAGAAACATTAAATATATTGATAATTATTACCCCCCCCCCCCTTCACCACTCAAAAATTAAATATTCAATTCGCTTTTCTTTGCGCACAGAAAAAGAAATCAATCACATCTTATTTGATTTATATATTATTTGTTTATTTTTTAATAATTTGCCACTTTTTTATAATTTTTTAAAAATCTAAATTTTGTTATTCTTATTTTTTGATTTTTACAAAATTAAACGACTTAAGACACGCATGCCCATATGAGTTTCTCATGGCAATACTGAGAGCAGCCTGTCATACAAACAACACCTGATCTATTTTAAATATTTGGAGCCTTATATCGATTATCGATCCCAAATTCTAAAAAAATGATATAATATACAATTCTCCTCCTCACACGATACCACTTATTTAAATAAATCTATTTCCACACAAAAAATATCACAATGCTGTAGATTATAGAAAAAAAAATACTTCCAGATTCATATCTAGAGCCTCATTTCTGTAGCTGTGTCAGGACGAAAATGAGGCGAAACTTTTAAGAGACTATGTATTTTCGGGAGTTTACAGGTATACATTTGGAGTGTGGTTTTTTAAGAGGAATAAAATTTTTGGACCGAGACGCCGCCCGCCAGTGGGCCAGCTCGGAATCATATGTTGCCTACTTGAAGTACTCGTCGATTTCTCTCTTCTGGTCCTAGGTCCGCTGGTTTGGTTGACGAGAGAGGACCCGCCGCTCAATTTCAAATTACAATGTATCGAAATTGAGATAGCGAGCTATTTTCCCCTAGGGTTTAGGGCACTATACCCTTACATGCTTATGATACTCTAATAAACTCAGGTAAGATATAAGTGTATCTGTATCGCATGGTTAAAATAAAAATGTAGGTAAGTCAAAAACCATAGTAATTGAATTGTATGGAATCAAATAGATTATACTTAACTGAATTAAAAAAAAAAACTTGCCACAGAATTCCAGCAGCTTTTGAAGAAGAATAATCCTTGGTGGAGGGGATCGACAAGTTGAAAACCACTTTTCGATTTCGATTTGAATTTAGCAAATGGATTCAATTGAATTCAACCATTCGACATCATCTATTCTTTTACCTCCTCTTTCCCTTTGTAATTCAATCCACTCTCTGTCTCTCTCTCCCTCTCAATATATATATATAATATATTGTATGAAGAGCCATTGGTGTATATGTAACAAAGCGAGAGGGAAAATAAATCGACCTTTTCATCCATATCTAGTCATATCTTTTATATTTCATAATTAAATAAAGATGTGCATAGGAAACATTTTAATATAGAGAAATTAATGAGGTTGTCTGCTTGATGAAAATAAACATACCTATGTACCTATCTCATATATATCTACTCTTATTAAACGAGCAAAAATTGTTTGTATATTTATTTATATATATACTAGGCGAGCTGAAAAGTTCGTAGGCTGACACATAAATGGCGCCACTAGTATCAAATCCATATGATTTTTAGTTAGCCCCAACCTTCAAAAGACGCGTGTATAAATTTGACAGCTGTTGTACTATTAGTATCTGAGTTATAGCATTTTTAGTGAAATAACTTTTAGTACTTTGAAAAAATGGATAAAAAAGAATTTCGTGTGTTAATAAAGCATTGCTTTTTGGCGAAAAAAAATACTGTTGAAACCAAGGTTTGGCTTGATAAACATTATTCTGACTTTGCACCAGCAAAATCAACCGTAGAAAAGTGGTTTGCTAAATTTAAACGAGGCGAAATGAGCACCGAGGACGATGCACGCAGTGGACGCCTCAAAGAGGCAGTTACCGACGAAAACATCAAAAAAGTCCACAAAATAATTTTTGATAACCGTAAAGTGAAGTTGATTGAGATAGCTGAGACCCTAAAGATATCAAAGGAACGTGTTGGTCATATCGTGGATGAATATTTGGATATGAGAAAGCTCTGTTCAAAGTGGGTGCCGCGCGAGCTCACAACCGACCAAAAACAACAACGAATCGATGATTCGAAGCAGTGTTTGGAGCTGTTCAATCGTAATAAATCCGAATTTTTGCGTCGATATGTGACGATGGATGAAACATGGCTCCATCATTTCAGACCGGAGTCCAATCGACAGTCAGCCGAGTGGACTGCACGTGATGAACCGACTCCAAAGCGTGGAAAGTCGCAAAAGTCAGCTGGCAAGATTATGGCATCAGTATCCTGGGATACTCATGGTATAATATTCATTGACTATCTTAAAAAGAGAAAAACCATAAACAGCGACTATTACGTAGCGTTATTGGAGCGTTTAAAATAGGAAATCGCGGAAAGTGGCCTCATTTGAAGAAAAAGAAAGTGCTGTTTCATCAAGACAATGCACCGTGTCACAAGTCAATGAAATCGATGCCAAAATTGCAAGAATTTGGCTTCGAATTGCTTCCGCATCCACCGTATTCTCCAGATCTGGCCCCGAGGGACTTTTTCCTGTTCTCAGACCTCAAGAGGATGCTCGCTGGAAAGAAATTTTGCGCCGATGAAGAGGTAATCGAAGAAACTGAAGCCTATTTTGAGCCTAAAGACAAATGGTATTATAAAAATAGTATCGAAAAATTGTATGGCCGCTATAATCGTTGTATCGCCTGCGAAGGGAACTATATTGAATAATAAAATCAAATTCTATCCAAAAAAAAATTTTTCAATGCTAGCCTATGAACTTTTCAGCCCACCTATTATATATATATATTTGTATCTTGGTTCTATTTTGAAAACGACTCTACGAATTTTGATGAACCAAATTCTATTAACAAGTTTTGAGGATGAGAAAGCGATCTGGCCAGGTCTGGACCTCGAGAAATTTCATCTTAATTGATCTTTTCTTAATTAAAGTAATTATTGATAGATTGAAAATCTCAATAAAAAAGTTTGTTTACATTTTTTCATTTAACTTTTATTTTTAATTGATTTTTTAATTTTAAAACCCACTAATAGGTTATAGCAAATATTAATATATATATTAAAATTAGGAATTTTTTGATTGTTTTTAATTAACAGGTGTCTAAATCATAACAAAACAGGTGTGTTTACAAATAAAGTGGTTGAAGTGGCATATTTATATAACTTGGAAACAAATCTTATTTAATTTTATGTTTTTATTTCAGATCTTATACGATTAGTTTTTTTATATTTTCCTATTTATTTTTTTATAATATTTATAAATATGAACGAATGTGGACAAATTGGTATACGAGTATACAAATATACACATAATATGTAGACCATTGGAAAGCTAGAAATGCAAAAACTGGGTGCGGGTGGGGTGAATGTGGGAGGTGCAGGAGTCGGGGTGCAGTTGTGGGGGATCCGGGATGGGAGGTGGGGGTGGAGTGGGGGTGCAGTGGTGGGGGCGAGGTATGGGGTTTCGGGAAGGGGGGTCAGGAGTTACCATGCATCGCTCGGTGGCTCCAGGTACTAAAATATTAAAGGTCGAAAAAAGACTTTGATTAGGCACTTTCCTTGATCATAGTTAATTGAAAATTTCAGTGCATAAAGGTGATAGTTCCATAAATTTAAAAGAAATCTAAAATCTTTAAAATAAAATATATGGGGCATAGTTATAAGGGGGTTTCTAAAAGCTCTACATGTCTAAATGAAGCACTTTTAATCAGAGTAGGAAGATGACATTTCTGTTTCTTAAATTATATACAAGAAAAATCGGAAATTTTATATTTTTACGCGTGCGCAATTATTTAGATTAGAGACACAACCAGCTTCATTTTTTGATGACGGGTTAAAAAAAAACTTTCAATCCGGTAGGAAAAAATGTGTGGATAAAAGAGGAGATTATATGTAGAAAAATAAGATATGTTCAAAATCAAAGTACACAGCGTGGGCAGGCCAAGTTCAAACATTGGCTTGGCCGTACGCAATTTACACGAACCATTTCGAGCCAATTTTGGCTCCCCTGCAGCTCAAAACCAAATTGTGATACAGAGTTGAAATTATACAGATGTAATTATGTAATACATCCTGGGGAGAGTACCAAATTTCAATAATATAGCTTAAATAGATTCTGAGATATGGACCTGAGAAAATAGCTAATTTTGGCACTCACTCACTGACAGGTCATCAAAACCTATAGGGTACTTCCAATCATTCCAGTATCGTGAAATTTCGCCTGGTAGTAGAGTTTAGGACACAAACAAAGGAAAAACTCCAAAAACCAAACTTTCTATATTTCAACCCCTTCAAAATGGGGAGAGGGTCAAAAATGAAAATAGCCTATTGGACTAAATCAACTTAAATTTTACATAGCGCTTTTCACGTAGCTTACAAAAAGAAGAGAAATCCCAACCAAAACATTCTGTAAAAAAACAGGCCAAGTTCGAAAATGTAGTGAAATCTACTGATCAGCCAAGAATAATTAAGTTGAGAAAATAGTACTTCCAATTAAAATGCAATCTTTCCATTTTGAATGACAATCTAAATTTATGGATTCTAATTTTTAATATAGATTACTTTCATGAAACTTGCCTGGTCTCGAATTTAGTTCATTAACCTTTATACAGTATAATTCGTAACAGCCAAGTTTCATGAAAATAATCTAAATTAAAAATTTAGAATCCATAAATAATTTAGATTGACATTCAAAATGGAAAGAATTCATTTTAATTGAATGTACTATTTTCTCCACTTAATTATTCTTGGCGAATATAACTTCTCTACATTTTCGAACTTGGCCCGTTTTTTCACAGAATGTTTTGGTTGGGATTTTATTTACTCTAACAATAAATGTTCTAAATCAAAGTCTCGTTTATATTTGATTCACCCTCGTACTAATATGTTAGGTATCACTTTGGGGTCTGACCTCTCTTGGAATAACCAAATCATGTTTTCTGCTAAAGCTGCTGCACAAACTTACCTTTTTTTTCAGGTCTATTTGACTCCCACTCAACTTCTTATACAAGGATCAAATTTACCTATGCCTTGGATATGACTCACTGTAGAGCTATCTCCGTGATTTCCCTATACGAGAGACCATGGTCTTTGTTCTGGTAAGTTCCTCTAAAGCAGAGGTTCCCAACCGGTGGTTTCCGGGAACGTTTCAGGTGGTACTCGTGAGTGCGTTTATGTTTTTAAGTGAAAAAAATCATGACATGAAAAAATTGTTTGCTGATTAAGAATGGTTGTCAAGATTGGCTAATCTAGCCGACATTTTTGACAAACTCAACACACTGAACTTGGTACTTCAGGGACCAAACACAACAGCCTTCACAGGCAGTGACAAAATAAAATCCGAAGAGAAAGTTGGTCCTGTTTTGTTCACAAATAGAGGAGGAGAATTTATTTGCATTTCCTAGTCTACCATCATTTTGTGAAGAAAATGAAATATCTCCAACCCAGATGTGGTTGCACATATCATTGTTCACTTGGAAGGCCTTCAAAAGGAAGGCTTTAAGAAGTATTTCTCTGAAGATTATTCAAAAGTGGACTGGATCTGAAACCTTTTTCGGGAACCTCATCAAATGAATTGGAAATAAAAGAAAGTTTTATCGAACTTACAGAAGATAGTTCCATGAAAGATTATTTTAAAGAGAAATCTTTAATTAACTTCTGGATCGGATGTAAAACCGAGTACCCTATGATCTTACGGCAAGCTCTGCTATTTTTGATGCCATTTGTTACGAGTTACTTGTGTGAGAGTGGATTTTCTGAACTCTTGTACATAAAAAATAAACATAGAAGCAGAATAAGTGTTGAAGAGGACTTAGGAGTGAAGATAAGTTTCATTACTCCTAATGTTGATATTTTAATCACAGGCAAACAACAAAAGTTTCGCACTAAAGACTATAAAAGTATATTTTGTATGATGATTAATTTTTTGCTGAGTTTGTACTAATTTTTTATTTGTATGTTTTTAGACCTATGGGTAATAAATAAAACTGTAAATTAATACCATTTGAATCTTTTTATTTCTCCTTTATTATAAGCATGTTATAAATTAACAAATATCTAACCATTAAATATAAAGTTTTCTCAGGAATATAATTCAGAAAGCCTCTGAACACTTTTAGAAGAGTAAATATTAGACGTTTATTAAAATATTTAGGTCTGGTGGTACACCAAAATTTCTCAAAAAGTCAAGTGGTACGCAGGTGCAAAAAGGTTGGGAACCCCTGCTCTAAAGCATTATTTCGAATGCTCAACGCCCATTTTCGAATTGGAGTTTTGAAGACTGTAAATCAATACTTTTCTCAAATCTTCTTAATAAATTACATTTTCTTTTTGAATTAAAAATAAGTAGTTTTTTTTTTTAAGAAATAAATCTAATGTAATATATTCCATTTTGGGTGATTATAAATTATTTATTTTAACCGATTCAAAAACGATTTTAGCCTGTTCTCAATCTCGACGATACCAGAGGCGTACCAAAAGGGGATGGAGTGATTATAAATTATTTATTTTATTACGAGGTGGTGAGAGACATTTTGGCCTGTTCTCAATTTTAACAATGGCGTGCCGAAGGGGATGATTATAAATTATTTTATTATGGGGGTAGTGGGGTGGTGGTGATTATAAATTATTTTATTATAACAGTGGTGTACCGAGGGAGGAGGGATACCGGAGTCCAGAGGGCGTAGTGCTAGTTAAAAGAAGCCCACCGGAGGCGGGCTTCGCAGCTGGTATATTAGAGGCCCTTCATAAATTAAGTCTCAAGAATTTTAAGATTTTTAGACATCCTCCACCCCGTGTGTCACATTCTGTCACATTTTCATTGAGTCCCCCCCCCCTGTATTCTGATACTAGATCTAATAATTATCTTATTATATTAAATGAGCAAATCTTGTATACCTATATATATCCAATCAGGTTCTCAAAAACGGCTCTAACGATTTGGATGAAATTCACGAGTTAGGAGGGTTTTGTGTTGGCGATTCGATCTGTCACAGTTTCATCTTCGGCTAAGTTGTTTTGGATAGGTTTTTTGTTAATTGAAATAATTATTCACAGGTGGTTGTCTCGATAAAAATGTATGTTTACATTTTTATTCAATTTCCTTTTAATTATTAATTTGGTTTTTTAATTTTAAATTCCACTAATAGATCAATACAAATATTATTATACATATTAAAAGTTAGCCAATTTAATTGATTGGGAAAGGAAGATGGAGGAGGATTGGATTGGGGATGGGGAGAGAGAACCAATCGACTTGATTGGGGAATAATGGAATTTAAATAATTATCGGAAAAGAGGTTTTTTTATCTAATTAGATTTTTCCTCTTATTAAAAACAAGGACTAAAGATTAATAAGGACACTCGATGGTGGAGAAGCAATCTCCGAAATCGAAGCTAAAATACAAGGTATACATTAATTAATGTAAAATAATTGGTTTAATAAAATTTATAAAAAAAAAAAAAAAAAAAAAATTTAATTGATTGAAAAGACGAAGGAGGGGAGAGAGAGAGATCCAATCGATTTGATTGGGGAATAATGGAATTAAAATAATTATCGGAAAAGAGGTTTTTTATCTAATTAGATTTTTCCTCTTATTAAAAACAAGGACTAAAGATAAATAAGGACACTCGATGGTGGAGAAGTTATCTCCGGAATCGAAGCTAAAATACAAGGTATACATTAATTAATGTAAAATAATTGGTTTAATAAAATTTATAATTTAATTGATTAGAGGAGAGATGAGGAGAGATGGGAGGATGAAGGATACCAATCGATTTGATTGGGGAATAATGGAATTTAAATAATTATCGGAAAAGAGGTTTTTTTATCTAATTAGATTTTTCCTCTTACTAAAAACAAGGACTAAAGATGATCAAGGACACTCGATGGTGGAGAAGTTATCTCCGGAATCGAAGCAAAAGATACAATGTATACATTAATTAATGTAAAATAATTGGTTTAATAAAATTTATAAAAAAAAAAAAAAAAAAATTGATTGATTGATTGGGAGAGAATGAGAGAGAGAGGAGAGAGGAGGAAGGATACCAATCGATTTGATTGGGGAATAATGGAATTTAAATAATTATCGGAAAAGAGGTTTTTTTATCTAATTAGATTTTTCCTCTTATTAAAAACACGGACTAAATATGAATAAGGACACTCGATGGTGGAGAAGAAATCTCCGAAATCGAAGCTAAAATACAAGGTATACATTAATTAATGTAAAATAATTGGTTTAATAAAATTTAAAAAAAAAAAAAAAAAAAAAAAAAAAAAAAAAAAAAATTTAATTGATTAGAGAGGAGGGGGATTCAATATGGTATTGGAATAATTATCGGAAAAGAGGTTTTTTTCTTTAATTAGTTTTTTCCTCTTATTAAAAACAAGGACTAAAGATGATCAAGGACACTCGATGGTGGAGAAGTAATCTCCGGAGTCGAAGCTCAAATACAATGTATACATTGATTCATGTCAAATAATTGGTTTAATAAAATTTATAAAAAAAAAATTTAATTGATTGAGAGAGGTTAGATGGAATATGGAATTGGAATAATGATCGGAAAAGAGGTTTTTTTCTTTAATAAGTTTTTTCCTCTTATTAAAAACAAGGACTAAAAGATGATCAAGGACAGTCGATGGTGGAGAAGCAATCTCCGGAATCGAAGCTCAAAAACAATGTATGCATAAATTCATTTAAATTAATAAATTGGTTTAATAAAATTTATAAAAAAAAAATTAATTGATTAAAAATCGACTTTTAAATCCCACAAACGTATTTTATCTATATTAGAATTTGGCAATTTAATTGATGAACTCAAAAATTGCTATTTAATTAAAAAAATTATTATACGGTATTTATGTATATACCTATACATATATACACATACTCTGTGGGCCACTACAACTCTTGAAATGCAAAAACTGGGCGAGGGTGGAGGTGACTGTGGGGGTGCAGTGGTGGAGGGGTACGGGATGGGGGCCGAATCTGGGTGGGGTGGGGGTGCAAGAGGTGGGGGTCCGGGGGAAAGGGGGATCGGGGATTAATATATAGCTTTTAACTGAAGCAAAAAGATCCCGAGCATCGCTCGGTAGCCAGGTACTTATTTATATTTGAAAAATTTTTAAATTTTTTAATTTGATTTTTGTGACATCACAATTTTTAAGATCGCCAGGTCCTCTGTCTCATTTTGTCACAAATCTGAAATGCCCACTTCCCCCTTACTGTATGACGTAATTTTATGGACGGCCCCTTATATACAAAAATTATATACAAAAAGCATAATAATAGCTATTTCCCAAGCGTGGAAATAATCTTTTGATTTTGAAAATAACAAATCCAATTTAAAAATAGAAATAGTTTGCATGAATAGGAAGGATTACAATTAACTTTGCAGCCGGGTTTATTTTAGTAGCACGCAACCAAGTGATATCCCATTTCGTGTCAGGGGAAGGAACAAGTGACTTTCCTAATTGCTGCTTTGAAATTGAATCTAAAAATTCGAAAACTTAGCGACTTTTTTCCAATTATCTTTAATGGATTTATAAAATATAGTGTAAACGATGCATATTGTAGAATTGGAATAGAGCGAGAAGATTAAATGCTCAAATGATAACATACCTACTCGGGCCACATTTGAAGAAAAAATTTGGGGGCCGCAGATAAAATATACTAATACTATTAATATTTGTTAATTAAAAAAAGATAGTTAATAGTAAAGTTGTTGTAGGGAAATAAGGACAACATCTTATGCAAATAATTTTTATTTTTTGCCAACGTTTCGTCAACCTTGTTGACTTCCTCAGGTCTCGAATAACCAACCTTCTTGTAAATTTTTGTCATTTTATCAATATTCCGAAAATCTGTTTGATGACTGGCCTGATATGTTTGCTAAGAAGGAATATTGATAAAATGACAAATATGCAAGGAAGTCAATTTATTTGAGCCATGAGGAAGTCAACAAAGTTGGCAAAACGTTGGCAAAATAACAAAAATTATTTTCATAAGATATTATCCTTATTTCCCTACAACCACTTTATTAATTTAATCGATGGACATAAATAATCAAAATAATAGTTAATAGTGTAGAATAATGAAATCCACCATAACAAAGAATATCTACATTATGTAGATATGAGGTGTTTTTTTTATTTTTGGAATAATTAAATTATCCAAAAGATTTTATAAATTGTATTTAAATGTTTACCTTGTCTATCATGAAGGTTTGAACGATTCTCAAAAAGCAGTTGTCAAAAGAAATACACAAAACGCAACACCTATAAAACACAAATATTAAGCACTTGTCCCGCTGGCTGTTCGACTCGAAATGAAATAAATTAATTTCAATGCAAAAAACAGAGCAAAGAAAAAAGAATCCCGTTACTTGATTAGATATCAGAAAGGAAAATAATTCCAGATTAAATAAAAACCTATTCAAGCAATGCCCAATTGATTGGAAATTGTTTTCGAAAAACTAGCGTGTGCGTCAAGTGATTTTCACTTAACTTTTCCTCATTAATAAAAATACAAGATTTTAAAGGAATAAACTTTTAAATAAATATTTAATAAATAAAATAACAAATAATCATCTAATTGTAATAAAGTCCATCATAAATTTACAAAATCAAATTAAGTTCTTACAGATGTTATGGACGAATTATTATTATTGGTTAAAAATATACCATACACTACCCAACTACACAATCACTAACAGACATTTTGACAAAATAATTAATTTCTTTAAAAATATAAATCTTCAATATATGAGGTTATGTTGTAGAAGTTTTAATTACTGAAATAATAAACAGTACTTGGCCACCGAGCGATGCTCGCTAACTTTTGCTTCAAGTTGAAAGCTATATATATAGTACACGCCCCCTAGACCCCACGGATCCCCTGTTCCCACCCCACCCCCGAAACTCCCCACCTCGCCCCACCCTCCACCACCACCTCCACCCCTACCGTAACCTCCACAGCGATAAATTTCTTGACGTTTTAAACGACAGCAATCTGCTAAAAAAAATTCACTCAAATGAGAAATATGCGAAAGAATAAAGGGTTTTTAAAGCTTATAATAGATACTATACTTATTATATATAAAGGTATATTATATGTATTTAGATATTTATTTATTTATCACATTTGTAAATTTTACTTAGTTTTTAATTTAAAAAAATATAATGTTTACGTTCTATGATAATAAATTTTTGTTGCTCTAGAGTCTAGACCAAATTTTTGTTTAATCAAGAACCCCATCCCCCTTCGTATGGTGTCCCGCTTCACCAATGCTAAAATCTGGTCACCTTAAGTATAAGCCCATCTTCAGGAGTATTCCTCTACATTCAATCAGAAAGTTTGCAGATAAAATAATTTTTTTGACGCCAAACCAAGCTTTCTGCAACTTTCTGTTAGCGAGTTATCGCCCACGCATATATAGACAAACTGAAATTTGTTTACCTATGCATAAATGAGTTTTTAAAAGAAAAGGTTCGGCTAAAACGACCTATATTTAATTAGGAAATCTCACCCAATATAATCTTCAGTCTTTCAAGACCCGCATCCCAATAATTTATTCAACTCTGACCCCATTCCTGAAATTTCTTCTTTTCAAGATGCAAGGGTCCAACCCGGACTACAGAGGCTGTACATTTTTGGAGTAATCTCTTCTTGTAACAATATCATTAGGAAAAAAATCTTAGCAAAAGAGAAAGCTTTCTATTGATAAAATAGCAATGAAGTTTGGTTACAGTGGATATTCGTAAAGCTTCAGCTCAAAAAATCTAGACACCCCTCAGTGTGTCAGCCAAGTTCGGAAAATCGGGCGACGCACTGGCCATGTGTATATTTACACGAACCATTTCGAGCTACTTTCGACTCCCCTCCCATAACTCAAAAACTATTAGACCTATACACTTCAAATTTTGCATGTCTAATAAGGCCCATTGGAACACCTAGAATCCCAAATTTCATGAATAAATCTAATATAGTTCTTGAGTTATTAAGGTCTGAACAGTGCAATTTTTAACACTGACTCACTCACTGAAATATTATCAAAAACCTAGAGTAATTCCGCTGATCCTAGAATGTTAAAATTTGGCATATTGGTAGAGTTTGGGCTATAATTAAAGGAAAAAATAGAAAAAGTGAAACTTTCCTTTTTTGAGGACCTAAAATGAAGGACCGTAATTTATTATAGGTTTAATTGAAATACAATCAACCTAGAATTCTGAAATTTGCCTTACTGATAGAGCTTGATACATTAATAAAGAATGACATCGAAAAATCGAACTTCCCTTCTTCAGGGCCTAAAATGATGGAGTGAAATTTAACTGATATGTATTAAATACATTTGGATGCATTAAATAAATTTTATTTAGATAAATTAAACTTTTCAAAAATTAATGATATCTGACCAAAAACATGAATGTGAAAAAGGGGCGAAGTTCGGTACAAACGGCTTCGCCGACATAAGAATTGAGATCTAAACGGGTACCAAGCTCCATAGCAGTTTCCCAAATCATAGCTATAGGGATGTACAACGTTAATTAATAAAGTAAAGGGAGTGTAGTTTCACAGTGAATGAAATAAAACTCAAAGAGTTTTTAGAAACATATTTCAGATTATTAGTCCATCATCAGGAGTTTACAGATTAAAAACTAATTTGAGTTTTATTTCATTCACTGTGAAACTACACTTCTTCGAGTGCCATACCCGAAACGGGTGTCGGCTCCTCTCCACATATACCTGTGCTGAGTGTGTTTAGTTGTTTTACACAGATATACTACAGAAACTACACTCCCTTTACTTTATTAATTAATATCATGTTTCACCTAAAACCTACACCACTTTCTCTAAGTAAAAATGTACAAGGTTCTTCAATTGATCCAAAATAAAACTTGTTACGTTCTTTGATATTGAATTTATAACTAGGCAAGTTTTACATTCAACTAAATTGTTTGCAGTTTAAAATAGAACAACTAGCAAAGCTTGTTTTAAATATCATCACGTTAAACGTGTCTTATTGACTATTATAACTTTCAGAGTTATAAATTCAATATTAAAGAATGTAACAAATGTTATTTTAAATCAATTAAAGAACCTTGTACATTCCTATAGCTATGATTTAAGCAACTGCTATGGAACTTGGTACACTTTTAGATCTGAAAACTTTTAACTGAAGGTTTTCTACATTTTATTCGATAGCGACTCTAATGTAGGGAATTTTTGTCAAATATTGAGTGAAAATAATATTTGAACTTATATATTTCTAACTTGAAATAATGATATTAAATAAATTTTAATTTTCTCATTAATATATCAAAGAATAATTGATACGTCAACAAGAATTATTTTGACCGCGCTGATTTGAAAAAAGATATTTTTATCTCGCGAGTCTACTGCGGATTACGCTATTGGAGTCTGCGGAGTATTAATTCTGGACCAAGAGAAAAAAGATGTAATCCACTTAGCTACAATCCAACGTCATTTCGCGTATAGCCCGCTAGACATTCGGATGGATCACCGAGTGAATTGGAAATCTCAGATGTTATATACTCGATCTCCCAGTCCAGAGCGCTAGATCTATTAGCATGTATGTTAGATGCCTGCCATTAATTAACTGCTTTACGCGAAATGACGTTGGATTGCAGCCATGTGGATTACATCTTTCTTCTCTTGGTCCAGAATCAACACTCCGCAGACTCCAATAGCGCAATCCGCAGTAGTCTCGCGAGATAAAAATATCTTTTTTTCAAATCAGCGCGGTCAAAATAATTCTTGTTGACGTATCAATTATTCTTTGATATATTAATGAGAAAATTAAAATTTACTGTAAACTTTTTCACATTTATGTTTTTGGTCAGATACCTATTTTTTTTTGTCTATATTCGGAAATCTAAGAAAAATATTTTAACGATGAAAGATTATTAAAGGATTTATGATGTAAAATGAATAGCTCAGCTAAATCCATATAATTAATCTACAAACGAAATTCCTGAAAGAAATGTTAGTTCGTTTTATAAAGAGTTGAATTTAATCGAAAAGCAATATTATAAACAAATATTTGAAAACGACTTTAGGAACAAACCGATAAGTCGTGTACCTATATCATATAGGATACTACCATTATTGATTTTTTTTATCAGTATGGCGTTGCCTCGGAAAAAGGAAACATCAAACATTCGAATCGGCTTTATTTATGGATATATCTACCTCCTGCCGCCGATGATTCTACTACAACTAAGCCATAGATTTCAAATTTTCTTCCCTTCCTTGTAGAATTTAAGAAACGTGGAAGTTCAATTGTGAATGAGGAAGGAGTTTTATACACCGTTGTCCAAAAAAAGTGGAACACTTAGAAAAATTTAGTTTTTTTCAAAAAATTTTCAGAAAAAAGATATTTTATTTAAACTTTGAATACATTCTGTGATTGTACAAATATTTTTAAACATTTTTAGAGTGAAAACAATGTATTAATTTCATTTAAACCCTTTAAAATTAAATTTATTTAAGCTAGCATAAATTTTCAGGTTTTAAATCTGATCCCTTTATTGAATTGTATTAAATGATTATCGTCTAATATCAAATTAAATTGAATATTTTAATGTTTATCAGTTCGATTTGAATATCTCATCTTTTAATTTTATTTCATTTGAAATATTGTCCAAGCATAATCTCTCTAAAGACCAACTGATGCTTTAAGTCGTTGACCAAGAGTTCCACCGAGCTGGAAAACCATATAGAGAAACAAACTGTTATGCCAGGAGACCGGGATCTGTTCGAATTAGAGCTTCAAATGAGAGAGATGACCGATTCATACTATTGAAGGTATTATGAAAGATATTAATTTGCCGATGGTAATAGATTCAAATTTACAAGAAATCATAAGTTGGTGTCATCTATTAAATTCGATGGAATGGAATATTTTCAATTATATGTCAGAGGGGTTGTTTTTCACCCCCTCGGGAATCGAACCCGAGTGCCAGTAACAGCAATCCGGGCCACCTGGCTCACCTCTCACATATAATTACAAATATTCCATTCCATCGAATTTAATAGATGACACCAACTTATGATTTCTTGTAAATTTGAATCTATTACCATCGGCAAATTAATATCTTTCATATTAAATTAGGAAAAGTCATTCCATTGCCATTCGAATTTTGAATCTCTTCAAAATTCGAAACACTCAACGACCTTTATTTAAATTATATGGCATGGCTATATGTTTAAATTTAGAATCACTATATCGCGAAATTTTACAAATTAAGACAACAATCTTTGAGTAAAATATTTCACGCGTGTACATATGTCAGAGAGGTTCGCATCCTGCAGGTGAGCCAGGTGGCCCGGATTGCTGTTACTGGCACTCGGGTTCGATTCCCGAGGGGGTGAAAAACAACCCCTCTGACATATAATTAAAAATATTCCATTCCATCGAATTTAATAGATGACACCAACTTATGATTTATTGGAGGTATTGAGAGATCGGCATTGTACAGCAGCTCAAATTCAACAGCGCCTTCTACAAACTCGACAAGTCAACCTAAGTGTTTGGAATATCAGAAGGCGTCTCCGGGAATTAGGGTTGATGTCAAGGAGACCAGCGATAGGCCCTCTTTTGACACCGAATCATCTTAGTGTTCCACTTTTTTGCACCATAGTGTATATGAGATTTTAAAATCTTTGTTTTATAACTTACTAGTATTTTCTATTATCAAGCTTCTCTTTCATTATTTTGCCTTACTGAATTGTTTGAAATATAAATGATTAACAGGAAAATAAATGTCTTTAGGGCTTTGACTTTTGTGACAATCCTGTTTTAAATTCTCCATAGATTATTCTCATTCCTTTGTCTTTCCATTCGATCAATATTCTTTCAATATATTAAACATTGTTCGCTTTTCTACCATTATTTTTGAGATTATTATCTATTGCAATTTCTGGATATTCCTAAATTTAGTAGAAATAAATATATCATTTGAATTAAAAAAAGAATGTTTTAGATAATCTTCTTAGATTTATGGGTACTAGGTTAGAGATGACCCTTTACTTTTCACAAAAATTGTGCTATTCGAAAAAAATTATATAAATAAACATAAAATAAGGTGATGTAGCCATGACCTTTCTTATATTTAATATTTAATAAAATCATTTATAATCATTTAGGGGGGGAGGGGAACAAAAAATAAAAATCCAGGAACTTAGAACAAACTCAATCAAATATTGTATACCTACATAAACAGTGGGCCACCACAAATGCGCGGTTAGTTTTTGAAATTTTAGTCTTTTGAGCACCATTTAGGTCCAGTTGCATGTCGGTTTGTTAAAGTTGGCAAACGGTAAAACCTTAGAATTCATCTTGTGCCCGGTCGGATGGCCAATCAGATGACACGCACATACAACTGGCCCTTATTATGTATACAATATTTGGTTGAGTTTAGTCCAGGGCCTAGATATTCATTTTTTGTCACCCCCCCCCTCCCCCAATCCCTCTCCATTTTAAGCGGTTATTTTTTTCATTTTTATACTTCTGGGGACTCACTCATTATGTATACGAAATTTGGTTGAGTTTGATGGAAGGGCATAGAATTTTATTTTTGACCCCTCCCCTCAATTTTGACCCCAGAAAAAAATAATAATCTTTACGTTACTCTAATTTCATTTTTTAGTATATTATTTCATTTTTCTTGTTTTTTTTTAGTTTGAAAATTTTATAATTTTAATTTTTAAACATCCCCCGCTTAATTCTAGGTGCGATTTCCACCAAAATCTAATCTACTCTTATTAAACAAGCAAAAATTGTATATTTATTTATTTATATATATATATATTTATTTGTTTGTAGATATATTTGTATCTTGGTTCTATTTTAAAAACGACTCTACCGATTTTGATGAAATTCACCCGTTAGGGGGTTTTTGGGGTGACAATTCGATCTGTGACGGTCTCATCTTCGACAAAATTATTTTTGATGGGTTTTTTCGTAATCAAATTAATTATTCTCAGGTAGACAAATCCCATTCGTAGGGTTTTAAAAAAGGTTACTCGTTTTCCTTTTGTACCCAGGCAGACAATGGGTCGGGTAAATCCTTTATCCTCAAAGGCCTTGAAGAAGTATTGTGATTGTGTATTTTAACATATTTTGTTCTCCCTAAACATTAGAAATATTAATAAACGTTTTATAATTGTTTTTATAAAGAACTTTATTTATTATATAGAATAAAAAATAATCAAGAATTTATTTAAAAATATATTTCGCATAAGCTGGTCTCAATTTTCTACAGTGGGCGAATATTTTATATTTTTTAATTTGAAAACGGCTCTCAAATGAAAATCGACATTTTTATCTGAATTTTAAATTAAAAATAATATTTTAACTGAAGGAAGAAGTTACCGAGCATCGCTCGGTGCCTCCAAGTATCAGCTCTTAATCTCAATGCGATGAAATTTTGTTTTGATATTCACACTAGTTTTTGAACTAGAGTGTTCACAAAAATTTAGTAACCCACGCACGCACTAACAGACATTTTGAAAAAACAGTTAATATGTTGAAAAATATAATTTTTTCGATGGTCACTCATCAGGACTTTTTTGTAGAGCGATACGCCATGGTTTCTTCCAGTTATTATAATCAAAATAGTTTCAGCCGTTTTTGAGATATTTCGAAAACACCAAGCAAAAAAAACATTTTTTTCATGCACGATTATAATACTTGACCATACCCTATATGGTAAAGTACAAAAAAAAAACTTCAACGAATCGTTGCTAAACTTTATCCAAATTCGTTTGAAATATCAATATTTTTATTCCTTTATTATTAATCATATATAACTGCCTATTTGCGGTCCATGTTTAAAATAAAATAATAAAGAATTAAAAAAAGTACTATCTTGCTCTAGAGTAAAGTACTTTAAAATATAATTTTACTAAAACCTTTATTTAACCTTTTGTGTGGTCCCCAAGATCCTTAATTAGCATATTAAATTTCATCAAAATTGGCTAAGTTATTTTCAAGATATTTAGAAAAAACTAAAAAAGTACTAAAATAAAGTACTAATGTTTGCGGACCGATATGTAACAAAAACTAATCAGCACTTCATTTTGTTAAAATAATGCTAGGTTTTCAATTTCATTTCAATCGGTTCAACGATGTGGAAAAAATCATGGACGAAATAATCGATAACATCCATCCATCCATCCATCCATCCATCCGCACGCACTTCCTGAAAAAATCGCACTTTTTGGCCTCTCGGCGAGACTCCATGTAATTTTTGGCAAAACTGTCACGTGCTAAAATTCAACCTAATTGAATACTACAATTTGTGACTTTAATTGCGACCATGGGTTCCGTAGTCTTTACCTGAGGAGCCTTTGAAGTCGCGCTTGCCGCGAGACCGATTACAATACTTCACCCATGCTTCGCATTAGATAAAGTAAAAAAGAGAACAAGATAAAGAAATAAAATAAAAAAAATTCAAATAACAAATTCATAATTGTGCCCAGAATATCGACTGATGAAATAGGAAAAAAGTTTTTTTTTTAGATAATCCCGACCTTGTGGGCTTTTCTCGTTATCTATATCTAATATTCTTTCTGTACGTTGTGAATTAAAAATTATATATCGAGTTAAAATATTGAAACAACCCGGATGAGAACGTGATCTGAATAAATGAGAAGTTATCGAAAAGTCTCTAGACTAACTAAAGTCAGTCAATGAAACCCAGAGAATCCGAAAATATACTAGCTCAGCCTTCTAATGATTAATCACGTAACCCTCGGATGAATTTAAATAAATAAAATTATAGAAATTTAATTAAATAAATTACTTGTCAACTAAACAACACTACTGCTACTAATATTTTTATTTTTAAATTTTGTAATTTGGAGAGATCAGGAGGTTAAGGTAGTTGTATAGTAGCAAAAAGTTAATGCTATAGTATGTATATAGAACAGACAATAAAGATTCATAATTCATAAGCCCAAAACTCTTTGCTGTTTATGTACCACTACTAGCTAATCGCGTGCTCGTTTGACAAATCTGGCATCACTGTCCGAGCTAGTATATATTTTATCATGGAAATATCAGATAAAGTACATTATAAAGGGTGATTTATAAAATAAAAAGTTCTTAATAAGCGATTGAAAGCTGTTGCAACAATGGCTGAAGCGAAAAAACGTCAAAAAAGCACTAAAGTTAACCCACTTTTTAGCTTAAACAAATGCATTGTTGCCAGCTTGTTTTTAGTGTAAACTTTTCAGTATTTATTAATTATTATCTCAGAAACTGTGTTATAACTATGAATTAAAATTTTCTTAAAAAATGTATTAGTTATTGTTTAATGTTGGTTTAGTTTTTTATAAGAATGGTAAGAAGAGTTTCTTAATTATAATTAAATATATATGTAAACTTTCTGATATCCGAGTATAGTGCAATGTATTAGAGTCTGAAAAACTCTATCTTTGGAATTTAATATCTACGGAACTATATCTATATAATAAAAATGAATTTCTGTTTCTTTGTAAGCGCAGATCTCTCAAATGCCTGAACCGATTTGGCTATTTTTTTTTTAAATGTTCGTAATAGTCCAATTCAGGTTAATAGGTAAAAGAAAATTGGAAAAGTTGCCCGGAAAATTGAAAAAATCAGGAAAAACTAAAAAAAAATCAGGTTATCCAACATAGCTTGCCAAACAATAAAAGAACTAAACAAGTGTTGGCGGCCCTGTTTTTAAGATTATTGAGTGTCTTCATTCTTAATAGGTCTAACCACATTATCGTTGAAGAAGAATTTAATAATGCAACAAAGATTTAAAAACTATCTATTTTTTTTAAAGTACATTTAAAAACAAAAATTAAAAAAATAAACTGCAAGGGATCGTTGCTAAACTTTATTCAAATTCATTTGAAATATTAATATGTTTATTTCTTTATTATTAATCAGATGTCACTTGCAATTTGCAGTTCATGTTGACTTTAATTCAAAAATAATGATCGATTCTCATTTAACAGTCGAGGAATAACCATTCTACATTCGATTTTTGACGTTTCGGTTTTAAGAGAATTTTTTATAAATAGATTGTATATACTTTTGTGTTTAGCAAAATAAATAATAATTGTAATTTTCAAGTCTTCTTATCTATAATAATACCTACATATAATATAACTTTTTTTATTTTCCCCTTAATGATAACAAGTGGATTTTTAATATATTTTAAATATTTGTTTCATCTTATTTGTTATGAGTGTATATTGCAGTTTAATAGAATCTCATTTTTTATTTAAGACTTTATAATAAAACAATTATATTTATTCTCTGTAACTAATAAAACATCAATAAAGCAGCTACGTGGGGGTCCAGGGGGCGAAGGTCCCTGGCTAGCAAAAAGGCCCGCCGAAGGCGGGACTTAAGCTAGTTGTTCATAAATTTCATTTTGCTACCAATCGATGCAAAAGTATTTAAATAATAATCTCTCTAAATTTCAAAAAAATCCTAAGAAAACGCATTTGGTGATACAACTACCTTAAGGAAGGCGTTGCTCCAAGAATTATAAAAATTATCCAAGATTTAAACACCGATAACACGACATACATCAAGTCCAATAACGAAACAACAAAATCTATTAACCTCTTCAGTGGAGTAAGATAGGGAGAGTCATTGAGCCCTATGCTCTTCAACGTGGTATAATTGGGTTCACCCCAAAATCCCGACAGCCCCAAATTCCCCTCAAAAAAAATTCCGATAGTCTAAATCCCGACAGTTCAAAATCTCGACATTTGAAAAATCCTAATTTTTCTTATCTCAGCGAACTTTTTTTAGAACCGAACCTATCAGTAGTTGAGAACATAATTTTTTATATTTTCAACATACTTTTGGATAGAACCGAACCAATTCGGTTCGGTTAGGATACATTCAGTTCGGCTCGGTTCAGTTCGTATATCTCCATTTCGGGGGAGGGGTAGAAAATTTGCTTGGCCTTATTTGGAGGTATACGAACCTAACCGAGCCGAACCGAATATATTCTAACAGAACTGAACTTCACCAGGTTTAGTTATTTGTGCAAATATCAAAAAAGTTAACAAATAAATCATAATTAAGCCTGAATTTCACATGTTGGGATTTTGGTTTGTCGGATTTTGGGTGCTACCCGATATAATCGACCCCGTTTGGCCCTCTGCTGATTCAAAACATAAAAAATCTTCGTTAATTCTTATTTTTAACCGACTTGAAAAAAGGAGGAGGTTCTCAATTCGAATGATTTTTTTTTGTGTTTATGTTATCTAATATCTCCGCCAATTGTGAACCGATTTTGATGATTATTTCGATTTGGGTTCAGCCTAGTTTCCGATTGGTCCTGTTTTTTTTCATTGGTATTGGACCTTTTTTGATATGTTTGTTCAGGCATAACTTCTTTGTTTATGAACCGATTTTAATGATTCTTTTTTTATTGGAAAGAGTGTACCTTAGGGGTGGTACCATATTAATTTGGTCAAGTTCTGAAGATAGTATCAATGACGAAATAACGTAAATCTCCATTTCTTATGACCAAATAATCGAAATTATAATAAATAAAATCTTTTATAAAAAAAATCTTAAAACATTCATTTAAAACCCGCAAACGTTTCGAGAGAATTTCTATATTTATGAATTGAATTTTATTATCATTTTCTGATTCATTCGCCAGACGCTTTCTCTTACGAGATGCATGCAAGGTATTATATTAAGTCACTATTAATAACATCACTAAAAAGAGAAAAATAAAAATAATTTTTATAAAAAAAATAAAAGCGAATTCAAAAAAATTAAATGCAACAAATAAAATAATAATTACTTAAAAATAAAATAAAATACCCTAAAAGGTATAAAATAATTATCTTATTTAGTTACAACTAAACGACTAAATTGTTACATGAAATCACTTTTTGAAGTCGGTTCCAAACATAAACATTTTATAAATCGCACTCGACGGATCTTACTTAATACGTTTGGCGTGTACACTCGCTTATATAGTTTCTTTGGCACCGACTTCAAAAAGTGATTTGATGTAACAATTTCATCGTTTAGTTATAACTAAATAAGATAATTATTTTATACTTTTTAGTGTATTTTATTTTATTTTTAAGTTATTATTATTTTATTTGTTGCATTTAATTTTTTTGAAGTCGGTTTTATTTTTTTTAAATTACATGGTAGTTATCGCAATATTTTTCTACAGTTACATATCTAATAATTATGAGCAAATGATCAATTTTTGAAACATCGTGTGTAATCCAGAATTAGGGTATATAATGGAGATTATTTTATATCAGGAATTATACAATTTTTGATTTCATCATCCAAACAGCTTATCAGATCATTTTGAATTCAAGGGCTCAAGTATCGTAGCTCTAGGGATTCGTTATTCATTTAGTACGGGGTAATATTTACTTAGAAGTTCTATTACTGCTAAAAAAATCTTTATTTAAATTATCTTTTGAATCACTTTTTCCACTATGCCCTCTTAAAGGGAGGTTTTGAGTAGAGATTGTGAAAATAACATTTGCTATTTTTTTTCCCCCAAACCGTTCTTCTTTGATATCTGATTGATTTACTAGAGAATCAAGACCTTGGCAGCAATAAATCCGCATAGGATTGCCAAACAAGTAAATGGCTTTGAATTGTGAAATACCTAAATTCGAATCAAGGTATAATAATTTGTATAAATTTATATTTATAATATAAAAAAAATGTCTTGACCCTTGGAGCTCCATTCACTGGATTTTTTTGCATATAGATATTATTTGTATGAAACGTGGAGGAAAAAACATTTTCAAGCATAACAGGATTGAATAGAAGCCAGTCCAGAAATAAATAAGAAATTATTTTCAACAAAAGTGTATTTATCGGAAAGATTTTCCCTTAATAATGTTTTTTTTTTAAAACGACGATAGGGAAGATCGCCCCTCCTTCTTCAGGAATGGAAGGAAGATCCTCCGAAACGTCGATTTCAAAATATTATAATTGGAAAACAATTTCAAGAAATACACTTTTAATGAAAATAGTTTCTTATTTATTTCTGGACTGACAATTGTTTTTGATGTTTTTTTTTGCTTTTCGGCCCTTGTAGCCATCAGCCAATTTAGGATAATATGATTAAAATATGACTTCTATGTAGGGATCAGATTTTTATCCTCGAGTCGGATTCGAATCCGGGTCCACTTGATTAGGAGGCTTGTACCCTAATCGCTGGCCTAACCCGACTCTCAGGTTTTTTGTTAATTGAAATAATTATTAACGGGTGGTTGTCACGATAAAAATGTATAAATACATTTTTATTCAATTTCCTTTTATTAATTAACTGTTTTTTTTAATTTTAAAACTCACAAATAATTCATTACAAATATTATTTTATGAAGGAGGAGGTATCAGCCAAAGATGAAATCACTGGGTTCAATAAAACATCTTTAATAAAACGTTTCGGCCTGAATTTTATTTAGACATCTTCAGTTAATTAGGAGTTATACACAAAATGTGGTACACATATGTGATCGAACCAAGCCTTGTCAAAAATAAAAAATAAATTTTAGCTTCATGTAAATTTATAACGTGCCTGGACCGAAAAGTTTCAGAATCATACCTCCTCCTTCATCTAATACAGTTTCATCACAGCCACGAACTCTAACAAAATTTTTATATATTAGAATTTGCCAATTTAACTCATTAAAGGTATTTTTTTATCAAATAATTTATTAGAATAATAATTTCATTCTTTTAAAAACTACGACAATTCGAAAGATCCTACGTACGTTCTTCAGGATTTAAAAGGGTCAACGAAAGAACCTCCGAGTATATTAATATTATTTTTAATTGCAATTACAATCAAAACTTTGTGGCCAGTGATACGTCTTGATGATGGCCATAGCGGGTGTAAACGTTGGTAAAAAATATAAATTTAGTTTTATTTCAATTTTATTTTATTTTGGATGCTATTAAAAATCGACTTTTTTACCTGAATTTAAAATTAAAAAATAATTTTTAAGAAAAAAATAAAAACCGACTTCAAAAAATTAAATGCAACAAATAAAATCCACTAAAAGGTATAAAATAATTATTATCTTATTTAGTTATAACTAAACGACGAAATATTAACATGAAATTACTTTTTGAAGTTGGTTCCAAACAAACTATACTTATAAGCGAACGTACCCGCCAAACGTACTAAGTAAGTCCGTCGAGTGCGATTCATAAAAGGTATATGTTTGGCACCGACTTCAAAAAGTAATTTCATGTTAATATTTCGTCGTTTAGTTATAACTAAATAAGATAATAATTATTTTATACCTTTTAGTGTATTTTATTTGTTGCATTTAATTTTTTGAAGTCGGTTTTTATTTTTTTCTTAAAAATTATTTTTATTGTTCTCTTTTTAGTGATGTAATTAATAGTGATGATATCATCAGAACTTGACCAAATTAATATGACACCATTCCTAAGACATCCCCTATCGGGTAAAAAAAGAAACATCGAAATCTGTTCATAAACAAAGAAGTTAGGTCTAAAAAAAAACAAATAAAAAAGGTCTAATACCTATGAAAAAAAATGGGATCAATCGGAAGGTAGGCTGAACCCAATGCAAATTTTTTTTTCAAAATCGGTTCACAATTGGCGGAGATATGAGGTAACATAGGCACACAAAAAAAAAAAAAAATTCAATCGAATAGAGAACCTCATCCCTTTTTGAAGTCGGTTAAAAATAATATTAATATATCGCTTTTAACTGAATCAAAAAATTACCGAGCTCGGTGTTCCAGGTACTTCTATATAACTTTAAATGAATTACTTGTATAGTATTTATTTAAAGTATTTTTAAAATTTTATAAATTTTCAAATATAACACGGATGAAATTACTCTTGACATGCGCCGCATCCACAGCACGCCACGGATAAATATACTATTATGGAAAAGTATTCAAATAATTTCTGATTTTAAGTAAAATACTAATAATAATAATAAATGCGTCTTTCAAAAAGAAAATGTATTTCTGCTCAGTTGCCTAAAATCATTAGAGGAGTTATTAGTTGATAAGGGGGGGGAGGAGGGTCTATTCAATTATCGACTTGTTGGTCCGTGGCTTCCTTAAGGCTGGAAACCATTGCAATAGAGTAAAGGAATACCAATCAATTAGTTCCAGAAGAATGCAACCAGGACGACTGGGATTAATTAGTACGGCTTTAATAAACTAACTTCGCAAGACAATCATCTTTCTAAGAACAAAACCAACAAAGATTTCTTAATTTTCTAGAATCTAGATCACATCGAATCGAGTTTTTTCCTCATATCAAGACGTCGTTTAATAAATAAGTACTTGGAACACCGAGCGATGCACGGTAATTTTT
Organism: Forficula auricularia; assembly: GCA_024734495.1. NCBI lineage: Eukaryota > Metazoa > Arthropoda > Insecta > Dermaptera > Forficulidae > Forficula > Forficula auricularia. The sequence continues at coordinate 1,246,688 of JALMQS010000267.1, forward strand.
TGATTCAGTTAAAAGCGATATATTAATATTATTTTTAATTTTAAATAAAGGTAAAAAGGTCGATTTTTAATCGCAGCCAAAATAAAATAAAATAAAATTGAAATAACCTACCTAGCCTAATATATATATGTTTGTTTGTTATATCCTATAGTATTGTTCACTTTGGTTGTTATAATATCCTGTCTATTGTAAGTTTTGTTTTTATATCATACATATTGTAATTTTTTTTAAATCCGACGTTTGTAATTTTTTTTCTTTCTCCTCCTCTCATTCTATATATTTTGTATCTTTTTTATTATTGTTTCATATGATTAAGTATGTATTTTTCTTAACTTAATTGATTTTTTGTCTTTTCTTGATATTGTTTAATTAATTTTTCTATTGTAAATATTTTGGTCTAAAATTGTCATTAAAGGCGCCAGATGGCCCTATAGATACAATGTTTTAATAAATAAATAAATAAATCAATACGTTTATTTATATTTTTATCAACGTTTTGACCCGATATGGCCAGCATCAAGAAGTATCACAGGCCACAAAATTTTGAATGTAATTGCAATTAAAAATAATATTAATACACACGGAGGCTCCTTCGTTGACCCTTTTAAATCCTAAGAAGGAGGGACGATCCTTCGAATTGTCGGATTTTTTAAGAGAATAAAATTGATATTCTAATAAATTATTTTATAGGAAATACCTTTAATTAATTAAATTGTCAAATTCTAATATATATTAATATTTGTAATGATCTATTAGTGGAATTTAAATTAAAAAAACCAATTAATTTTATTAAAATGAAATTGAAAGAAAAATGTAATTATTAATTTTTATTCAAACAACCACCCGTGAATAAGTATTTCAATTAACAAAAAGCTCATCAAAAATAACTTAGCCGAAGATGTGACCATGATAGATCGAAATGTCAACACGAAAACCCCCTAACCCGTGAATTTCATCCAAATCGTTAGAGCCATTTTCGAAAAACCGATTCTATATATATATACCTGGGCCACCGACTTTTTGCTTCAGTTAAAATATATATATAGTACACGCCCCCTGGACTCTTCCCGAGCCCCAGCTTTACCCCCCCCCCTCCACCGGCGCCCCCGAAACCCCAGAACCCCCACCTCCTGCACCCCCAATTTTTGCATTTCTAGCTTTCTACTGGCCCACAGATTATGTGTATATAGGTATATAAATAAATACCGTATAATTATTTTTTTTAATTTAATAAAAATTTATTGAGTTTATGGGATTTAAAGCTCGATTTTTAATCAATTAAATTCCATAACTTCTGATATATAATAATATTTGTAATGATCGTTTTGTGGGATTTAAAATTGAAAAACTAATTAATTATTAAAAGGAAATTGAATAAGAATGTAATTATACATTTTTATCGAGACAACCACCTGGGAATAATTATTTCAATTAACAAAAAACCCATCAAAAACAACTTAGCCGAAGATGAGACAGTGACAGATTGTCAACCCAAAAAACCCCTAACCCGTGAATTTAATCCAAATCGTTAGTGTTATTTTTTGATGAATTCAACTTTTCCTTCCTTGAAATTCGAACAGGCGGCATGATTTGTTTAAAAACATCAAACTATGAAGCTATGAGAGATATTAGTTAAAACTTAGACTTTATAAATGATGATTGTAACGTTCTGAATTCGAAATATGAATCATGTACGTGTTCGGCAGCAGCATTTGTCTTGTTTGATATGTTTTATCCAACATTCTGCTGTTATCGGAGGTTTTAAATTTTTCGAATTGTAACGAAAACAGTCGAACGGACAGACTTGTACTTTATCTTATCTATGTAATGAATAAATGTAACAAAACACTGGTGACTGGTGCGCTATTCAATTGAACGTACTTCGCTCTGTCTCACTCCTGGTACTGTTTTACCACCCTATTCTTCTTCTCTCTCTCATTCTAGATAGCCTGTGAAAATATCTGTGGAAGTTGGTTCAATACGGGACCACTAACCATTCTCTTCTCTCTTTCATTCTCCCCCGTTGACGTAATAAATCGCTTCTCAAGTCTCTCTTCTCTCTCTCTCTTTCGTCGTCAGAGAGCAGAAGAGTGGAAAAAATCTCGTACGCATTCTGGAAATGGTCCAGAATCTCTGATACACTCACACGAGAAGACGGGGGGAGGTGGTTGGCTTTCAAAAAGACCAATGATCCAAAAAGGTGCTTGCTGCAGGAAGGGATTAAAAATTTAAGCCAAAAAAAAGGCAACTTAATAATTTTTTCATGAAACTTTTTTATTCTAAATTATTCTTTAGAAAATATTGAAAGAATTAAGAATTATTTGATTTTGATAGATTAGCGGGCTGTATTTTTATCACCAAAAGACAACCATCCAGTTAGCTCTAAGGAAAAAATATTCTTAAAAGATCAATTCAACCCCTGGAGGTGGGATTACAGCTGCTGTCTATAATATTGATTGAAAATTGTATAATTTATTTTTCAATTTCCTGATTTTTGATCTATTATAATAAAATAAAATTATTTTTACTTTACCATACAGGGTATGGTCAAGTATTGCAATCGTGCATGAAAAAAGTGGGCTTTTTTTTCCTTCTTTTTTCAAAATTTCTCAAAAACGGCTGAAACTATTTTGATTAAAAAAATTTAGTAAAACCATGGCATTTCGGTCTACAAAAAAGCTCTAATAAGTAAACATCGGAAAAATTATATTTTTCGAGATAATAATTGTTTTGTCAAAATGTCTGTTAGTCTGTCTGACTGGTTGCCCGTTAGTCTGTGTGTTACCAAATTTTTGTGGACGAGCTAGCTCAAAAACTAGTGTGAATATCGAAACCAAATTTCACACGTAGTTTTGGTCCATTGAGATTAAAAGCTGATTAGATTTTGGTGGATATCGATCAAAAATTAAGGGGGGTGGAGGGGGGCTAAAAATGAAAAATCTAGGTCGTTTGAGCAAACTCAACCAAATTTTGTATACATAATCAGTGGGACCCCCAGAAGTCTAAAAATACAAAAACTAACAGCCCAAAATTGAGGGGGGGGGGTTGTAGGGTCAAAAAATAAAAATCTTGGCCATTTACCAAACTCAACCAAATTTTGTATACATAATCACTGGGCCCCCAGGAGTCTAAAAATGCAAAAACTAACCCCCCCCCCCACATGATTATAAATAATTTTATTAAATATTAAATATAAGTGAGGGGCCAGGTTGTATGGTAAAGTCAAGTGGATGGCCTCATCAGAACATGTCAGCTTATTTCCTTAGATTATTATTAAGGGAATAAGACAAACTATTCATCTAGATCAGGGGTGTCCAACCTTTCTTCTTGAAGGAAAGAAATTCTATCGGGCCTCACATAAATTATACTGATTCCAATTATAGTTTTTAAGCACAAAATAATGCACAAATAATGTACAATAATGATATCCGCTTTGAGAAATATAGAATGTTTAATGTCAAATATGGAACCCATGCTAGATTTCATAGTAAACAATAGACAAAAAAATAAAAATAAACAAGCAATCGTTTCTTTACTTTTCTTTAATTTTAATTATTACCTAATAATAGACAGCAAAAACAAGATATTATAATAAACTAAAATAAGGGGTCAAAAAGTAATTTTTTTACAGATATTCAAACGAAAATATATATATATTTTAAACTCTCTATAAAATACAATATTTAAAATTAGTATAGTTTTTTGAAAATTTATATTTTATTTTCCCTAGAAATTTTCAATAAAGTTGATAAGGGTCCCCCCTTTGTATCAACTACCCTTCAATGAGTGGCTTCAAAAAGTATTTTTTTTCCTGATATTCAAACGAAAATATATATTTTAAACTCTCTATAAAATACAATATTTAAAATTAGTTTAGTTTAGTGTTTGGCACCGACTTCAAAAAGTAATTTCATGTAATATTTCGTCGTTTAGTTGTAACTAAATAAGATAATAATTATTTTATACCTTTTAGTGTATTTTATTTGTTGCAATTTAATTTTTTTGAAGTCGGTATTATTTTTTTCTTAAAAATTTTTATTTTACTCTTTTTAGTGATGTTATATATAGTAATCCTATCATCAGAACTTGACCAAATTAATATTGCACCATCCCTAAGATACCCCCTTTCCAATAAAAAAAGAATCATCGAAATCGGTTCATAATCAAAGAAGTTAGTCCTGAACAAACCTAACAAAAAAGGTCTAATACCTATGAAAAAAATGAGACCAATCGGAAGGTATACTGGACCCAATGCAAAAAAAAATTCAATCGAATAGAGAACCTCCTCCTTTTTTTGAAGTCGGTTAAAATCTTTGCTGACAAAAGAGTTGAGGTCCAAACGGGCACCAAGTTCCGTAGCCGTTACTTAAATCACAGCTATAGGAATGTACAATGTTCATCAATTGATTTAAAAGAAAATTTGTTACGTTCCTTAATATTAAATTTATAACTCGGCAAGTTTTATATCCAACTAAATTGTTTGTAAGTAATATAAAATAGAAAAGCTATAGCAAAGCTTGTATTAAATACCATCACCCTAAACGTAAGTTATTGACTATTATAACTTGCCAAGTTATAAATTCCATATCAAAGAACGTAACAAATTCTCTTTTAAATCAATTGAAGAACATTGTACTTCCCTATAGTTATGATTTAAGCAACTGCTATGGTACTTGGTACGCGTTTAGATTTCAACTCTTTTGTCGTCGAAGCCGTTTGTACCGAACTTGGATCATTTTTCACATGTATGTTTTTGGTCAGTGTAGTTTACGATCTATAAAGCTGTAACAGAATTATTGTAGTAGTATTGAGTTTTACTTTTTAACTCAAACCTTGAAAATAGTCAAGTACGATAGACTACTTCAGAAAAAACTATGGCAGAAAGAACAATTTCCATTTATCTAATCCCCATATTGAAAAGAAGCAAAAAAGAACTAGAGAAAAAAATTATACGTTTTTTTTAAATAAATTTTCAACTCGTGATTATTAAAAAAAAAAGAAAAAAAAGAAATGTGAGCTCATGGAACAATAGTATGAAATGGAAACATTAATCGAGGATACGGTTTTTTGGTTGCATAAATAGCAGGGGTTTACCATCAGAAAGATTAAGTTAAGTGCATGGCTAAAAATATGTATATAAATAATTTCCCCATTGTGCACTTGAATATATGTGAAAAATATTCAGATTGAATAGAATAACTTGGAATTTTACAGCGGATAACAGTGAAAATTCATAAAAAGAAAAAATTATAAATAATATATTTTCACACCAAATTACTTAAAGTTTCAAGGGTTGATAGTCTCAATTGAAATATATATAATAATTTAATAAATTATTACTGTAATTGACACGTTCTGGTGTGGCCATCCACCAATTTGGGGGTTTGTTTTTGCATTTTTAGTGTTCTAGGGCCCCACTGATTATGTGTACGAAATTTGGTTGAGTTTGCTCAAATGGCCTAGATTTTTATTTTTTTGACCCCCCCCCCCCCCTTAACTTTGGCAACAGAAAAAAATGTTTTCCGTTATTTTAGGTTCATTTTATTGTATATTTCATTTTTCTTGTTTTTTTTTAGTTTGAAAATATTATGATTTTTTTAACCCCCTCCAGCCCCCTTAATTTTGGGTCGCTATGCACCAAAATCTAATCAGCTCTTAATCTCAATGGACCAAAACTACATGTGAAATTTGGTTTTGATATTCACACTAGTTTTTGAGCTAGCTCGTCCACAAAATTTGGTAACGCACAGCCTAACATAATAATAAATAAGCTGACGTGTTCTGATGTGGCCATCCACTTGACTTTACCATACAACCTGGCCTCTCACTTATATTTAATATTTAATAAAATTATTTATAATCATGTAGGGATGGTTAGTTTTTGTATTTTTAGATTACTGTGTGTCCACTGATTATGTATACAAAATTTGGTTGAGTTTGGAACAAGAGCCTATATTTTCATTTTTTGACCCCCCCCACCCATTTTCGGCGGTTAGTTTTTGCATTTTTAGACTTCTGGGGTCGCACTGATTATGTATACAAAATTTGGTTGAGTTTGCTAAAATAGCCTAGATTTTTAATTTTTAACCCCCCTCCAGCCCCCTTAATTTTGGGTCAATATGCACCAAAATCTAATCAGCTCTTAATCTCTTTTTTCATGCACGATTACAATACTTGACCATACCCTGTATGATAAAGTAAAAAATTTGGTAACGCACGCACATACCAACAGAAATTTTGACAAAACAATTAATATCTCGAAAAATATTATTTTTTCGATGTTCACTTATGAGGGGTTTTTTGTAGAGCGAAATGCCATGGTTTCGCTCAATTTTTCCAATCAAAATTATTTCTGACGTTTTTGAGATATTCGATGCAAAAAAAAAACACTTTTTTCATTCACGACTACAATACTTGACCATACCCTGTATGAATGGTAAAGTAAATACAAAAAATATTAATAATAATACTAGATGAAGGAGGAGGCATCAGCCAAAGATGGAATCACTGGGTTCAATAAAACACCTTTAATGAGACGTTTCGGCCTAAATTTTATTTGGCCATCTTCAGTCAATTAGGCTAAAAATTTTTTTTACAAATGGATGTTAATTGATATATTTTTTTATAAAAAAATTATAAGTTGACCAAGTTGGTTATTTAGACTTACAGTTATACACAAAATGCGGTACACATATGTGATCGAACCAAGCCTTGTCAAAAATAAAAATTTCTTTTAGCTTCATGCGAATTTTTAACGTGCCTGGACCCAAAAGTTTCAGAATGAAAGTAATGAGTTTATATAAATCTTTTCTATATATTACATTATAATTAGATATTTGACCCTTATGTGAGGTCATCATATATCCCATCATTATTTATTTACAAACAGAAAATCCAAATTAGAATCTAATTACTTTTAAATCACATGCATTTTTTCATTCAATCAAATTATACAAATTCTTATTAAAAAAATTTTTTCAAAAAGTTTCTATACATTAAGTTCAAGAAAACAACTGTTGGCTCATATCACACAGGATAGATGTATAAATATTGGAAAGAAACATACAATCTCTTTTAAAATTGATAGCCTTATCACCTGCTATTTTTATATATAGCATTTCGGCTATGGATCTTTTATAGAAGTTATCAATCTTGACCAATATTTTCGCATTATCGTAATCAAAAGAATGACTATGTTCGGCTGCGTGGGTGGAGAGTGCAGTGTTGGTCTTTTTATTTCGAACACTTAATTTATGCTCATATACCCTAATTTTTAGTGAACGTGAACTTTGCCCTATATAGGTGCTAGAATTTGATGGACAATCTAGACAGTTAATTTGATAGACAATATTATTACATAATTCTCTAGGGGTTGGATCTTTATTACGTTAAAAATTCGCATGAAGCTAAAAGAAATTTTTATTTTTGACAAGGCTTGGTTCGATCACATATGTGTACCGCATTTTGTGTATAACTGTAAGTCTAAATAACCAACTTGGTCAACTTATAATTTTTTATAAAAAAATATATCAATTAACATCCATTTGTAAAAAAATTTTTTAGCCTAATTGACTGAAGATGGCCAAATAAAATTTAGGCCGAAACGTCTCATTAAAGGTGTTTTATTGAACCCAGTGATTCCATCTTTGGCTGATACCTCCTCCTTCATCTAGTATAGTTTCATCACAGCCACGAACTCTTACAATATTAATAATAATATTTTAAAATAGAATAAATAAATTAAAATAATAATAATAATTTGATTAACATTATTAAATTTTTGACGAACATGTAGATTTGTTGATATTTAACTTTATTAAGAATTAAAATTTGCAGGCTCTAGGCAAAATGTAGAAAATGTATTCAATATTTTAAGTTAATATGCGAATAAAATATTACTTAAAATTTACGTACGAGTTAATAAATGAGTTCATTGTAATGTTTAAACTTTTGAATCGGTGAGGCGTTTTTACTTCCCAATTTAGACATTTGATGACGGGCAAGTATAAAAATGTTCATTCTACCATTTATCATTCGTGAGGTAGGTATACTCTACATTTCCATGAGGGTAAAATTATTTTGCTTGACTCTATAAACCTGAAATTGTGTCAGCATTAAAGCTCGCCTTTCGGATGATAAAAGTACAATCAATTAAAAAGAAATAAAAACTAGTCATTTCGGGATTGTTTTTAATAAATAGATTATCAGATTATCACTAAGAAAAGCAAATTAAATAGATAGAGTTTTTCTTTAGGAGACGGACTGGTATAAATATGCAATTGGATGTTGATTACAATACTTTACCCATGCTTCGCATTGGATAAAGTAAAAATCAGAATTTTTAAATATGGTATATTATATTGATATTAAGGAGATCTTGGTAATATGGTCTACTATCTGTTTTTATGTGATAAAAAAATAATCTTTACTATTATTTTAGAGGCGACTGTGGGTCAGTGGTTGGAGTGTCGGGTCGCTGTCCTGGAGTACACTGGTTCGAGAAGTTTATTTCTCGAGTCAATTTAGAAGATAGTTATATTGTATTACCATAATAAAAATGGAGCATTTTTTTGTTGAAGACAGATGTTTCATCCAGAAGACTTGCAATACACTCTGGAATGTCACAGAACATTGTCGGAAAATTATTAAATGATTAATTATTATTAAATTATTTATTTAATAATTAAATATTTGAATCATTATTATTTGATATATAAGTTTAATAATTGATTAGAGAGGCGACTCTGGGTCAGTGGTTAGAGTGTTGGCCTGTAACAGATTAACCTACAACTTAATAAAAACTATTCAAAATTCATACGGGAAAAAAACCAAAATTCTTAGACACTTATAAAAAAGTGGAGAATAATTACTGATGAATCAAATACCAGACAAAAACCAAAAAACAAATATTTTTTCTATAAAGCAGGTTTTTTAACACTTTTTCCTGTCAAAAATCACCAAATAAAACTATGAAATAACCAAATATATACTAATAGATGTAAGTATAAAAATATAAATATACTTACTGTAAAATTATATTAAATATCAAAAGCTGACAGCATGTAAACTAAAATTGTAATGGTAAGCCTTTTTTAAGGCAGGAACAACAATGTACATAAATAAAAATTAATTAATTAATAAACTACATTGTAAGATAATTGTATTTACTATTTGTATGATAATGTATTTATAAAAATTGTATACAATTTTAAATAAAGTTTTTGAATTGAATTGAAAATTGCTGGCCTAAAATACGCTAGTTCGAGACCGAGTCTCGGCAGATATTTGCAGTTGCCTCCTCTTTGAAAGCAATGGCAAACTACCAAGAGTATAATTGCCTAGTCAACCTCTCCAAACTAGCCGTACGGAACCGGCGTTAAAAAGTAGATCCCGTATATCTGTGTAAAACAGCTAAACACACTCAGCACAGGTATATGTGGAGAGGCGCCGACGCCCGTTCGGGCATGGCACTATAAGAAGAAGACTATTATTTTGACCAGGGATGTCCAACCAGCGGCCTGCGGGCTAAGATGAATGCGGCCCGAAACAAAATCGTAAGGTTCTTAAAAACTGAAATTTTTATAATAATTTTTAATAAAAATTTTCATAAAATCCCGTGGATATACTATACACATATAAAAAGTCTTTAAATTAATTGTGATAAATTTTTGACTTTGTATGCTGTAAAAATCATAGTTTGAGATTAAAGGAGCCGTCTTATTATCAGCATCCCTTTTAAAATGCAAATTAACAAAGTCTAACAAAACGAAAGATTCTGATAAAGGCGACAAGAAGGATGTGTTTACATCCTCACTTTTTTGACCCTTTTAAACGTGAAGAAATAAGAAATAAATTCCGAAAGGTATAGGTTAAAAAAAGCTTGAAACGACATTTGATTAAAGGTTTTGTTAGGGAATGTTTCATTCCATCAGAATTCAGCAAATATCATAGAAAATACTTTCAATATGTTAGGGGGAAAAATAAAGCATTTCAAGAATGTATTTCCCATCGATCGGATTGTATAGTAAATAGGCATCGCATTTCCAAAAGTCTGGAATAAGCGCAACAAAGTAATTAATAAAACGAAGGGGTCTCTCAATTCAACTAAATAAAAAAAAATAAATAAAACCTACTTCAAAAAAATTAAATGTAACAAATAAAATAATAAAAACTAAAAAATAAAATAAAATGCACTAAAAGGTATAAAATAATTATCTAATTTAGTTACAACTAAACGACGAAATATTAACATGAAATCACTTTTTGAAGTCGGTGCCAAACATATACATTTTATGAATCGAACTCGGCGGATCTTGCTTAGTACCTTTGGTAGGTAAGCTCGCTAATATAGTTTGTTTAGCACCGACTTCAAAAAGTGATTTTATGCAAAAATTTCGTCGTTTAGTTGTAACTAAATTAGATAATTATTTCATACCTTTTTATTACCTTTATTTTATTTGTTGCATTTAATTTTTTTGAAGTCGGTTTTATTTTTTTTATAAAAATTATTTTTATTTTTCTCTTTTTAGCGACTTATGATAATACCTTAGACCATATAAGATATAGACACGCCCTGGTGTCGATTTGGTGAGGCCAACATCAACTAGAGAACGTGACGTCATCAGCAGGCAAGAACAACGAGAATAGCATGGGCGCTATAGGAATTATTATACATTGAGATAAATTTATCGTAGTTTAGATTATTTATTTTGGATTCCAATAATCGCAAATTAATATTAAATTAATATACCAAAATATTTATTTATTTTTTTAACAAAATGTTTTATTTAAATTACATATTTTACAATAATTCGGGCATCGAGTACCACTCCCTTCCCATGTTCATATATATACAAAAATATATTTTATTATTTTAATCAATTGTAGGTTACCAAAATATTTATTAATTTCGAATGCTAAATCAAGTAAATAATTATTCATTTTAAATACAGTTTTTTGAATCAATTGAGAGAACATTCAACCAAGTTCATCATTTGATTTTACCAAATATTTTGTCAGTATAAAAATCGTAATTAAAGTAAGTCGAAAAAAATTCGCAATATCATATTTATTAATGAAAAATATTTGAAAAATTGAGTTTTGAGAATTCTTAATGATTCTAATTTGATCAAATTAATATGGGACCACCCCTAAGGTATCCCCTTTCCAATAAAAAAAAATCATCGAAATCGGTCTACGAGACAAAAAGTTCTCGCTGAACATACATAAAAATAAATAAATAGTTAGGTATCTTGACTACCTTGGTTGGTGCTATATTGATTCAAACGCAGAAAGAATCATTAAAATAGGTTCCTAAACAAAGAGGTTATGCGTGAACATAGCTAACAAAAAAGGTTCAATACCAATGAAATTTACATTTTTACCAATCGGAAACTAGACTGAACCCAATACAAAATAAAATCATTAAAATCGGTTCACAATTGGCGAAGAAATCAGATAACAAAAAAAAATCAGTCGAATTGAGAATCTCCTCCTTTTTGAAGTCGGTTAAAACGACTAGGCGAGTAGCTGTTTGTCCTACTAGTAAGACAATTCTGGTATCTCGCGAATAAGGTAAATAGTTTTGAATTTTACTATAGATACCAACAGAATGTCTAGAATTATAAAAATAAACACACTTTCATATATTTAAATACTCACTATCATAATTATTATATCTGATTTACTCTGTATTGTTGTTTAGTATTTGTATGTTTAACTTTATTGTTTTTTTCTCTACTTTTTACTAAGTAGTGTTTCTTTGTATTACTTTTTGTAATGTTTTTAAAGGCACATGCCGTTGAAATAAATAAATAAATAAATAAATAGTAGGGATGTTACGGAGCTTTGACTCGGAACTTCCGATTGAGTTTACACTTCCGATCCGATAATTTTGAATCGAAGGTTATAACGAAGATTCGACCGCAACCAGCCAGAGCGCGAACCTACAAGTTTTGACATGTCGGCCTGGGAATCCCCTCACGCCAGCATATTTTTCTATTTTAGCATGCTTCTTACGTAGGTGTATTATCTATATATATATAAATTCTTTGCCCGATACACTCATCACACACTCATCATCAAAACAGCCAGAACCACTGGACATAGAAACATGAAATTTGGAGAGGATATTACATCTATGACATAGGGGCTCACTAAGAAAGGATTTTTCGAAATTCGACCCCTAAGGGGGTCAAAGGGGGCAAAGTGTATTTTCACTGATTATGCGATATCTCATAAGGACGATAAAATATCTACTTGCTTTTTACTTATAAAAATACTAAATTAAAATATCTAAAAACTTATTTCAGGATTTTTTGAAATTCGACCCCTAAGGGAGTCAAAAGGGGAAAAACATATTTTCAATTAAGAACGATAAGATATCTACTTGATTTTTACTTAATAAAAGTCTAAATACAAATATCTAAAAAGTAATTTTAGGATTTTTTTGAAATTCACTCCTACTATCCAATATGTGAGTGGGGGCAAAAATTAAAACTCTCTCCTATCTTGATCAAATTTTGTAGAGTTATTCTTTTATTACTTTAAGAAACTATTCCTGTAAAAATCAACTATCAAAATTGACTGTATGGGGCCGAAAGGGAGGGGGCAAAATATAGAAATTTTTAGCTTTTTTGTAAATTTATTTTTTAGAAAACTGTGGATTATTTATTTGCAAATATCTAAAAAATAATTTCAAGATTTTTGTAATCTGACTCCCCTCCCCTCAACTATCCAAAATGTGAGTGAGGGTAAAAATCAACTATCAAAATCTTTAGAAAACTGAGTAATTTATTTGCAAATATCTAAAAAATAATTTCAACCTACCAAATTGTGAGTGGGGGCAAAAAATTATATTAGATATATTTGGCTGATTACTGAATTATATTTCTATTATTTCATTAGGTCAGCCTTTAAAACATACTCCGGCTCCGGCTCCGGCTCTGGTTCCGATAAATCAAATTTAAAATCTCCAGTTTCGGTAAACCCATCTCCGTAACATCCCTAGTAAATAGGTAGAAAACCGTCGTTTTCTCCCCTTAATCTTTCCTACGGCTCGTTAACCACCGGCGCTTTGCATCCAACAAGTGCGATTTGGACCGTACAATAAACGTTTGTTATGTGTCTAGCTTGTGCTATAACAACAAAACAAATTTTTCTAATCCAATTGGGTAATTGAACCCATGAGAAATAACAGATATAATATTTCTAATTAAAAGATTAATGATTAAGTTCAAAGCCTTGAAACTAGAGTCTCAAACAAATAAATTTGGTATATATAATAATAAGATAATATTTTTAGAAAAGCTCCCAAAAACACTTGGCTCAATCTATGGAAGTAAAGGCTACCCCTTAATTTTAATTTGGTAACGTACTAACAGAATAACAGACAACCAGAATAATAGACATTTTGAAAAAACAATTATTATCTCGAAAAATATAGTTTTTTCGATGTTCACTTATTAGGGCTTTTTTGTAGACCGAAATACCATCGTTTCGCCCAATTATATAAATCAAAATAGTTTCAGCCGTTTTTGAGATATTTCGAAAAAAACAACATTTTTTTCATCCACGTTTACAATACTTGACCAAACCCTGTATGGTAAAGTAAAAACTTAATTACTAATAGATAGGTTGAGAGGGATCGGTATTGCAATCGATTAAATCACCAACTTATCTAATCCGATTAGGAGAACATCAACCTAGACTTCATCAGTTCGATCTCAGCAAGAAGCAAAGTGAAATTATTTAATAAATAATAATAGAAAATAATAAAAAACCGGCCCCTCGGCTTCAGAAACTGACAATCTCTGGTTCTACAAAACCTCGCGCATGCGCAGGACAAAATTTCGTAACAAGCAACCATGAATCGTGAGAGGCAAAACAAGATTACCCCAGGTGGTAACCAATCCACCCACCCTCGAGTGGCAGCCGGGCATTCAGATTCTGGGGGACCCGGACCATCACGAAATCAAGGAAGAAACAATGGAAGAATAACGGCAAAAATCCATACATATCTGGGCACCTTTAACATCAACACACTCATCCGGCTAGGAAAATTACGTAGCCTGACCATGGAACTCGATAACACGTTCCGGAAAAAGATTGAGGCGTGGAAGGTCCAACCAGAAAGAGACATCAAGCTTTGCGTGATCCTAAGGGTCCAAACGCAACAAAAAAAAAACAAAAAAACAAAAAAAAAATAGATAGGTTGATGATTGAAGAAAAAAAAGTTATTTATCAAAATAAGTTCTGAGACTAGCGCTGTAACTGAATTGTCGTTGAGCCGTGTCCTAATTTTGGTGACAAAAAGGCTAGGAGTCAGAAAATACTCTTTCACTTTCTTTTGAGGTTGGTTTAATGTAAAGTCTGAGCATCTAAGAGCATTTTCAAATTTTTTATTAATTTTTCACTGGCTTCAAATAAATTAAATTTACTTTAATTTACAAAGAATTATTTAAATTTTAAATTCATTCTTGTATAAAGAGTTAAGACACACACACGCCTTGATTTTCAAATATTTGTATTGCTCAGCTGCATAATCACGAATACAAGAAATGGTTACTTTGTTTTCATACATTTTTAAATAAAACAAGTAGTTTTGGAATATTTATTTTCCATTTATATGATGATAAATTTTATAAATAACTAGCTGCAAGGCCCGCCTTGGGCGGCCCTCTTGGGGGCACGCCCCCTGGACCCCCAGCCCCCATGCCCTCCACCCCCCACACCCAGTTTTTTTCATTTCTAGCCTTCTAGTGACTCACAGATTATGTATAAAAAATTTGGTTAAGTTGGCTCTAAGGATAAGAATTTTCATTTTTTTGATCCCCCCCCCATTTCGTGTGGTTAGTTTTTGCATTTCTAGCCTTCGAGTGACCCACAGATTATGTATACAAAATTTGGTTGAGTTTGGTCAAAGAGCAAGAAATTTCAAATTTCGACCCTCCTCCCTTTTTGGGTGGTTTTTGGGGGGAATTTTTTTAAACAAAAGTTGTCAGAAATCACATCCCCTACAACGTTGGTTATAATAAAATTTGCCGTAGAGTTAATAGTTTAGGAGTTATTTTATAATTTTCATTCGTGCGTCCCCCCCCCCCCCAAACCCCCTTCTGAAGTCAAAATATCAAAAAGTTATATAGCTAAAAACGTAAGTTAGAAGACATCTGATGTAAATATGAAATTTCATAATAATCCCTTCAGCCGTTTTTACGTGAATCGTGAGCAACTTTTCGGAAACGACGGAAACATACAGACATACAGACAGACAGGAATTTTATTGAGGGTGTTTTCGTTCATAACTTTGCTTGAAACGTGTGCAACCAAAATTTGGCGTGATTTGGAGCAATGTACAGATAAAACCTTAATTTTATATATATATATATTAGATAGATACCGGAAATTGACTTTTCTCCTCGGGAAATCGGGAATAGATATTTTTACTGATTTCCCGGGAAATCAGGAAAGAGAAATCCCGGGAGAGAACCCCTAATAGGCTCTTCCATCTGTTTCCATAGATGCCTGCTTCTAGCTGTTAACATCCAATTTTTTCTCGCAATCTTTCGGATGTCATCTCGCCATCTCAATTGGGATCTGTCTACACTTCTTTTTGTGGTCCTTGGTCTCTCTTGGCTTCTCTTTTCAGGCATATCACAGAAATCTCAAAGATTTTTCATTAAATATGATGAAGCTCCTTTTCGAGATTTTCTAGGTGTTCTTCCAATCTCATCAGTTAAATGTTGCCATCAGGCAGAGCTGAGCACAGTTAATTCGAAAGTTATCTTCGATAATCGTTAAAGCGTTGACTTTTCACAAATTTAACGCAAGATAAAAGTTAACCACCTAAAAGTTTTACTGATGTTTAAGCATTACCTATATGTATATTAAAGATACTAGATGAGGCTTGGCTTTGGTACAGTGGTACAGAGGTAAATAAAACAAATAATTTAGTTAAATTAAAATAATGCTTTTAGGAAGAAAACATAGAAACATTTGCACCTATTGCAAAAACAGCAATCAGTTGCAACATTAGGTGGATGTTTCCCTTCATAAACATTAGCATATTAAAATAGCCATCCGACACCCATGATCATTTCACCCGTAAAACATCTTTTCCTGTAGAAAAAAGGCGTTCAACTACAGCACTAAACTGAATAGCAGTGTTATATTTAATAATAAAAAAAATTTTAAGAAAAAAATAAAACCGACTTCAAAAAATTAAATGCAACAAATAAAATACACCAAAAGGTATAAAATAATTATTATCTTATTTAGTTACAACTAAACGACGAAATATCAACATGAAATCACTTTTTGAAGTCGGTGCCAAACATATACATTTTATGAATCGCACTCGACGGATCTTACTTAGTACGTTTGGCGGGTACGCTCGCTTATAGGTATAGTTTATTTGGCACCGACTTCAAAAAGTAATTTCATGTTGATATTTCGTCGTTTAGTTGTAACTAAATAAGATAATAATTATTTTGTACTTAATTGAATGTAATGGAAGGCATCCCAGGGGTAGTGAGGAAAGAAAAAATTAACACATATCAAATAAGGTGTAATTGGAATCCTTCCTCCTTTCCTTTCAAACCGATGTTTCGGAGGATTTTTCCATCCTTCTTAAGGGTTTCAAAGAGTCATTGAATAAAACACTGCCTTCCATTACATTCAATTAAAATTTCTACCAGTCCGTCTCTCTCCAGAGAAAATTTCGTTCCAAAAAAAAATTATTTTATACCTTTTAGTGTATTTTATTTGTTGCATTTAATTTTTTTAAAGTCGGTTTTATATTTTTATTTTTCTCTTTTTAGTGATGTTATTAATAGTGATCATATCATCAGAACTTAACCAAATTAATATGGCACCATCCCTAAAATACCCACTTTCCAATAACAAAAGAATCATCGAAATCGGTTCATAAACAAAGAAGTTAGGCCTGAACAAACCTAACATAAAATGGTCTAATACCAATGAAAAAAATGGGACCAATCGGAAGCTAGACTGAACCTGATGTAAAAATTTTTTCAAAATCGATTCACAATTGGCGGAGATATGAGGTAACATAAACACAAAAAAAAAAAAAAAAAAAAAATCAGTCGAATAGAGAACCTCCTCCTTTTTTGAAGTCCGTTAACAATTCAATTAAAACGGGTAAAAGAGTATTTTGACATTGAGCCCAGACAAGTTCTGACCAAATTCTGAGCTTTGTTTTCCAGAGATTTGTGGCCTTTGGCCCTTTGTTCAGTCTGAATAACACTGCTAAAAAATCATCTTCTTCTAAAGATAAGAGTAAATAAATATTTCATTCAATATGGATCTACCATGAGTTAAGGATACTGGGTCACTCATTTCACATTAAAACCAAAAAATTAAAAGATATAAAAATCTTTTTCTTCTTCAATATATATATTTCGGGCCATCAACCCATCTTCAGGAAATACAGAAAGTAACTAATTCAACTTATTGAATAACAGGTTATATATGTGTTTATTGAACAGAGGGAAAGAATTTTTAAATTATTTTAAAAGGACACTTTCTCTTAAGCTGTTGTTAAGAAAGAATATCAGGTTGGCATTTGTTTACATAGGATTGTTTGGGTGAAAGGAAAGTTAGTAAGTTCGTTGACTTGTGTCTCTAGGTTGGGAATGGTTTTTCCACTTGGATATTAAAAGATTTCCTGAAGATGGGTTGATAGCCCGAAATATATATATTGAAAAAGAAAAAAAATTTATATCTTTTAATTTTTTAATTTTAATGTGAAATAAGTGACCCAGTATCCTCAACTCATAGCAAATCCATATTAAACAAAATATTTATTTACTCTTATCTTTATTAAAGATGTTTCACCTTGCACCAACACCACAATCTCTACTGATTGTCTTCTTCTTCTTCTTCTTCTTCTTCTTTATTTGTTTAGGTTTAAAATAAGAGACGTGCAGCTTCAATTTTTTCAAATAAATTTTAATTTTCTCATTAATATATCAAAGAATAATTGATACGTCAACAAGAATTATTTTGACCGCGCTGATTTGAAAAAAGATATTTTTATCTCGCGAGACTACTGCGGATTACGCTATTGGAGTCTTCGGAGTATTAAGTCTGGACCAAGAAATAAAAAGATGTAATCCACTTAGCTACAATCCAACGTCATTTCGCGTATAGCCCGCCAGACATTCGGATGGATCACCGAGTGAATTTGAAATCTCAGATGTCAAAATAATTCTTGTTGACGCATCAATCATTCTTTGATATATCAATGAGAAAATTAAAATTTATTTAATATCATTATTTCAAGTTAGAAATATATAAGTTCAAATATTATTTTCACTCAATATTTGACAAAAATTCCCTCCATTAGAGTCGCGATCGAATAAAATGTAGAAAACCTTCAGTTCAATTTTTTCTTTTTATTTATCAATTCCCACTAACGTTGCGGCCATTGGTTATGGCCATCTTCAGAGCGGGAATTAGTCAATATTTATATAAAAAAATTTGATACACTTGTCATTAGTTAAAATTATATACAAGAAACATAAATAGGATATATACAAAACTTTTTACAGGGTGTTCGCCAGAAGGCAGAAAGATATAATGTTCTCAAGACTATAATTGTCTTTTTTTTCCTTCAAGACGAAATGACGATTTCGAAATGGCGAAATTCATTATTGCTACTTCCAGTAATGCTAACATTATCCTTTTCTATTTTTACTTATGGAAAGTGGTGTAGGTTTTAGGTGAAACATGATGTTAGTTAATAGAGTAAAGGGTGTGTAGTTTCACAGGAATGAAATAAAACTCAAAGAGGTTTATACAAACTCAATATATTTCGGATTATTAGTCCATCATCAGGAGTTTACAAGTTAATACTGTAAACTTGTAAACTCCTGATGATGGACTAATAATCCGAAATATATTGAGTTTGTATAAACCTCTTTGATTTTTATTTCATTCACTGTGAAACTACACACCCTTTACTCTATTAACCAATTATCCTTTTCGTTTGGGTCTCTTTCTTTATGCAGAGCTTCCATAAGCTTCTTGACTTTTGACAGCTTGCTTCTATTATATTTTTGCAAGCAAACTGAGCACACAAAATCACGGCAAGAACCAATGTTCAATTGAACGGAAGTTAAGAAAACCGTTAACATTTATTTAGTTTAACTTAAAAGTTAAATCGTTAAGCAATTTGTTAATTTCGTTTAACGGATTAACAATGTTGTGCCCAGCTCTGCCATCAGGAGTTTCTTTGTATAACTGACTGTTCTACAATTCTCGCAAATTACGGCTCTCTTCGACATCGAATTCTTGCCTCCCTCAGAATCCACGAGGCAGACTGACGAATCCGTGCGAGATTTCTAACATTGTGCTCTAATCGCCTGGGGTAATTGTGTTTTGGAACTCGACATTTATTTCATTTGATGAAAGGGATTGGCAATAAGTCGCCACGCGGGTTGATTACTGAAGAATAGATTGTGAAGAATGAAGACCCCTAGCCCTCGAAAATCTAATAGCTTCGGGGTCGGAAAAAAACAAGAGTTAGCCAAGAGAGGCTGTATAGGAAAGATAAAAGAGAGGAGGCTGACACAAGGGAGTAGAAGCAATGTCAGACTCAGCTCGGAAAGCCCCGTGGTCGCCAACCACCTACTCATCAGAAATGAGCTCCTGAGGCTTATTCTCTTTCTTGTAATTAAATTCGTAATTAAAAAAATACGTATGTAATATTATTTTCTCAACATAATTTGTAATACCTGGCGGCGAACCGAGTGTTGATCGGTTAATACTTCTTGCTTTAGTTAAAAGCGATTTATTAATATTATTTTTAATTTTAAATTCATTTATATTAATAAAATAAGAAGTTTAATAAGTTCGAATTTTGCATATAATGCATGTTTATTGTAAGAGTTCGTGGCTGTGATGAAACTATACTAGATGAAGGAGGAGGTATCAGCCAAAGATGGAATCACTGGGTTCAATAAAACACCTTTAATGAGACGTTTCAGCCTAAATTTTATTTGGCCATATAACTCCTAATTGACTGAAGATGGCCAAATAAAATTTAGGCCGAAACGTCTCATTAAAGGTGTTTTATTGAACCCAGTGATTCCATCTTTAGCTGATACCTCCTCCTTCATCTAGTATATAATGCATGTTTTTTTTCCTTGATTGCTACCCTTCTAATCTTTTGTATCTGGGCGTTTTAGGGTATCATGATCCACCCAGAGAAATCTTATTTTGCATATAAATACATATTTTGGAGTTTAAGTGCATATTTTGCATATTTAGCGATTTAAGCTATATTTTGCATATTTGTGTGCTTTTTGTCCCTCGTTTGTTGACAAATCAGAAAAATAATTGAAGAAAATTTTAGACAGAGAGGGTAGGCCACAGGGTTGAAACCTTTTTTTACTCCCCACCCACCCTCATCCCATCTCACTGTCAAACAAATCGAAAAAATTTAAAGAAATAATTTAAATATATTTCAATTAAAATAATATTTTTTATGAAAATTATTCTAAAAATAAAATAAATAAATAAATAAATATTAAATTTCTTTTAAAAATAAACTTTGAAAACATTAATTTTACTATATATTAAATAATTTGCAGTTGTTTATTAAAATTTCCTTAAATTTTTTAAGAGAAATAAATCACGCAGTTATTCTATTATGCTAAAAAATAAGCTGATGTGTTCTGATGTGGCCATCCACTTGACTTTACCATACAACTTGGCCCCTAAAATTATTTATAATCATGTAGTGGGGGGGTTAGTTTTTGAATTTTTATACTTCTTGGGTCCCACTGATTATATATACAAAATTTGGTTCAGTTTGGTAAATGGCCAAGATTTTCATTTTTTGATCCCCCCCCCCCCCCATGTATGGTAAAGTAATATAAAAAACCCGAATTTCTTTACATTTATTTTCGTTAATATTAATTTTAAACTGTTTTTCTTGAAACTGAAAATACCAAAAAATAATTCCTCTAAAAGTGCTACTTTTGTAAGTAGGTTTTGGACGATGCATCATTCACGACTGATGGAAAAATATTATTTTGCCAAATATGCGAAAAAGAGGTAGGTCTTTATCAAATATTTCTATGTTTCCTGAGTTTAATTTGCACTTCAGGTTAAATGTGATAAAAAATTTCAACTAGGTCAGCACAAAAAACAGATATACATCTGAAAAATAAGCTTGAGTCGGTTTAAAGCTATCAAGCACTATATATTATGGGTTTATAATGCATATTTTAAGTGCATATTTCGGTCTTTTTAAATGCATATTTTGTTGCTATTTTTTAGTGCATATCGATCCGAGCCCTATTGATACGTAGGTAGGTAGGCAGTGATTTACTTAGATATAGATGAAAGCACTGCCGCTAGAATTTTTTTTTTTTGGCTTTTCGGCCTTTCTAACCATAAGCCAATTTACGATACTATATATTTTTTAAATTTTGTCTCTACCCCGGGGGTCAGATTTTAGCCGAATGCCTCGAGTCGGATTCGAACCCGGGTCCACTTGGTTAGCAGGATGATACGCTACCGACTAGCCTATCTGACCCCCCCACTGCCGCTAGAATATTATGTTAAGAAGATTGGCAGATTTTCAATTATTATCATTTTCAAATTAAGTTAAAATTTTCTCTGTTAATTTAAAGTACCTGGAGGCACCGAGCGATGCTCGATAACTTCTTCCTTCAGTTAAAACCTTTATTTTAATATTATTTTTAATTTAAAATTCTGATAAAAAGGTCGATTTTTATTTGAGAGCCGTTTTCGAATTAAAAAAAATACAAATATATATATATTATTCGCCCACTGTACCCCACCCCGCTTGACCCCAACCCTGAAACCTCGCCCTACCCCCGGATCCCCCACCACTACACCCCACCTCCTGCACCTGTTTTGATTCAACCATATGATTCATTTTTATTTATCCAATTGTTAATAAATAAAACCTATCAAAATGTGTTGTTTTTTCAGAAAATTGAGACCTGCTTATGCCAAATATATTTTTAAATAAATTCTTGATTATTTTTTATTCTATTAAATAAATAAAGTTCTTTATAAAAACAATTATAAAACGTTTATTAATATTTCTAACGTTTATGGAGAACAAAATATGTTAAAATCCACAATCACAATGCTTCTTCAAGGCCTTTTAGAGCAATGAATTAAGGCAACCCATTGTCTGCCTGGCTACAAAATGAAAAGAGTAACCTTTTTTAAAACCCTAAGAATGGGATTTGTCTACCTGAGAATAATTAATTTGATTACGAAAAAACCCATTAAAAACAATTTTGTCGAAGATGAGACCGTGACAGATCGAATTGTCACCCCAAAAACCCCCTAACCCGTGAATTTCATCAAAATCGGTAGAGTCGTTTTCAAAATAGAACCAAGATACAAATATACAAACAAATATATATACAAATAAATATACAATTTTTGCTCGTTTAATAAGAGTAGATATACGAGACGCCTCCTCCGACTAGTGGCTAGGTGACGCCGGGGAGAAGGCCCGGTCGTCAGGTAGTTAAAAATTATATTAATTTACCACTTTTACCTTTTATTTCATGTTTACTTTATCATGGCGATAAAAAGAAATGATCCTTTAAATGTATAAACAAAGGCAAAATGTTTTGATTTTTATTAATATTATTTTTATTTTATTTTTATTTTTTATTTTTTTTTTTGGCTATTCGGCCTTTCTAGCCATAAGCCTAATTACGATACTAGTTATACACTTTTTAAAATTTGTCTCTACCCCCGGGGGTCAGATCCCAGCTGGATGCCTCGAGTCGGATTCGAACCCGGGTCCCCCGGCCAGCCCGCCGCCACGCCACCGCCCAGCCTACCGACCCCCCCCCCCATTATTTTTATTTAATTTTATTTATTTAACTCCAACTACCTGTTTTGTTTTGATTCAAAAAGCATGTGCTCTGTATTATGATTACAGAAACTTGTTTTGTTTACATTTACTCACCTGTTAATAATTAGTTTAATTAATTAAAAACAAAATGAGTTTATTCTCAAAGTTGACACCTGATTAGATCGTTTTTTGTTCTTGAAACTGATTGAAAATAATGAAAATCAATTAAGGTAGTTCTTTCGCGACAATCCACACAAAAAGTTTTAGACTCGTAACAACTCAATACATATGAACGGTGCTAAAATTTTATGTTATGTTTTTTAACGTGACTGTACTTCTCACACTACTATATCCTCTTTATGAATGGATCGTTTCCAAGCCATTGGTCTTATATCCCCTCCACTAAAAATAATCGCCCAAATATGTTGTTTTTTTTTTATTTTTTATCAAAACTACGTGGTAAATAATTTCAATTTTTTTTTTTAAGTTTTCCGAATATATTATTCTAACAAATATTAGTTTTTCATCAAGATGGTCAAAGTCCTTCAATGAAAAAAAAATAATGATCATTTTCCCACCCTTTCTTTATCTACCATATGCACAAAATTTCATTTTTAATTGCAATTATTTCATGTTTGGTGTGGTAAATCGTCTTCAAATTTTAACAGTGTCTTTATTATGCTTTTAATGACTTAATATCCAAGTTTCGACGTCTTGAATTTTTGCATTTGTGAAAAAACTACCTTAAGCCGTTTGCGAGTAGACTGAATATACAAATAAATAAATATCATAGAAATATATTATTTATGTATTATTTGTAGTTTTAAAACTAAATAAAATGATGCTCGGCAATTTTTTGATTCAGTTAAAATCGATTTATTAATATTATTTTTAATTTTAAATTCAGGTTAAAAAGGTCGATTTTTAATCGCAGCCAAAATAAAATAAAATTAAAATAAAATTTAATTAATTTTTTTAACAACTGATAGCGTTTTTCTTTAGGAGACGGACTGGTATAATGGATGTAATTGGATGTTGATGAAGGCAGTCCACGGTGGTTGTAAAAATTGCTTTTTTCTATTCGAGATGAAAAAATTTTATAATGTTTTTTTGGCATTGACTTTTTGTTACCCTGAAGAAGGAGAGAATAAATCTCCGAAACGTCGGTTTAACAAATAAATGTAAAATAATAAAACCATTATAGTTTTATTTTTTACATTCACCGTGGACTGCCTTCATCAACATCCAATTACATTTTTTAACAACGTTTACTACACCCGCTATGGCCATCATCAAAACGTATCACTGCCCACAAACTTTTGAATGTAATTGCATTTAAAAATAATATTAATATACAAGGAGATTCTTTCGTTGACCTTTTTTAAATCCTGAAGAAGGAGGCAGGAATTGTTGGATTTTTTAAGAGAATGAAATTGATATTCTAATAAATTATTTTATATAAAAATATCTTTAATTAAATTGGCTAATTCTAATATATAATAATATTTATAATGATCTATTAGTGGAATTTATAAAAAAAAAACTATTAAGTTTATTAAAAGAAAATTTAAAGAAATGTAATTATAAATTTTTATTCAAACAACCACCTGTGAATAATTATTTCAATTAACAAAAAACCCATCAAAAACAACTTAGCCAAAGATGAGACCGTGACAAATGGAATTATCAACACAAAAACCCCTAACCCGTGATTTTCATCCAAATTGTTAGAGCCGTTTTCGAGAAACTTATTATATATATATATATATACCGGGTGAGTTTTTTATCTTGAGACAGTCCTATAACTCAAAAACAGTGCATTATATGGAAAAAAGTTTCAAATAAAAGTTTGTTTATATCAAGGGGGAAACTAAACTATACCATTGTTTGTCGAACTAAAACAAGCTTTCAAGAATATTTCAAAATCAAGTTCTGTCTTTTAAATGGAACCCTATATTTTTCTATACGTCTACTTAGTCTACAATAAAAAGTGAACAACTTTCATAAGAACCATTTTTTATACGACATCAAATAAACAAAATATACGAATCAATTAAATCTCAAAAAATCTTAATAATTATTTTTAACAATTATTGAACTTAATTATCAAATAATAATGATTAAATAATTAATTATTAAATAAATAATTATTAAATTGAAAAGTCACAACAATGAAAATAAGTGTTTATAATGATCTTAAAACTTCATTATACTCAGATTTAAGAGATTATTTTTTACTTAATAGAACTAGTTGAAATTCTTCAGTTTAAAAAAGTTAATTTCTCATGTCAATCCAGTAGATAGTTATATTGTATTACCATAATAAAAATGGAGCATTTTTTGTTGAAGACAGAATTAAAAAGGTCTTAATTTATGGTGAATGTGGAAAATTAAATTGAATGATTGTAAAAAATAATTATGAGGATTTTTTTTTAAGATATATTTGAATTAATATTTTTTTTGATGTCGTATAAAAAATAATTCTAATAAAAGTTGTTCAGTTTTATTTTTGTAGATTCAGAATATGTACAGAAACATATAGAGTTTCATTTAAAAAACAGAACTTGACCTTGAAATACCCTTGAAAGCTTGTTCTAGGTCAACAAACAATAGCATAGTTTAGTTTCCCCCCTGATATAAATAAACTTTTATCTGCAACTTTTTTCATATAATGCACTGTTTTTGAGTTATAAGACTGTCTCAAGATAAAAAAACTCACCCGTTATATTTGATAATTTCGCTTGATTAGGTATGCGGTGAATGTGGAAGAAGTGTTAAGGGCCGCCATTGAAATGAATGCCGAGCGGTTTCCTTATATGAATACACTCTCACAAGATTCATTTTATTGTGTTGTAGAATATGTTTAAAAAAAATCAGGAAATGTAATGGCTACAAAGAAACTGTAACAGGCCAAAATAAGGAAATTGGAACTGGAATTCATCCAGAAGACTTTGCAATACACTCTGGAATATCTCAGAACAGTGTCAAAAAATTATTAAATTATTAATTATTATTAAATTATTTATTTAATAATTAATTATTTAATAATTATTATTTGATAATTAAGTTGAATAATTGTTAAAAATAATTATTAAGATTTTTTTGACATCTAATTGATTCATGTATTTTGTTTATTTTATGTCGTATAAAAAAATAGTTCTTATGAAAGTTGTTCAGTTTTTTTTTAGATTAAGTAGACCTATAGAAAAATATCGGGTTCTATTTAAAAAACAGAACTTGACATTGAAATACCTTTGAAAGCTTGTTCTACGTCGACAAACAATAGCATAGTTTAGTTCCCCCCTCGATATAAACAAACTTTTATTTGAAACTTTTTTCCATATAATGCACTGTTTTTGAGTTATAAGACTGTCTCAAGATAAAAAAAACTCCCCCGGTATATATATAAGAATTGCTCGTTTATTATTATATTAAGAAGATTAGCAAAACTGAAGAAGTTTACTAGAAAAGGTCAGCTCTGATGTTGATTCTAGTTATTCCCTCACTAGGCCAGAAGACCATAACTCAGTTACAATCATTATATAAAGTGAGACCTGAATAGAACATGACAGCAATAATTTAAATTTACTGTAGCCCATACCAGTTAATATTGTGAATTGTAAGCAGTATACCAGAGATGGCAATGGGCACAACACTTAACTATGCTTCCTAATATAATATATTTCAATTAAATAATTTTTTCTCTATTTGAAAATTATTATTAAATTAACAATAATAAATTTATCTAGGAAGGTTAATAATAAAATTGTTTAAGTTATAATTTGTTAATGTTTTATTATTTAGCGCCTGAGGACGCAACCCGCTAATCAGAACGTGCTATTTGAATGCATAACCTAGTCTACCAGGCGGCGCTACGATTTTTTTTCTATCCATTCTCATGTAAAATCAAGAAGAGTAAAAAGTCGCTTATTCACATAATTATGCCGTACTAAAGAGTATGAAAACGGATATTTATTTGTAAGTTGGCTATATCAAAAGGAAAAGTTTGCTTATTTGAACTAAAAAATGAACTCACTGTAGCTCCTGAAGATGGGTTAGTCACCCGAAATATATATATATCGAGATTAAAGATTCTCCAAAAATAAATTCGTTTTATTTTTTATATTTTAATGTGACACCTACCAATTAGTTTTTATCCAATAATTTAAAAAAATTAACTGTTAATCTTTTATGAAAAAGAAAAAATAGATTTCGCTAAATTAATAAGTGTGTGAAATTCGACCCATAAAAAATATGTATATTTCTTCGCTACAAAATAAATTTACTCTTGATATTAAGTTAAAAGTTAAAGGCTATTTACAAAAAAGTCAGTCCCTCCAAAAAAAATTATCGATGTGTGACTGTCAGGTACACGATTATTTAATACAACTTATTTGTCTTAAAGTTCATAATATGCGCATTTATTAAGAAATTGAGTTGACTTTCATTTAAAAAAAATATATATGTGAGCCTCATCCACATAAGCTCACGGGGGAGTGAAACTAATTTAGCCGTAGATGTTATTGATATAATTTAAATTTCCTAATTTTAATAAATTTTATTTGTCATGAAATATTGGAAGGTTTTAAAAAAATATTTCCCCACTATTGAGTTATTTCTCCTTTATTGTAACAAAAAAATCAAACAGATACGTCACTAAAGAAGTTTCACTTCCAGCTTAACTTTATTCACAAACTCAATTTTTTCTAGCTTTGATAGAAATAATCAACTAGATGCAATATACTTAGATTTCAAGAAGGCTTTTGATTTAATTAATCACAAAATTCTACTATTAAAACTTAAACATTATAATTTTTCATCCAATATGATTAAATGGCTTGAAAACTATTTATCTAATAGGAATTCTTATGTACAAATAAAAGGAACCAAGTTTATAGCTCCATCAGGAGTTCCACAGGGAAGTCTCCTTGGTCCTTTACTACTTTTATTGTTTATTAACGACTTGCCACATATAATTGAATTTTGTGACATTATACTATTTGCAGATGACATTAAACTGTTTTTGGAAATTTCAGAGAAAGAAGATTGCCTAAAGATGCAATCCGATTTGAATAAAATTATGAATTGGTGTAACATGAACCTGCTGTTCCTCAACTTAGATAAATGTCTCACTATTACCTTGTCAAGACGTATTAACCACATTACCTTTGATTATTTACTCTCGACTAACATAAATTGCGGTAGAGTCGACACTATTAAAGACTTGGGAGTAATTTTTGACTCGAAACTTACATTCAGCGATCACCTGGCCTACATTGTAGGTAAAGCTAATCGGAACTGGGGATTTGTATTTCGAAACACGAAATCATTTAAAAATCCTAATACAATTAAATACTTATATTTGACTTTAATCAAATCTTTGCTAATGTATGCATCAACAGTCTGGAGGCCAATCGGAAAGAATAACATGGACGGACTGGAGAGAATTCAGCACAAAGTGTTAAGACATCTGGCATATCTTTGGAGCAATCCTTTGTCGAGATATGACCTCATGGTCATACACTTCAACTGCTGAAACTTTCTGTCTTGCTTCTGTTCCATCTTCCATGATTGCATCCGATATTATATTTGTGTACAAGATTAAGTCCAACAAGGTGAATAGTCCTGATCTTCAAAACTTGTTTCCAATTCATAACTCAAATTATGTACTTAGAAATAGACTACCTTTTTATCCAGAAATACCATCCACCCGGCACTCTGAAGCTAATCCAATATTCAGATTAAGTAGATGTTATAACGATTTATCTAAACAACTAGAAAACCCTTTGGATTTCTCATTGAACATTAATAAAGTCGCAGTCTTGTTCAAAATGTTGACCCTGGTCTATTAAAGACTTGGGAGTCATTTTTTACGCGAAACTTACATTCAGCGATCACCTGGCCTACATTGTAGGTAAAGCTAATCGGAACTGGGGATTTGTATTTCGAAACACGAAATCATTTAAAAATCCTAATACAATTAAATACTTATATTTGACTCTAACGATCGTTATAAATAAATAAAATTTATAATTCCAGCAGAAGACACACTCTTTTATTGTCTCCAATATTAAATTGAAAGTTTTTGTGCCGAGAGTATCAGAATTTTTATATATTGGAGACAATAAAGAGTGTGTCTTCTGCTGGAATTATAAATTTTATTTATTTATAACGAGACTATAGTTTCGAGGGCTTTTCCCTCTTCATCAGTCTATTACAATGGATTCACAGTAATTAGTTTATGAATTATAAATAAATAAAATTTATAATTCCAGCAGAAAGACACACTCTTTTATTGTCTCCTTCAGTCTCCAATATTATTATTATATTAATTTAATGATTTTACTTTGTCTATTATTGTTAATTTTGTTATACTTAATAATTATTGTATTATATTATTGTATTAGGCATTTAGCCGTTGAAAATAATAAATAAATTGTGTATTGGAGTATTTCTCATTGATCAAAAGTGTCGAGTAAGAAAAATAGTTGAGAGACTCTGTTCTAGAGAGCAGGACTCTCCTCATATTTCTATAGTCACTGAGTCCTGCTATCGTCAACCCTTGAAGACTCAACTTCACAAATAAATTCAAACCGATCCAATCTCTGAATGTTCCAATCTTTTTCTTTCTAGAATGGAGAGTCAATATTTACTTATAGGTGTTTCTTGTTCTTGTATAACTCGGAAACTTATGACTAAAAAAAAACGTTTTAACAACTTGAAAGTAAGTGAAAATATTACGATGGTGTCAAATATTCGAATTCAAACTATCATCGAAAACACATGTTTTGAGGTCCCATTGAAACCCTCATTTTATCTATTTGACTATTAGTTAGTTTGAGAGTTAGAGCAATTAATCATTTTTTTAGTATTTGGCTTGAGCTTAATTAATAACTTGCGTGAAATTAATAATTTTATTTTTTATTAGATTTTTATTACTATTTTTAATTTTAATGTTAATTTTCTTCTTTGCCATTGAAGACCATCAGAAACACAAATTTCAATGGTAACGAAGATAACAAGAAAATTTAAACGAATGTGTCCCATGACTATTTGGTGGGTGAACTATTAATACATGTTTGTTCTGGAATTGTAATTGTATTTTTGTAACTTGATATTAATAATGTTCTTATAATTGTAGAAGCCCTGAAGAAGTCGGAAAAGTAGACAAAACGTTAGCTGATAAATAAAAAAGTCACACATCAAAACTTGTCCTTATTTTCCTATTATAAACTTTCAAATTAATACAAAGTATTTACGGAAATGATAATAATGTATACAAATTGACAATTTCCAGATCTTGAACGAAATTGTATGTATAAATTCTAACTTCTATATTTTTTGTATTATGTAATTGTTTAAAAAAATTTACTATATGTTTTATTTTTCCAATTTTTAGTACTACTGAAGATGGTCAACCAATGGTGACCGAAACTGTTTGATGAATCAATAAAATAAGTTATTAAAGTTATTATCGGGAAATAAGGACTATATTTTTATGCAGATAATTTATATTTTATTGCCAACGTTTCGTCAACTTTGTTGACTTCTTCAGGACTCTAATTAATACAGATTATAACATTTTCAAATCAAAAAACACTTCAATACATACAAAAAACAAATTAATACACATTAAAAAACTCATTTTACAGACCAAATAGTTAACTTCCTTGCATATTTGTCATCTAAATTTAGATTTAAATAGGAAATATTTTTAATCTGTGCCTATATGTGTTTGCTAAGAATGAATATTTATAAAATGACAAATATGCAAAGAAATTAATTTGTTTGAGCCCTGAGGAAGTCAACAAAGTTGACGAAACGTTGGCATAAATTAAAAAATACTTGCATAAGCTATTGTCCTTATTTCCCTACAACAACTTATTAATTTAATCGATGGACATAAATAATCAAAATATTTATTTTTTGTATGTATTGAAGTGATTTTTGAGATCAATTTTGATTTTGATTTGAAAATGTTATAATCTGTATTAATTGAGGCCTTATCATTTTTAGAGTCTTGAAGAAGTCAATAAAGTTGACGAAACGTTGGATAATTTATCTGCATAAAAAATATAGTCCTCATTAACCGATAGTAACTTTAATAATTTAATCGATGGACATAACTAATCAAAATAAAATAAATTATTTTATTTCATTTATTTTCATAGAAAGAGGGACTGGTAAGCGAAATAAGTAGGTTATAATGAAAGTCCGTCTTTCTATGAAAATAAATAAAATTAAATACGACACTCCTGAAGATGACTACCATGAAGAAGGAGAGAAAAAGTCTCCAAAACGTCGGAATTTGAATAAAATTTAAATAATTTATGGACTGCCTTTCATTATGACCAAGGGGTGATCCGCGATTGGAAGTAGGTGTACACCTCTTTGGAAGTATTTTGGAATTACTTGGAAATATTTGGAAGTACCTGGAAATATTTGGAAGTACTTGGAAATATTTGGAAGAACTTGGAAATATTTGGAAGTACTTGAAAATATTTGAAAGTACTTGGAAATATTTGAAAGTTCTTGGAAATATTTGAAAGTACTTGGAAATATTTGGATTTCTTGGAAATATTTGGAAGTACTTGGAAATATTTGGAATTACTTGGAAATATTTGAAAGTTCTTGGAAATATTTGAAAGTTCTTGGAAATATTTGGAAGTACTTGGAAATATTTGAAAGTACTTGGAAATATTTGAAAGTTCTTGGAAATATTTGAAAGTTCTTGGAAATATTTGGAAGTACTTGGAAATATTTGAAAGTACTTGGAAATATTTGAAAGTTC
Organism: Forficula auricularia; assembly: GCA_024734495.1. NCBI lineage: Eukaryota > Metazoa > Arthropoda > Insecta > Dermaptera > Forficulidae > Forficula > Forficula auricularia. The sequence goes on from JALMQS010000267.1 coordinate 1,278,352, forward strand.
TTGGAAATATTTGGAAGTACTTGGAAATATTTGGAATTACTTGGAAATATTTGGAATTACTTGGAAATATTTGAAAGTTCTTGGAAATATTTGGAAGTACTTGGAAATATTTGGAATTACTTGGAAATATTTGAAAGTTCTTGGAAATATTTGAAAGTTCTTGGAAATATTTGGAACTACTTGGAAATATTTGGAAGTACTTGGAAATATTTGGAAGTACTTGGAAATATTTGGAATTACTTGGAAATATTTGGAAGTACTTGGAAATATTTGGAAGTACTTGGAAATATTTGAAAGTTCTTGGAAATATTTGGAATTACTTGGAAATATTTGGAAGTACAAGTGGAAGTAGGTGTACAGTATATTAGGTCGCGATTCACCCCTCGATTATGACCTACTTAAAATAAATAATAATTAACTAAAATTATTGTCTTTTATTAGTTTGTGACAAAAAAAAACTTCCAATTTAAAAATAATTTAAAAAATTAAGTCACTTAAGTTCTGGAAGAATCTTATAACGATAATTTAATATAACTACTACTTTTATTATAATTCTATAAATATTAGTTAGAAATTGTAGAGTGAGAGTGAGAACATTTTATATTGTGAAGAAAAGCAAGCAGGTACCTGTTGGAGGAGCTGCCAATCCATTGAAGAAGAGCATGCTGAGGACCAAAACGACATCCGTTGACAGCATGGCTCATTCACTACTTGCTAACACCAATTGATAAACACCGCCTTCTTATCTCTGATTGAATAGATATGAGAGTGATAGAAAGAGGGAAAGAGAGAGAGATAGAGAGAAAAAGAGATAGAAAATAGAGAAATAGAAAGAGAGAGAAAGAGACGGAGGATGTTTTTCCCCCGGAGGCGGCGCAGCTACTGGTTCGGCAGCCACGGGCTTCGGAGAGCCACCCCCACCCGCCCCCACCACTCTGTCTTGTTCGCACCCCCTCGGCCACCCAACCACCCTCCACCCTTACTGCTACGCATGCGTTCGTTCCCAATTGCTCGGAGCTAATGAAACAAACCCAGTTGATCGGCAGGAAATTTTATCAATTTCATTCATTAATCGTAAACGTGTCAAATAGTTTACAGATTTACCAGGTAGTTAGGAATTTATTTAAATTAGGGGTGTGGATGAAGAAGCAAGAGCGGCAGCTGCCCCCCCCCCCCTAGAAGAAAATAAACTGATCTGGCCATCCACATGACTATAACATACACCCCTCTTTTATACAGGGTGGGGCATAAAGATCTACCACATTTTGAAGAGGTATAAAAAAATGAAAAAAAGTAGCTAGAAAAAAACTAAATATATTTTTGAAAAGAACATAAAATAATTTTTTACTTTATTTTTTAATGTGTTTTAAATATTATATCAGACGAAATAAGCTGACGTGTTCAGATGTGGCCATCAACTTGACTTTACCATACAACCTGGCCCATAAAATTATTTATAATCATGTAGGGGGGTTAGTTTTTGCACTTTTATACTTATGGTGTCCCACTGATTATGTATACAAAATTTGGTTGAGTTTGGTTATTGGTCAAGATTTTCATTTTTTGACCCTACACCCCTCCCCCCTATTTCGGGCGGTTAGTTTTTGCATTTTTATACTTCTGGGGTGATTATGTATACAAAATTTGGATGAGTTTGGTAAATGTCCAAGATTTTCATTTTTTAACCCTACCCCCCCCCCCCCTAATTTCAAAATGTGGTAGATCTTTATGCCCCACCCTGTATTTAATATTTAATAAAATTATTTATAATTATTTAGCGGGGTCAATCCCTCCGTTTTGGGTGGTTAGATTTTACATTTTCTAGTCTTCTGGGGGCCCACTGATTATGTATACAAAATTTGGTTGAGTTTCGTCGAAAGGGCCTAGATTTTCATTTATTGATCCCCCCTACCATTTTGGATACGCCGCCTCCCCCAATTTCGGGCGGTTAGTTTTTGCATTTTTTAGACTTCTGGGGGTCCACTGATTATGTATACAAAATTTGGTTGAGTTTGCTCAAACGGCCTAGATTTTTAATTTTTAACCCCCTCCACCCCCGTTAATTTTGGGTCGATATGCACCAAAATCTAATCAGCTCTTAATCTCAATGGACCAAAACTACGTGTGAAATTTGGTTTTGATATTCAGAATAGTTTTGAGCAAGCTCGTCCACAAAAATTTGGTAACGCACAGACAACCAGATAACCAGACAGACTAACAGACATTTTGAAAAATCAATTATTATCTCGAAAAATATAATTTTTTCGATGTTCACTTATTAGAGCTTTTTTGTAGATCGAAATGCCATGGTTTAGCTCATTTTTTTAATCAAAATAGTTTCAGCGGTTTTTGAGATATTTCAAAAAAAAAGAAGGAAAAAAAATTTTTTTTCATGCAAGATTACAATACTTGACCATACCATACCCTGTATGGTAAAGTAAAAAGGGGGAGGAAGTCAAAAATGAAAATTATAGCCCTTTCGACCAAACTCGACCAAATTTTGTATACGTATTCTGTGGGCTCCAAAAAGATTAGAAATGCAAAAACTAACCACGCAAAATGGGGGAGGGTCAAAAATGAAAATTCTTGCCCTTGGAGCAAACTCAACCAAATCTTGTATACATAGTTTGATCGAAAGGGCTAGAATTTTCATTTTTGACCCCCCCCCCTCCCCGTTTTGGGTGGTTAGTTTTTGCATTTCTAGCCTTCTGGGGGTCCACAGATATGTATACAAGATTTGGTTGAGTTTGCTCCAAGGGCAAGAATTTTCATTTTTGATCCCCCCCCCCCCCACCTCACCCCTTTTTGTCTGATAATGTTTAAAACACATTAAAAAAATGTATTTTATGTTCTTTTCAAAAATACATTCAGTTTTTTTCTAGTTAAATTTTTTCATTTTTTTATACCTCTTCAAAATGTGGTAGAAATTTATGGCCCACCTTGTATTTAATATTTAATAAAATTATTTATATTTATATTAGCATTAATCCCTCCTTTTTGGATGGTTAGATTTTACATTTTTAGTCTTCTGGGGGGCCCACTGATTATGTATACAAAATTTTGTTGAGTTTCGTCGAAAGGGCCTAGATATTCATTTATTGATCCCCCCTACCATTTTGGGTCTTTAGTTTTTGCATGTTTAGTCTTCCGGGCTCCCACTGATTATATATACAAAATTTGTTTGAGTTTGCTCAAAAGGCCTAGATTTTTATTTTTTGACTATACACCCCCCTCCCCATTTTGGCCCCAGAAAAAATATATTTTCGTTATTAGAGTTTCATTTTATAGTATATTTGATTTTTCTTGATTTTTTTAGTTTGAAAATATTATTATTTTAAATTTAAAACCCTCCCCCCTTAAATTTGGGTCTATATGCACCAAAATCTAATCAGTTCTTAATCTCAATGCACCAAAAACTCCATGTGAAATTTTGTTTTGATTTTCACATTAGTTTTTGAGCTGGTAACGCACGTACTAACTAACGTACTTACGTACTAACAGACATTTTGACAAAGCAGTAATTATCTCGAAAAATATAATTTTTTTATGTTCACTTATTAGGGCTTTTTTAAAGACCGAAATGGCATGGTTTCGTCCGATTTTTTTAATCAAAATAGTTTCAGCCGTTAATAATAATACCATACACCGATTCACTCACATTGTCGTTAAATATTCCTTTTTTCCTCAAAAAATACTCGAGCTATTGCTTTAACTAAGCTAGATCCCTTGTACATGACTAAAACTAGTATCAGAGACTTGCTCAAAAACGGAGAATTGTTTAAAAATTTATTAATTGGATGATATCACCGGAGAACTGGATCTTTGGTATAAATTAAGGATGAAGAAGGCTATACCTGATGATAAATTAAGGGATACCCACACAAGTCGTCGATCCGGTTAACGAGGGCAACATTTTTTTACCCGTCATGACAAAAGCCCTCAAAATTTACTTTGGCGACTGTAGAAGGATTCTTCAGTACGCTTCTACGAGTGAAGGCTATTTATCCTAGAAGAGTCCCATATTTCAAAGGAGATATGATTAATTGATAATGCGCCCAAATTAATGGGGGGCGGTTCTTAGGTAAATGCTTAGGTATAAATTATTTTATTAAATATTAAATATGGTACATGCTGGGGCATAAAGACCTACCATATTTTGAAGAGGTATAAAAAATGAAAAAATTTAATTAGATAAAAACTGAATATATTTTAGAAAAGAACAAAATAATTTTTTTCAATGTGTTGGGGGGGGGGGGGGATCAAAAAATGAAAATTATAGCACTTTTGACCATACTCAACCAAATTTTGCATACATATTCTGTAGACCCTCAGAAGACTAGAAATGCAAAAACTAACCAAATTTTGTAGGTATACATAGTTTGGTTAAAAGGGCTAGAATTTTCATTTTTGACCCTGCCCCCCCCATTTCGGGTGGTTGGTTTTTGCATTTCTAGCCTTCTGGGGGTCCACAGAATATGTATAGAAAATTTGGTTGAGTTTGGTACATGCTGGGGCATAAAGACCTACCACATTTTGAAGAAGTATAAAAAATGAAAAAATTTAACTAGATAAAAACTGAATATATTTTAGAAAAGAACAAAATATTTTTTTTCAATGTGTTGGGGGGGGAGGGGATCAAAAATTAAAATTATAGCACTTTTGACCATACTCAACCAAATTTTGCATACATATTCTGTAGACCCTCAGAAGACTAGAAATGCAAAAACTAACCAAATTTTGTAGGTATACATAGTTTGGTTAAAAGGGCTAGAATTTTCATTTTTGACCCTGCCCCCCCTCCCCATTTCCGGTGGTTTGCATTTCTAGCCTTCTGGGGGTCCACAGAATATGTATAGAAAATTTGGTTGAGTTTGGTCGAAAGGGCTAGAAATTTCATTTTTGACCCCCGCCCCCTTTTTCGTCTGATATAATGTTTAAAACAAATTAAAAAAATTATTATTTTATGTTCTTTTCAAAAATATATTCAGTTTTTTTCTAGTTAAATTTTTTCATTTTTTTATACCTCTTCAAAATGTGGTAGATCTTTATGCCCCACCCTGTATTTGAGCCTTTGATGTGCTTATTATGATTTAAGATCTTGAAATGTACCTATCTTGTACAGAGCCCTGCAGTGCTATGATACTGAGAGGCGGCCGCATCACTCGGTACCGTAATAAGGGAGCGGCATAAGCAACGAATTCAAAATATAATTTGAACCCATTCAAATATTAACAATATTTTCGCAACGCTTTTCTATATTGGTCTATGTTATTCCGATATTGATATATACGATTTATTATTTATCACTAAGCACTTTCGGCACCCTTTGATTTCGGTTGTAGTTGGTGGAGTTGATATCATTTTTTAAAGTTAGTTTATATTTTCAAAATAAAAATAATTAAGGGGCGGTATTTCGAAGGTTGCATATTGAGAAAATCTACCGGACTACCTGATCCTAATCTACCCTGATCTTGTATGCAATTTCTATATGAATTGGCATAATGTCATGATTGTGAAACAAGAAAGAACTTCTTAAAGATATAATAAATAAATTACTTTAATGATTAATGTAAAGATTTAAGCATCTTTTTTGAGTTTCTTTTTTTGAAAAAAGACGGAATTTTTCAAAAATCAACCCAATTATATAATATTGAAAAGTGAATTTATTTTTATTTAGGAAACAAATCAAAGATTTTAGTAGAAATATTTTTACATTGCATATCAGAGGGTTTCGTCCCCTTGGAATTTCTTATACATATATGTTGCATATCGCAGAGAGATTTGTCTTAAGGGTTTGGCTAACAGCCCGGCAAGCTTAGTTAGCGCTTGGGTTCGTTTCCCAAGGGGACGAAACCCTCTGATATGCAATGTAAAAATATTTCTACTAAAATCTTTGATTTGTTTCCTAAATAAAAATAAATTCACTTTTAAATTATTTTATATTTTGTTTTATAGACAACGGCATTATTTATCAATTATGTAGGTATATGAGACACCATCTTACTGATGTACAAATATTCAGCCAGATCTGAGTCATCAACCAATTAATTCTTTTTTCGATTCATAATCTTTTTTTGTTTTTACTTTACCATACAGGGTATGGTCAAGTATTGTAATCGTGCATGAAAAAAGTGTTTTTATTCCTTCTTTTTTTAGAAATATCTCAAAAAGAGCTGAACCTATTTTGATTAAAAAAAATTGAGCGAAACCATGGCATTTCGCTCTATAAAAAGAGCACAAATGATTGAACTTCGAAAAAATTATATTTTTTGAGATAATAATTGTTTTGTCAATATGTCTGTTAGTCTGTCCATTAGTCTGTGCGTTACCAAATTTTTGTGGACGAGCTAGCTCAAAAAATAGAGTGAATATCAAAACCAAATTTCACACGTAGTTTTGGTCCATTAAGATTAAGATCTGATTATATTTTGGTGCATATAGACCCAAAATTATGGGAGGGCGGAGTGAGGGGTTAAAAATTAAAAAATCTAGGCCATTTGAGCAAACTCAACCAAATTTTGTATACATTTTCAGTGGGACCCCAGAAGTCTAAAAATGCAGAAACTAACCGCCTAAAATGGGGGGGGGGTATATGGTCAAAAATGAAAATCTAGGCTCTTGTACCAAACACAACACAATTTTGTTTACACAATCAGTGGGCCCCCAGGAGTCTAAAAATGCAAAAACTAACCCCTTCCCTACATGATTATAAATAATTTTATTAAATATTAAATATAAGTGAGGGGCCAGGTTGTATGGTAAAGTCAAGTGGATGGCCATATCAGAACACGTCAGCTTATTTAATTTGTATTGGTGTCCAGACCAGGCGCGGATCCAGACCTCTGATTTGGGGGAGCCGCCGGTATATAAGATCTACTTTTGATCTCTGAAGTGTGTCGCGATCGAATTGTCCAAGCGGGGGGGGGGGGGGGGGGGGGGAAGTCAGAGACGCCCCACACACACATATATATAGACATTCTTCAATTTTAAAATTTAATATAATAAAAAAAAAATTAAATTAAATAAACATATAAAAAATGTTGATCTCCAATGCTTTGGGGGAGGGGCGGTCGCCCCATCGCCCCCCCTGGATCCGCGCATGGTCCAGATTAGTAGATCAAATTAAATAAGGGGATAAATAAGTCAATTTAAGTATTCTAGATTTAGTAATATATACAGTACATTCATATAATTTATTAATAAAATTTAATAGACAACGGTAGAAAATATTTGAGAATAAAATAGTGAGATTATTAGATTTCCAAGAAATTTTCAAAATGGCTGACGACTGTGTTTCACAAGATGGCTGCCCCGGGGTTAAAAATTGCTTTTGAAGTCAATGAATTCGAGCAGGCCCGGATTGAATAGGTGCGGGGGCCCGATTGGGTTTTTTTTTGCGGGGCCCTCTCTATATATTACATATTTAAATAAAATTCAAATTCAGTAGGTATATATATTTGGATCGAAGTTCAGGCCCGGATTGAATAGGTGCGGGGCCCGATTGGGTTTTTTTTTGCGGGGCCCTCTCTATATATTACATATTTAAATAAAATTCAAATTCAGTAGGTATATATATTTGGATCGAAGTTCAGGCCCGGATTGAATAGGTGCGGGGCCCGATTGGGTTTTTTTTGCGGGGCCCTCTCTATATATTACATATTTAAATAAAATTCAAATTCAGTAGGTATATATATTTGGATCGAAGTTCAGGCCCGGATTGAATAGGTGCGGGGCCCGATTGGGTTTTTTTTGCCGGGGCCCTCTCTATATATTACATATTTAAATAAAATTCAAATTCAGTAGGTATATATATTTGGATCGAAGTTCAGGCCCGGATTGAATAGGTGCGGGGCCCGATTGGGTTTTTTTTGCGGGGCCCTCTCTATATATTACATATTTAAATAAAATTCAAATTCAGTAGGTATATATATTTGGATCAAAGTTCAGGACCGGATTGAATAGGTGCGGGGCCCGATTGGGTTTTTTTTTGCGGGGCCCTCTCTATATATTACATATTTAAATAAAATTCAAATTCAGTAGGTATATATATTTGGATCAAAGTTCAGGACCGGATTGAATGGGTGCGGGGCCCGATTGGGTTTTTTTTGCGGGGCCCTCTCTATATATTAAATATTTAAATAAAATTCAAATTCAGTATATATATATATATATATATTTGGATCGAGAGTTTTGGAAATATATATTTATTTATTTATTTATTTATTTAGCTGTTTAGCTAGTTTTACGGACAAGATGTCCAATACAGAAAAAGAAACATATACAGGATACAATATTAAAACAATATGGATATAATAAAATAACAGATAGGTATCAGAGAGAAAAAGAAAAAAAAACTTATTACACTGAAGTGGTTTTTACAATGTGGCTGATGGTTTTAAGATGATTTTTTTGAGTTGGTGAGGAGTTGTGCTGGAAAGGTCAAGATTGGTCGAGTGTTTATTTGCTAGTGTTTGAATTCTGTCAATGGCGTTGGTTTTACCGAAGTTAGTCGAGTGATGTGGAACTACAAACATATCTTGGGATCTCGTGCTATGGGATGGGATTCTAAAATTTAGCGTAGATAGAATTTTTGGACACACGATTTTTCCGGAAATAAGTTTAAGCAGGAAGGAAATGTCATTGTAATCACGTCGTTGTTCCAGTGTGTTGAGTTTCAGGTGTGAAATTAGATAGTCATAATTCAGATTATCTATACTTATGCCTAGTTTATAATTAACCGTCCTCAAAAATTTATGCTGGACTCTTTCCAAGGATGCCTTATGTATCTCATAGTAGGGGTTCCATATTAATCATCAGATAGGTAAACTTCTACATAAATTAAAAAATAAAAATGTTCAAAATACAAAAATATTTATTGAATATAAATTTACATCCCCGAATATATATGAATACATGAATTTACATATTTCTAAGTTTTTGTTCTGTAAATTTTTCTAAAATTGTTTGAAAATCTAATTTCCTTGCGTCTTTACTTTCAATCGACATAATTGCTAAACTATTTAATCTATCCTGATTCATTGTCGATCAGAGATAGTTTTTTATTAGTTTTAGCCTGGAAAATGATCTCTCTCCAAAAGCAACGCTTATACTTGAATGGTTAAGAATATTCGGAGAGCAATAAACAATAAGTTTGGAAATGCCGTTGCTCTATCATTATCCGAGAAAAATTTGAACATTTTAAACGGATTTTCAAAAAATTAAAAAATAAATATATTTTTAATTATTTGAATAATTCATAATTTATCCATTATCGTCAAAAGCAATTTGCTTTAAATTTCGAAAAAAAAAATTTGTTCATTTTGGTGGTAACGCGGGGCCCGATTGGGCCCAATCGTTCCAATCGCCCTTTATCCGGCCCTGAATTCGAGTTTATGAATTCATTCAACCTTTTTAAGAAATTTATCTATCATCTCTCATTCAGACAGTGTAGAATAAGTGGGGGGCTCAAAAAATTAAAATCTAGGCCCTTGGGGAAAATTTCGCAGCTAGTAGGTAGTTATATAGGGTCCGCCAAATAACTTTTTTTAATGCTATAAAAAAAAACTACTGAATATTTTCTCAAATTTCTTTTTATTTGAAAGTACAATCCTTCCGGTTAATAATGAAAAATAATTTCATTCAAATGGCTGCCTCGGCTGGCTATGCAGTAGCCTACACGATCGGTCCAATTTTTAAGCACATTATCGATTGTGTGCAGCTGTATTTCACCAATGGCTTCACGAATATTGTCCTTTAAAGCGTCAATTGTCTCTGGCTTGTCGGCGTAACACTTATCTTTGACGGCACCCCACAAATAATAGTCCAACGGTGTCAAATCGCAGCTCCGAGGTGGCCAAACGACATCAGCTCTGCGGCTGATAATGCGATCTTCAAAAACAGGGCGCAAAACATCGAGTGTAGCTTCGGCTGTGTGGCACGTAGCGCCGTCCTGTTGAAACCAAATGTTGCCAATATCCTCCTCTTCAATTTTTGTGAACAAAAATTCGTTCAACATGGCCCGATAACGATCGCCATTGACTGTAACGGCCACTCCTTGCTCATTTTCGAAGAAAAATGGCCCAATTATGCCTCTGGACCAAAATCCGCACCAAACAGTGACTCGTTTTGGGTGCGTCGGCTTTTCAATGTATGCGTGCGGGTTTTCTGTGCCCCAAATGCGACAATTTTGCTTGTTTACATACCCGCCAAGATCAAAATGAGCTTCATCTGAAAAGATGATTTTTTTGGCAAAATCGGCATCTTCTGTAAGTCGATCGCAGGCCCAATTAGCGAATATTTCCCAGCGTTGTTCAAGCGTATACACAACCATATTCGTTCAGCGGAAGGATAAAACTAATTATCTGTCAAATCAAACATGAGCTAAGTGTTACCCTTCACGAAATAAGTACTAGTTGAAAAAAAAACGTTAGATGGCGGACCCTATATTATACAATTTTCATAAAAATATTATAGAATAAAATAATTGCATTCATTATTTTACAATGTAATTACCTACTTCTTATTTCCCTATAATGTCTTTTTATTAAAATCTTTCTGGAAGAGAAAGTGAAGATAGAAGAAATAAAAATAAAGGTATCTACTAGGCTAGGACAGCTGAGAACAGCAAAAATAAGTGCATGCGCGGATCCAGAAGGGGGGCAGTGAGGGCCCCTTCCCAAACATTGGGGAAATACATATTTTACATGTTTATTTAAAACTATTGAGCTAGTTATTTGGAGCGGGGGGAGTTGAAGAGGTATAAAAAAATGAAAAAAATTTAACTAGAAAAAAACTGAATATATTTTTGAAAAGAACATAAAATATTTTTTTTAATATGTTTTAAAGATTAATAGACAAAAAGGGGGGGGGGGTCAAAAAAGCCCTTTCGACAAAGCTCAACCAAATTTGGTAAACATATTCTGTGGACCCCCAGAAGGCTAGAAATGCAAAAACTAACCAAATTTTGTTTACATAGTTAGGTCGAAAGGGCTAGAATTTTGATTTTTGACCCCCCCCCCATTTTAGGAGGTTAGTTTTTGCATTTCTAGCCTTCTGGGGGTCCACAGAATATGTATACAAAATTTGGTTAGATTTGGTCAAAAGGGCTAGAATTTTCATTTTTGACTCTCTCCCCCCATTTTGGGTGGTTAGTTTTTGCATTTCTAGCCTTCTGGGGGTCCACAGAATATGTATACAAAATTTGGTTGAGTTTGATCGAAATTTTTGACCCCCCTCCCTTTTTTACTTTTTTTGTCTGATAATGTTTAAAACACATTAAAAAAAATTATTTTATGTTTTTTTCAAAAATATATTCAGTTTTTTCTCTATAAATTTTTTCATTTTTTATATCTCTTCAAAATGTGGTAGAAATTTATGCCCCACCCTGTTTTTTTTTTTTTTTTAATGCGGAATCGAGTTCAAGAAGGGGCGCTCCAGTAAAGATGCAGCCCCTATGGATTTAGAAAGACCCTTGCATTACCGAAGAGAAGGAAGTATTTGAATGAAGATATGAGTGAAGAGGAGAGGAAATAAGAAAGAAAAAAATCATCGACGAAAAAACCTAAGCAGTATACTCGTACATACATCCCAACGGACTAAATAAAAAAATTCGCACTTTTTGGCCTCTTATCTGCTCTTTTCCTGGGAAGCCTTTTGAATTTGAAGTCGCGCTTGGCTCGAGACTGATTATAATAATTCATCTGCTTCGCATGAACTGTCCTCAAGTAAGCCGAAAATAAGCTAAGGTGTTTGTTTATTTATTAATTGATTTGAATTTATATTGATCTATTCTAATTTTCTATAATTTTTTAAAATTTAATATGTTGGAAGAAGTTCATTCTCACCTTAAATTGTTCCGAATTTTATGCAAATTATTATAATATCAAAAAAAAAATTTAACGACGTTCCCTAATAAATCGATTTTCTTGCAATCCTTTTAAAACTTTGAATAGACATATTTATAAGTGTTCTTTATACGTAGAATTTCTTTTAATAGTCCTTTGCTGCACTAAATTTGTAAATATTGACCTTTGAAATTTGCATATTTAACACGCGAACCCTTTGATCCCGATTGATGTTAAACCAACCGTTTCATTAAATAACAATCGTAAAATTATTTTGAAAAACTGAGAATCATTAACTGAAGATATAACAAATATTATTGTGTTAAAATAATTGTATCAAGCGGTATTCGTTTTGTCAGAAAAATGTTAAAAGTTAGGTACTATTTGATGGTTTTTAGTTTTATCTCTCATGGCATGACAAGTGAGAGATGGCGAGTTGGCAACGTCGCATTAAAATCACTTAATTTTTCCATATCTAAAAAACTTCTGCAGCTGGTGCATTTGAGATTTTTAGCTAATTCTCTCAACCTAACTATACTGTTCTCATCAATTTCGCATTGAGCTGTTTCATGAAGTATTTTTTTTTTTTATTCTTTGTCTTTTACCGTCGGTAAGAATGCAATGTTGCCATATCCGAGAAACGACGCAGTGAAAATAATTTTCCTTTCTGTGAGAGTAGGGGAAAGAGCGAACTGCATCTGAGCTATATTAGGGAACGTGGTTAAATGAACTTACTTATACTTACCTCTAGGTAATCCGACAATTATTTTTTTCTGTCTGAGTGTCTGCTTTCAATTACCACAATAACCCTAGAAAGAAAAGTCGGTTCTGGAGTCAAAATGTTTGTACCTATTTACAATGCTATGGACTAGTTAAATTTTAGACTCTCTAGATTCTGAGCTTATTGTTCTAAAATGGGGAAAATATATTTTCCGAATGATTTTATTTTTTATATTTTAAAGCGATTTTATGATAAAATTATAAACAAATGTTAGGATCGCCCGACAAGCAGGTGAAGCCTACTTCCCAGGCGAACTGAGTAATAAAAGAAATTGAATTTTTGACAAAGTAAATTAAAATCTAAATTTTGACTAATTTTTTATATTAAATTTATTAGTAGGTCAGATCTGACCTGATTGAAAAATCAGCAACATTAGAGGAGCTCTTTAATGGGGAACAAAAACATTTTTCTCATAAGAATATAGGTATTTATTTTTTTATTCGCGGTTAAAAGGCTTATCTAGCGCACAAGGTTCTTACCTGTTTAAGACCGAAACCCAAATTTGAGAAATATGTTCATGTGGCGACTCCCCCCCCACCCCACCCGAAAAAATGACAATTTTTTTTAATTACTTTTGCAGATAATACTTTCTTCAATTTTACAATGAAGACCATTTTTTAACTCATATTATTATATATATTTTTTTAATTAAGATAAACAAGGCGACTTTTTGATCCAAGGAAAACCTAATGAAAAACTAAGTACCTAGGTGTTTTTCATATTTTCATTTTTAATAGTATTGAATAAATTAAAATATATTTTTAAACTTATTGAAAATAAATATAACTAGGTAAAATATTTGGATAACGACTCTGCTCGACCCAAAGAATAATATGCTTTGCGACCCATAGGTTAAGAACCACTGATCTAGCGGTTGCCAATAAGTGTTAGAGGGTGATTTTACATCGAATTATTAATTTTATATATCCTGAATCACCCCTAATTTATAGTTTTCGCTAATAGTTCAGACCATATGCAAAATTAGCCGACTTTTAAACAAAAGATTTTCACTTTTCTTCCAATTTTTCATTTACTATATTATATCGATAAATAATAGAATTCGAAACCCAATAACCCCCGTAAAAAACCACTGATTTAATGATTACAAACATATATTTAAATAATTATTTAAGGTAGTTGTTTCGCGACAATACTAGCAAAAAGTAACACAGACAATAAAGATTCATAATTCATAAGCCCAAAACTTTTTGCTGTTTATGTACCATTACTAGCCAATCCCGTGCTCGATTGACAAATCTGGCAACACTGTCCGAACTTGTATATATTTTATCATAGAAATGTCAGATAAAGTACATTATAAAGTGAGATTTATAAAACAAAAAGTTCCTAATAAGAGATTGAAAGCTGCTGCGACAATGACTGAAACGAAAAAACGTCAAATAAAGTATTAAAGTTAACCCACTTTTTAGGTTAAATAAATGCATTGTTGCCAGCTTGTTTTTAGTGTAAATTGTTCATTATTTCTTCATTATTATCTCAGAAAATGTGTTGCAACTATGAATTAAAATTTTCTAAAAAATATATATTATTTATTGTTTAATGTTGGTTTAGTTTTTTATAACAATGCTAAGAAGAGTTTCTTAATTATAATTAAATATGTATGTAAACTTTCCGTTATCCCATATAGTGCAATGTATAAGAGTCTAAAAAAATCTATCTTTGGAATTTAATATCACCGGAACTAAATTGTTCATAAATTTCGTTTTGCCACCAATCGATGCAGAAGTATTTCAATAATAATCTGACTAAATTTCAAAAAAAAAAAATCCTAAGAAAACGCATATGGTGAAACAACTACCTTAACTAAGAAATGCTTTTTAAAGCAGAAAATTGTCTACTATTATTCAGCTTCCAAACTTTTTAATACATCAATCGATTGTGTTATTTAATATTAATTATAAAATTATTTGGAATTAAAATTTAAAGAGATTTGTTTTTTTTGGGGGAAAAAGGATGTTGGAGTAGGGGCTAAAAAAATATAGAATATATATATTTTTATTTCAATTTATTTTTATAGTGTACCGATATTTATATACATTAAAAAAGAAAACATAAGTATTTATACATATTATTTGGAACTTTTTTTTTTACTCTAAAGAACTTTATTAAAGTCAAAATAAAATTAAATAGAAAAAATGTTCCTGCTTTTTAGCTTATTCTCCAATCTCGTAATATTCGCAAATATTTTTCTTGTATATATATTAAATAAGAATATTAAATAAGAATCTATTTTTTAATATTTATATTCTATTATTAAGTAATAAACTTTATCTTTCAAATGGTTTAGCTATTTCGAAAAAAAAATATAATAGTTTAATTGTTTTATTTTTAATTAAACAAATATAATTTTTTTAATGTAGATGAAAATAAAATGGGGGGAATGTTTTTAATAAATTTTGACTATCGATGTTTAGATTTCTTTTTTTTCTTGCTAGACTTTTTACTGCTACGATGATGTTTGCGCTTAGAACGATGACTCGAAGATGCAGTATCACTATCTCCGCTATCAGAATCTGAATCAGAGCTACTCGAATTACTATCATCGCTATCATCCTCATCACTGCTTGAATGTCGGCGTTTTGAAGATTTTCCACTACGCTTTGAAGATTTACTTGAATTCGCAACTTCGCCATTTCGATGACGATGGTGATGTTTTCGTGATTTACCTCCATGTTTATGACGTTTTGATGAAGTATCACTAGAAGAAGAGGAACTTGACGAAGACCTGCTACGTTTCCTTACTGTTGTTGTACTTGCATTATTTACTGTCGTATTGGAATTTGCCGGCCGTGAGGGATTCATTCCAGAATTATTAGCAGCTTCTGAGCCTGAGCTAAGATCATAATCTGGTTCAAAACTTGCCTCATCTATGGATGCTGCCGGTACAGAGCCAGTAGTTCTATTTGTATGGGTTGAGCCTAGAGCGTCATTTTTAGATCCTACTTTTTTATTTTCTTGATCGCCTTTACTAGATTTCTCATCTTTTTTCTGCTTCTTACTTACTTTATCTTTTTCTTTGTCCTTCTTGTGACGTTTATCTTTCTTTCTATCTGATAATGATTTTTTTCGACTATGAGACCTAGTTTCGCGTTTCTTCTTTTTTAGATCCTTGTTTTTCGATTCTTTTTCTGAAGAAAGTGCCCTTGTTCTTCTCTCTCGATCTCTTTCTTTTTCGCGATTTCCTCTTTCTCGATCTTTTTCTTTATCCCGTTCTCGGTCGCGGTCTCGCCGAGATGGTACATTTAATTGCAAAAGTGATGGTAATTCTTTTCTATTAGATGATGAATCTTTATTTCGGAAATGTGATGAGGAAGATGAATGAAGATTTGAATTGGGTGATTTACTTCTTGTACGAGACCGAGATCGGGATTGAGAATGCGTCCCAGTTCGACGGTCTATATTAATGGTACTTCTCATTTGAGGTTTAGATGATCCAGCAGCTGAAGAATTTGTATTTGAGCCATTATTATTTGAGGAATTTTTTTGAAACTTACTCCTATCAAGTTTTTTAGTTTTCATTGCAGGTGTTTGTTCTTCAATTTGGGCCAATTGCTGTTGTAGTTGTTGTGCAATCGAAGGTATGGTGGTAGTCATAGCAGCCTGAACATTTTTTCTAACTTCATCTTTTTGTTGTTGATCTTGTTGAACACTTGCTCGTCTTCGGTCTAACGGCCGAATAGCATTAATTGCTTTTTGGAAAATAGCATTTTCAGCTCGTTTTAATACTTCAGAGGTTATCATTTTGTTATTCTGAGGATTCAATGTTCCTAAATTAGCATCTGAGTCAGTGACTCCAGTTGGAGTAGTTGAAGAAGTTAATGAGGGGGAAGTTTTAGTAATATGAATTAAATTAGTAGGAAGATCCTCCTCTAGTTCATCAAGTTCCCATTTTGATGGTTCTGGTAAGGGGGCTAGTGGTCCAACAGATTCTCCTTTCGAGGGATTGTTAGATGAAACTAAATTACCTTGACTCGGAGCTGGGGAGGAATCAGAAATAAGGGGTACATCGCCTGATGGAATAGGATTTGGTAATTTCGGAATTTTGTCTCCTTCACTAATTTCTTTTGCTTTTGTTTCAGGTTCTTTTTCTTCTTGAGAAGTAGATGGTGCTAGTGGAATCGCATTGCTTTCAATTACTTCAGGTTTTAAGGGTGGCTCGATATGCGGCCCAATATTGGTGTTAATTGCTATATCATCATCTAATCCTCCGTAAAGAGACTCTGTAACTATATTACCAGATTCTCCTTGAACTTTTTTGGCTTCAGTTTTAATTTCTAATTTGTCGACATTTCGAAAGTCTGGCCTGGGGTCTAGTTTAATTATTATTTTTCTAGGTTCTATGAGTTCAGTCCTTTCAAAACGAATTACCTCTCGTTCTTTCTTTTCTACTTTTCTATCTGGTAATTTCAATTCAATTTTTTGTTCGGTATTAGAAGCTCTTGTAGGTTCAACTTTATCCATCTTTTGATTATCTTTAACACTTCTTGTTTTTGACTCATCTTGGCTATCAGTTGATTCTTTTTTAGTGTCCTTAGTTTTTTCTTTGTGTTTCTTTTTCTTTTCTTTCTTACCTTCCTTATCTTTATCATCTTTCTCTTTATTTTTCTTTCGTTTTTTCTCCTTTGTTTTTCTTTCTTTTTCCTTATCATCTTTCTTTTCTTTCTTCTTTATAGTTTCTTCCGATTTATCTACGCTAGTTGCTCTATCTTTCTTATGATCAGATTTATCAGATTGATAACCTACAGAAGAAGATTTTTTAGAAGAGATATAACTTCGGGAAGATTTTTCTGTTTCATAGTCTCTTGGACTATTTGAAACACGACGATCATATCGGTGACGATGTTCATAATAGTAATCATCATCACGAGATCTAATTTGTGAAG
Organism: Forficula auricularia; assembly: GCA_024734495.1. Lineage (NCBI taxonomy): Eukaryota > Metazoa > Arthropoda > Insecta > Dermaptera > Forficulidae > Forficula > Forficula auricularia. The sequence continues at coordinate 1,295,880 of JALMQS010000267.1, forward strand.
TTGATGAAGTGATTTGAATATTTTGAGATTGTTGAGGTGGATTTGTTGGTACAATTGCTGGAGAATTATGTCGGTCATATGATCCAGTATAATTATCTGCAAGTACTCCTGATGGAGGAGCAATGGCGGAACCCAGTAATGGAGGGGGATGACTTCCTGAAAGAGCGGGAGTAGCGTCATTGAAGATCGGGGGGTCATAACGACGTTGATATGCAGCAGGGGTAGTAGCTAAGAGAGGTCTTGAGCGTCCACTTGTAGAAACACTGCCACCAATAGCAGTTGAAGAGGTAACCGTAGGCAGGTAACGCGAATCATTGTATCTGTACAAATAAATATAGTTATTGGTTAGGTTGAATATTTATATTATTTATTAAACCCAATTAAAACAACTTAATTCTAAAACTTATATAATATATAAATGCATGCAAAGATATTTGTTTATATAAAATATATTTCCATAAATTAATTTAGTTTTAACTAGTTACGTAGTTAAGTTAGAGAATGGTTATTCTGTTGAAAATTTAAGATAAATATTTAGAAAGTTTAATTTATAAGTAGGTAAATATATAATCTAATAGTTTAAGAAGAAATTTTAAAAATTTATAGAAATATATCTTCTTTTAGGTGTTTATTTAATAGAAAAATAGTCATCTCAAAGTGTTCGAAGTATTCTTCTTTAAGTTATTTCTACTTTATTTTATTCAAATAATAAAATAAAATCCTGTAATTAAAATTGATTTCTCTTTGAAAATTGACCTACCGGTCATTTGCTCTAGTCTGTATTAAAATGAAAAATATAAATAATTTCAAAGAATTGAATGAATAGGTTTGGTCTAATAAAGAAGACTTGTAGATTGTTGATGGATCTTTGGTAGTAAAAAAATAACATCATAAGATAGAAATATATTGATGAATCTATAGCGATTTAAAACATGATTTTACATATTTATACATATTTTTACACAAAACTGATTAATTTACGAAATAATGTAATTAAATAATATAAATTAGACATTTAATTAAATAAATATCAATTATAATTTAATTAAATATTTACATGATAATTATAATCTTCAATAGTTTTTAAGGAATTTGGTGTTGGTACTTGGTGAAACATTTTTTTAAAATTATTGGATAAAAATACTTGGTAGGTTTCACATTAAGATATAAAAAAATAAAACGAATTTATTTTTAGAGAATCTTTAATCTCGATATATATATTTCGGGTGACTAACCCATCTTCAGGAGATACAGGAAGTAACATGTGAAACCTACCAAGTATTTTTATCCAATAATTTTAATTATAATCTTGTTTGACCATTGCTAATCCTTAATTACTACAGCTACAATAACATTAGACATAAGCTTATAAATTATAAGTATTAAATGAATATGAATAAATGTTATTTAAAAAAGTATATTTAACGATTAATGAAAAATTATAGATTTTTAGATAAATACTTAAATTATGTATTCGATTTGATCAAAATAAATAAATAAATTTAAAAAAAAAATAAACAATAGGTAATTCATCATCTCATATCAAATATTGAACATTTAATTAAAAATATTTTATTAAAAAATATCTAATTTAATCAAATGGTGTAATAAGAATACCGTTTGAAATAATTTGTTTTTATATAATTTTTAGTTTTTTGTAAAAAAAATTCAAATTAAAAAAAAATCATTTTTTATAAATTAAAAAATAAAAATCCCAAAATATTATATTCGGATTATTTTGATCTCTTAGAAATGTTTTAATTAAAAAATGGCACAAGTGTATTTAAAAGTCTTATATTAAACAGTAAGGTTGGGGAACTTAAATTTTTCAATACTATTTGGTCTGTTTGGCGGAAATTTGGATAGGTTATTACGTCTGTTAGTAATGGATGAGCCTGTCGCTCAACCATAAGGAATTCCAGACGCCAATCTTACAAAGAACTTTTTCACAAGTCACTTAAATTTACTGAGCCGGTGCTTTAAACAAGTCAAGATCCTATCTATAAAAATTGACTATATATATATATATATATATATATATATATATATATATATATATATAGTCAATTTGGAGAAACCCAAGCGTCTTAGTTAAAACCCGAAATAGCTGTTTTGGCTGGTATTTTGTGTCAAGAGTCACTAATATCTAAAATGGGTCGTTAAAGTTAACAACTAAAAAAAATCACTTGTAGCTTTTACTAGTCAATCCTGAGAGAAGCTTATTAGAACATTTACACATATATATACTAGGTGTACAAGTATGGAATGCGGATTTGAGAAACAGATGAAGCACCAATGCAGTATGTAGAATAAAGATTTGAAATAGATGGCACTTTGTTGCACCATCAACAAGTGTCAAACGCGCATAAGTGATAAATTGAAAAAAAGGTTTGGATAGTATTGTTTTGCTGTGTTCAATATGTCGAAATTTGTGCCAAATAAAGAGCATTCGCCGACAGCATTAATTTTTTGATTTCATTCGAAGAGAACTGCTGCTGAATCATACCGAATGCTTCGAGAAGCTTATGGTGAACATACTCCATCGCAAGATTCGTGTGAAGGATGGTTTCGCAGTTTCAAAAATGGTGATTTCGATGTTGCAGACAAGAAACACGGAAAAAAGGTAAGAAGATGCAGAATTTCAAGCATTGTTGGGCGAAAACGATTGAAACGGTTAATACCAAAGGCAACCAACAACAATTGATCGATTTGAACAGTTCGCTGCTCAAAAAACGATCAGTATATCAAAAAAGACAACATAAGGTCATTTTTCTCCATGACAATTCTCCATCATATACGGAAAAACCGGTTCGCAGGAAGCACTCAGCTGGGAAGTTCTACCCCATGCGGCTTACTCACCAGACTTTGCTTTTTCCGATTACAACTTGTTTGCATCGATGGGTCATGCACTTGCGGTTCGTATGAAGATGTGAAAAAATGGCTCGATGAATGGTTCGCAGCAAAACTGGCGTGGTATTCACAAATTGCCCGAAAGATGGGAAAAATGTATAACAAGCGATGGAGCATACTTTGAATAAGCACTTTTGATATTCTTTTGATATTTTTGAAAATGATATTCTTCCGAATTTAATATGTTTTTTTAGAAAAAAATCCGCATTCCATACTTGTACACCTGGTATAACAAAATTTATTCAAGATTTTTTTAATAATATTTTTATAAAGAAACATTTGTTAAAAGCATAGAACATAAAAAATACAAGCTATTTGTTTTGACTTATTTTTGAATTTTGTGATACTTTTAAGAACACTTAAACGTAACAAAACAATAATTTCATCAAACTTTAGACAGGTATAAATGCTGCTCGATGTGTAAATAACTTGCAACTCGCTCCGTGAATCCAGATCGTGTGTGGCAAGATATTGCTTCGCATATCTGATATTCATTGTAGTCAGCTTAGGATTTATTAGTCGTAGTTCAAAGTGCTCTGTATTATTAGCAAATAGGATTACAAAGTCAAGCTAGTTACTTCTGGATAACATCAGTTAAAAGTCGAAATAGAAACCAGTTTTGGGCTTTGGCTAAAACTTTTAGATTGGTTCTTCCGCACAATGACCAATATTTAATCCTGTAAGTGCCCTGCTATGGGCTTTCAGGATGTATACCAAATTCCTAAGGGCAAAGAACAACATAATGCTATGGTGGGATATAAATATATAGCTTAAATCCAAAATATGTATATCTAGAAACATGTTAATTTTCTAGGAGATTATAGAACTGTCTTTTGTATTATAAATAATTAATAATTTCTATTTTCTTACAGAGAAGAAAATGATTTTTTTTTCTTATAATTGTATTTTTGAAAAATTTTAATTTAGAACTAAAAAAAGTGAAAAATCGAGAAAATTCGAGCCAGAAAGATTTTGAATTTAAGTTATGTATATATTAAAAATTAGTACAATTTTTTAGCTAGTAGGTATTTTGAAATAAGTTGAAAATAATGAATGAAAAACAAAATATAGGACCATTCCACATCAAAATAATTTCGAATAAATTCTTCTGCACCATCTTCAGGTTTGATTAACACTTGAGTTAGTTCCGAAATTGTTTCACCTTAATTTGATATTATGGAAGTCGAAATCAATTATGAATGGAACAATTTAGAGGGTTTGTACTTAAGAGTTTTACTTTAGGCTTTCAAGCAGGATTTGTCTTATTAGTAGAAGAAAAAAAAATTTCCTTAGTACAAGAATGCTGATAGAGGTCTAAAGAAAAACTTCAAATATGATGCGTTATCCAGTTTACTAGTTTTACGACTTACGAATTACCGTAATTTTTCAAAAAATTGTGGCATCAACACTTTTTAAATTACATTTGCTTTTACTAATAGATCTAGAAATCTTGGCAAGATATTATTTTGAGCCAGTTCAGATCCACAATTTTTTTTTTAATTTTAATGTGTTATACTAGGGTTCATATGAAATAAGTTTACCGTAAATTTTCAAAGTTGTAATGTTGTAATCATTTGAGTGATTTTTTTTTAATTCATTAAAATGCACAGAGAAGATGCAGTCCTTAAGTCTTGAGAGACTTTTACATTACCGAAAAATAAAACAATAAAACAAAAGAAAGAAGTTATCAAGAGAAAGGATTGAAACGAAAATGATTCCGTTGTTTATTAATTAAATTTTTATGGTGTTACACTTTTGAGAAAGTCAACAAAAGCAGATATTTTCTGATTCGATTCATTTTATGAATGGAGCTACTTCTCTTCAGATAGTATATATAAAATATTATTCTCTCAATTAATACTTTTTTCGTGACTGTTATAACGATGGAAAAATTTTACAAGTAACTCGGAGTTTAAGGATAGTCGTGAGTGGAGATCACCGCTGACCCTAATGGGTCGATTCTGAAAGACATTGAAAGCGTTCCACCGGTGTAACTAGTTTTACATCATTGCAAGAAAAGTGGAATTCTGTAACCTTATAATCCGTTTTTGTAGGAACTGAAACTTCCTCGTTACTTTTGGGTGTTGCCTACATTGATTTTCATTGATAAAAGGCTTTGTTTTCAGAATCCACCCATGTCTTCAAACATCATCTTCGACCTATTGGTGGCGTTAACTAATGTTATCCTAAACGACTAAATTTTCGGGAATTGAGCTTAAAACTTTAGTTTTATTTATTTTCTAATAAAGTCCGACTGGTAAACGAAATAAGTAGGTTATAGTGTAAGGAAGTCCATAAATCATTTAAATTTTATTCAAATTCCGACGTTTCGGAAGGAGAGAAAAAAGTCTCCGAAATGTCGGAATTTGAATAAAATTTAAATAATTCATGGACTGCCTTTCATTATAATCTACTTATTAAAACTTTAGGTTTCTAAATTTTTTCAAACCAACTTGATAACTTTACTTCCATATCCATAGATGATTTTTATAAAATTCAAAGATATCAAAAGAACATGTAATTCTTAATAGATATTAAAAATTCTAAAATAGCTGTAGTGGAAAATTACAAACGACAGAAGTAAATGGGATTTTATTGTAATAAGAAATCTTGAAAAAATCATTTCCAGTGAAGCCATTAAAATAAATAACATTGAAGTAATTTTTGGAGACAGATTGATAAGTGAATTGAGTGGATATTGATGAGGCAGTCCAAAAAGAAGAAGATAATTTATACTATCCCTTTATTCATAAACCGACGTTTCGGAGGCTATTCCTTCCTTCTTCGGGGTTTTGAAAAGTCAGTGAAGGAAATCTAATGCGAATTCCCCTATGTCTTCTCTTTCAGTGGCAGTAACAATAATATAACTACACTATAATTCTGCTGAGAATTAAATACGATATATTATTGTTACTGCCACTGAAAGAGGAGACAGGGAATGTCGCATTAGATTTCCTTCAATGACTTTTCAAAACCCTGAAGAAGGAGGGAATAGCCTCTGAAACGTCGGTTTGATAAAAAGATAGTATAAATTATCTTCTTATTTTTGGACTGCCTCATCAATATCCACTCAAAATAAATAACTTTTATAAATAAAAGTAAAATAATTGATTATAATAAATACTGAAACAGTGTATAGTATAAAGTAATGGACCACAACAAGATTTATCCAAAAATCTTACGTTCCCTTATTTATATTATAAATTGAAATCTCTTTTGTTAATTTTATTTTTGTTATATTTTTCGTAGCGATTCAATAAAAATAAATAATAAAAAAATCACATGATATTTTTATTAAGATTCTAGGTTTTGCTTATGCCCTTTATTCATATGTTAATAACCTTGCTGACTTACTCCACGTACATAAAAACTGAATGGGCGTTCTTCTATCGAACTGAAGGAATTATTGTTTTGTTGATTTAACTCTAAAATATAACACCTTAAAATATATCATTTTCAAAAATCAATCAAAATTGAAAGCTCATTCATCAAGTGATCAATACTATCATAAGAATAATTTTTTTTTAAACTAAACGAAATATTTTTTATATCTTTTTTAAATGTTTAAAGATATTTTTTTTAAATAGTTATTGGAGACTCATAGAGGGTCCATACTTCCGAAATACCTCAAATTTTACACGAACTACAATGATATTTTTTTACAAAATAAAAATTTTGAAAAATAAGTCAACTCTTAAGTTGTCTAAGTTCACATTGAGTTTGATATTTAAATTTGAAATCTGGGGTTTTCATTCAAGTATAACATCAATCAGTGAATTATTTCACTCTATTATACGACCCGAAAGCATGTGATATTTGAGTGGAATGATCCTATATATGTAGAAGTATTTTTATGTGAGGATGTAATATAATAAAAACCATAAAATTTCTAAAATTATCATCATTCAATAAGTGAGAATTAAATCTAATCTTGTATATTCAGTTCTTTTTGTTAATTTTATGATGAACATATTTTTTGATTATAATTACACATATTTATTGAAAAACGAAATTATGAGCTGAAATAACATTATTGATGAAAAATTCAGTATTTTAATTTAAAATGGTCAATGGATCAAAACATAATTCCTAAGTGAAAATTGTATCTAGTTATTTATCGAATATTAAAATGAAACTAAATGAATAAATGATATGGTAAATTTCTTAATTAAAATATTCATTAAGTGGTTTAATTTTAAGAAATATATCAGAGAATAATTAAATAAACAAAATATATTAAATACTAATAAATTTGTATTTAATCTACTTTAATAATTGAGGATAATAAAATTAAAATAAAATAAATTTAAAGATTAGTTTATACCTGAAAAGTTAAAAAAAAGCATAGATTAAAATTATAGATACTTTTGCTTTTTTCAATTTAACATAAAAACTTAAATAAGAGTTTTAAGAGAAACATCCTTTATATAAAAAATTTAGTTTCTTGAAGTCTGAAACACTGAGAACAAACAACTTCACTTTTAGTTGAAAAGAGTAGCACATATAGTCACATACACCACCAGAGAACTTGTTTATAAATAGTGATTTCATTTTTATACCTATTATAAAAGTTATAACTTGTATCGAATTTAAAGTCAGTTTTATCATATAGAATGAGAATTGCTAAAACATTTATTGGTAACTTTGGAATTGAAATACATAGATCTAACATTGCAAGGTGTGTTAAAATATTTATAGATTAATAATATTTTTATTATAAATTATACTTATTAATCTATATAACATATGATAAATATATCATTCAAAAATCAATATTTGAATAAAAAATTATTATTATTGATTATAATTACACATATAAATAAATAATTTTTTATAAGTATTTTCATATTTTCTGAAGAAATGTATTATAAAATAAATGGATTCATTAGCTATGATGAAAATGAGGGCTTTCGATCAGTGTTCTTCTACCACAATACAGAAGTTATAATTTCTTGATTTTCACTTGCAACATTGCATTAGAGAGGCGATTGATCGCCCTCCATAATACAGTATAAAAAATATCTCTTTTTTCCTAAGTATACCCTTGATTGTAAAAGTAATAATATTAAATAATATACAAATATTTTTCAAGTCTTTGTACTAGTGAATGGGTTGTTTTAAGCTTTTAGTGATCTCATAATACTGTAATGTCTGAACATAACAAATTATTTCTTATTTCAAAATAATTGGAACTATGTATTTTATAAACAAGAATACAAATTCAATTTCAGATTATTTTGTATACTCTACATTTTAGTAAATATAAAATCTTAAGATTTCAAATTTGATAACATTAATTCAAATATTTTTTTTACTTTAAATGTTTTTCAGATTCAATTAGAAAATGATGAAAGGAATAATTTGAATAACAAATTAGGTATTTATAAGTAAAATTCTTTTTAAATTAATTTTAGTTAAACGTGTTCGTATAAAATCACCTTTCTCTTGACCCAATGTGTCAGAAATAATTTATTAAGATAAAATACTTATTTTAAGTGATTAATTTAATTCATGTAACAAATGTTAAAGAATTAAAGAAACAAAATTTATGCAACTTGGATTACTCAGTACGCTCGGGTAATATCTAATGCAGCGGTTTCCAACCTTTATGCTACTACGCCTCACCGGGAAAAAAATTACTGGCCTCCCCACCTTTTATTTTTGCAATAGATATAATATAGACACCTTTTAAATAATAAAAACTTTATTGCAAAAAACTACAATTAACAGAATAATAACAAGGTTTTGCTATAACATATACGTAAATATATATTTATTTTTATATTATATTTTAATCATTTAAATTTAATGCAACTACATCTATCGCATCAAAATTTAATACGAGGATTGTTGTTTATTGGTAGAAAGTTAATCAAATTTATTATTAATAGTTTTATTTATTTGTACATTTATGATATGAAAATTAATTTTTCATTAAAAAATTCTCGTGCCTTCCTGATTGGAAACCGCTGATCTAATGTAATATTATTATTATGGAATCCTAGTAATATTTTGTCATCCTTTCTAAAAAAAACAACTTATGATACGTACACATTGGACAATTATTGGTCGATTCGAGTCGTCCGCCGAATAAAAATACAACAAATTGTACAAATCGACCGATAATCGTCCAATGTGTACGTAGGTTAAGGAGCATTTTTTATTAATAATTTGTAGAGATGCACGATCTGTAAATGAGTATTATAATTTGGGGAAAAATGGAATTTAGAGATGTAACATTGGAAATGAAGATATTTATGGACCTGGAACTTGATTTATCAAAGGTTTATAGTACGATATTAGGGGGAAGAAAGAAGCAGAAAGATTGAGAGAAATCGTAGAAATTAATGAATTGGTGAAAATATAATTTATAATTTTCCAGAAAGGCTGCTGACCATCAACAATTTGCGGTCTTTGCCTAAATGAAGATTTAAGGGGATTATTGATTTTAGCAATATCAATAAATAATATGTATAATAATATTTTTATTATGGATCAATGGAACAAGAGATTTAAAGTAGAAACTGACATCTTTTCAGAATGCGAGATGTTGCTTATCTTCGGGGATCCTTTGAGAGCCAATGCTTTGAACTTAGAAAAGCCGTTGACTAAATTATAATTAAACTATGTAAAACATGGATATCATTTTCCATTTTCTGATAAATCTTTGATATGATTGCATTTGGCACCTTCTTTTAAGATGAATTGCATTTTGCTATTATTTTATTATTTTTTACTTTATTTTGTATTCATTTCAAAATTGTAAGAATTAAAATAATAAGAGGGCATTTACAAAGATTTATTGGAAGATTTTGATTTAAAAAATTGTGTGGGAATGGGAGAGGATCAAACTTAAACTAAATTGCTAAAGGTTCTGCATTTTTAAGGACATGTATGGTAGCCAGTTAGAAAAATACAGAAAATTTGTATTGTGGATAATAGTGCTTTGTCAGCCTAAAGTCTGCTATTATAAATGCTTAAATGTTTTAAGAGAGGATATACTATCAATGAAGAGACCATTTCCGTCTTCTTTGAAGGCCGAGACTTGCAAACTTTTGCGAAGTGCACATTTATTGCAAGTCTAACCTAACAGAGGCGTAGCCACGGGGGGCGGGGGTCATCAGAACCCCCTCCCAAAGACAGGGCTCATGGGATGACTAATGGCAACGACAAACCGTTTCTTATGCCAAACTAACCGTAATTAAATGTATTTCATGTTTAATCAAGAGTTATTTATGTTCTTTTTTAATTTCTTGAAGTACCTTTTTAGTGCAGTTAAATTGCTCTCTAAAGGGCCCCGCGCGGGAAAGTTTTGGGATAGTTTTGATTTCTTGATCCTATATGTTTTTGTGGTGTGCTGAATCCGAATCTGATGTTTGCTAAGAAAACTTCGTGAAGGAACATTGTCAAAAATTCAAAAATAAGGTAAAAAATCTTATTTTTTTGCCGGGTTTTTGCTTATAACTCGAAAAATATATATTTTTCGTAAATAACACAGTTTTCCCTTATAAAATGAAAACCATACATCCTAGAAACTTGATTTCTATGGCATTCTCTAAGAAATTTTGTTGACTTCGAAAGTTTACTTGGACCACTTTTTTGATAAAACTCTTAGATTTATAGATATCCAGCATTTTCGGGAGAGGATATGATTAGAATCCTCAAAAGTGTCATGGAAAATGCTGGATATCTATAAATCTAAGAGTTTTATCAAAAAAGTGGTCCAAGTAAACGTTCAAGTCACCAAAATCTCTTAGAGAATGAGACAGAAATCAAGTTTCTAGGATGAGTGGTTTTCATTTTATTATGAAGGAAAGACTGCAATGTTTTGAAACAACGGAAAATTTCCTGTCATGGAAAATGCTGGATATCTATAAATCTAAGAGTTTAATAAAAGGTGGTTCGAGTAAACGTTCAAGTCAACACAATTTTCTAGAGATTTGCAAAAAATTGCAGTTTTTCAAAACTTCATCCTCATTGCGGCACGGGTAACCATTATCCAATTAAGATGAAACTTTGAATGTAACAAATTTAATCTAGTTTAAAAATGTATAGAGTGGTCTTTGTCGAAAACGTTCTCTTTCATGGTCAAAAATGAGAAAAAATCGAAAAAAGTGCGAGTTTTTGGGATTTGCGGAAACAAAAATACTTCAACTAGCGCTTGAGTCTGAATATTTGGTCGGAGAAAAAACTCTAAATGATCACATTTATAGGAAATTTTATGAACTTTCATTCTGTAATAGGAAGATTATTTACGAAAAGTTGATAGTTTTGGAGTTATAAGCACAAAACCGCCAAAAATGAGATTTTTTATCTCTTTTTGGCATTTTTGACATTGTTACGTCATTAAATTTTGTTAGCAAACCTCAGATTCGGATTCAACACCCCCAAATAGCATAAAGGGTCGAAGAAATTACAACTAGCACTAAAACTTTCCGGGTGAAAACGCAATTTAACTACTATTTGTTTTAATAAAAAAAAATTCCCACTAAATATTTTACTTAGTGGATTGACTCCCCCTCCCCCTCCCCATGAAAATTTTCTGGCTACGCCACTGCACATGGGAGTTTACGAGAGCCGTTGTAGAAAATGTACTGGTAGTGATATAGATAAGACCTTGAGAATGATACCTTTGAGTGATTTTGAGCAGCTTCGAGTGACATAACTTGTATTATAGCATCCTCTAAAGTAAGTGGAATATTTTCCAAGATATCAATCCGCTAATAAATGCATCGCGGACATATTGATCTGCGTGTTGAGTAGCCGTGACGCTCTTAAAATCGCAATCTTTACTCTTCAATCTTAGAGTTTGAATAAATTGAATGATAAGACTCACCCGGTTGCTGTTTTCGCATGGCGAGTTGGTACCTAGCGAATATTTCGTTTCTTTTTTCTTTATAAGTATCGTCGAGCACGTCGATGTAAGTGGGACTGTTTTATAAATTTGTAGACGTTGTGAGACAAATGGCTAATCAGAATGTCCAGCTTGTCGCTATCTTGCGTGAATTCCGTTAAATGGAGAAAATTTCCAAATGCAGGAATCCAATGCTTCCATTCCTCAGGCGAGTAGGAATTAGTTTCAGATTTTGCTGGCTTAATATATTTATCCATTTTGTACTATTAGTTGAAAATTATTTTTTTAAGTTAATAAAATTGCAAATTAGATAAAACAACCTTTAATTAGGCTTTTATTAACTTAAAAAGACCGACATACAAAAACAACGCACCACTGAAAATTACAACAATTGGCGAATAAATAAACAGACAGAGCATATATGATAATTACATATTAATTAATTTTAATTATTACAGGAAGGCAGTCCAGGAATAAATAAATAATTAATAATATTTAACGTTTGGGCAACGTTGCCAGATTTTTTTTCATGAATATTGACGTTACGTTAGCCAAATTAATACTTTTTTAAATTCTAATTATTGAAGTGCTTAAAAATTTTATAAAAAATATTAGGTATATCGTGTAATTAATTATTTTAAATAATATTTTAATGTTTTTTTTTTTAAATATTTTTGTGCAGGCGCTTATTTGACTAATACTGACGCGATCCAAACACCTTAGGAGTAGTATGTATATCAATGAATAAATCTTTTCAAACAACATTTAAAGGAAGACTTTATTCATAAATAAAAACATTACTTCAATGAAATGATGTAGTTATCATTATTTTTTTAATTATTTTATTATTATTATTAATCTATTTAAATATTTTCTTGTTGAAGCCTTGTTGACCAGTTAGATGATATATAGTTAAGGCTAATCATAGTGAAAATGAAATCAGTTATAAGGGAAAGTATCCAAATTACGTGACCCGTTCAGGGGGAGGGGGGTCTTCAAAATACCACGTTTAGGACTTTGGTATTCGTCACGTAGTCAATATCCTCTAGGGCTTTTTCGAGCTATATTCAAATTACTCTTGGCATCACGCGGCAAGCGCCGTATTAATAAAGACAAATATGAGACAAATTATTTATTTTTTTAACTTTCTGTTTACAAAAAATGATTTAAAATCATATTTATGAATTACTAAGTGAAAACTAGAAGGGGAGGGCGGGTCTTGGCATATGCTACAGGTGGTCACCGAGGGTGGGGAGAGGGGGATAAAAAATTGTAAAAAATGGGTCACGTAATTTGGGTACGTTCCCTAATTGTGTAGTTTATATATCGACGTTTCTAACCGGTATCTAATTTCGTGAAGAGGAGAAGGTTAATGAGAACATGAAATCTCATAAAAATGAAAAAATATTTTTAATCAAATTAAGAACTTCTAGAGTTTTCTCTGATATTATTTTATGTTTTATTCAAGCATAAAGCATAACTAATTTGCAAATTAAACATAATAATTCGTCTTTTGAATTAAATAATTGTTTATTATTAAATATATATTTGATTATTACAATTGATACCAGTTGTATTATTCTATAGTATGTAAATTATCAAGAAAATTTCTTTTAACTTGCAAGGAAGAGAAGAGTTATAGTAACCCGAGGGGACCTAAAATCGTGTACACCTACTTCCACTTTCATTTCCAAGTGGAAGACAATAGATTATCTAATGAATTCCAAAGTAATTCCAAAGACGATGTACACCTAATTCCAATCGCGGTTCACCCCTCGTAGTAACCTAATATATATAATATATAGATAAGGTGACTAAGTGTGATAAGAGGGTCGAAATTAGCTAACAATCGAGTGACATATATATGTAAAAAATACGTATATAAAGTACGTAGTCCCAGATGCAAAATACCTTTAAAATATTGGAAAATGAGTTCAAATTGAATTGAATTAACTCCAACAATATCTAACATGGTTTGAAAGTGGCTTCAAAATTAGATTCTGAAAGTCAAAAATAAAATAGAAAATTTCAAGATATTTTACGATTTCACCGGAGTAGTCTAACACGAGAAAATCTTTAAGATCATCAGGGCTTTAACAAGGATACTCCCTTGATCAAAAAGTTTCAGGAATTTATTCAGAAAATCAAAAATACAAATTTATTAATCAAACTCCATATTGTCCCATTCAAAGTACTCGCCATTGACTGCAACGCACTTATACCAGCGCTTGATCCAATCCTCGAAACATTTTTTATACTCGGTTTTCGGTATGGACTATCAGAGCCGTTTTCGATTTTAAAAATGAAATCGTCTTTGCATCAACGAGTTTGTAATAAATTTTGAGTTAAAAACGGTGCGAAAATGTTGAAGAAGTCTTACTCTATCGGAAAAAACTTTTATGTGTGGCCCAAGTTTTCATGAGTCTGTCGAGAATGAAGAACTCAGACGAGATCGAAAACCGACGAAAACGTCGATAAAATCAAAGAAATGATGGCCGAAAACTGTAAATTGACCATTGGAGAGATGGCAGCGAACTTGAACATCGAGTATGAATCCGTTCAAGACATTTTGTTTTATGATTTGGCTTTGAGGGGCCAAAAAAGACCGGATTTGTGGGAATCACGTAACGCGCGGTCGAACAATGCCATCGTTATCCGGAACTTTTTGACCAAGAATGGAACGAATACCATCCAACAGCCACCGAATTCGACTGATTTGGCTCCCTGCGACTTCTTCCTGTTCAGTCGACTCAAAAAATCGCTCTGGGGAACTCGTTTTAGCAGTGGAGATAATGAAAAAATCGAAGACGGCTCTGATGACCAAACCGAAAACTGAAATTATAAAATGTTTTGAGGATTGGATCAAGCGCTGGCGTGAGTCCGTTGCAGTCGATGCGGAGTACTTTGAAGGAGACAATATGGATTTTGATTAATAAATTTGTATTTTTGATTTTCTGAATAAATTTCTCAAACATTTTGATCAAGGTAGTATATATAAAGGGATTAATTATAGATAATAAAAAAAAATAAAAATTATTACATTATTTTATTTAAAATCTTACCTGAAAGACAGACATTTCTATGTCAAATATGGGACTGACTACTCCAAATTATTGAAGGAGACAATAAAAGAGTGTGTCTTCTGCTGGAATTATAAATTTTCAATTTATTTATAACGAGACTATAGTTTCGAAAGCTTTGCCCTCTTCATCAGTCTATTATAATTGATTCACAGGAATTGTGGAAGGCAAAGCTCTCGAAACTATAGTCTCGTTATAAATAAATTGAAAATTTATAATTCCAGCAGAAAACACACTCTTTTATTGTCTCCTTCAATTTATAAAAATTCTGCTACTCTCGGCAAAAAACATTCAATTTACTCCAAACTATATCCAATTCCTTCAGATGTGCCCCAGAGTAGCGCGCTTGGCCCGCTCCTATATCTCTTATAGACTGCTGACTTATCCACTACTTGACCACCATTGCAACTTTTGCTGACGATACCACTATCTTCTCATCCCACAACGGCCCCGAACTAGCCTCTCCTAAACTACAATATAGCCTCATCGATATCGAAAAGAGGCTCACCACTTGGAGAATCAATGTCAATGAAACTAAATCAGTCATTGTGACTTTCACCATAAAAAAAGGATTTTGTCCCATGATCAAAATCTTCAATAAGCCTATCCCTTAAGCTAGTGACGTAAAATACCTTGGGATGCATCTGGACATACTGACCTGGCAAAGCACATTAAGACGAAACGTAAACAACTAAGACTTAAATTTCAAAAATTATACTGGCTAATTGGAAGACGCTCACAAATGACTAAAATCAACAAAACAATCTTAAAACCAGTATGGATATATGGTATACAACTCTGGGACTAGGCAGCCGAATCCAACATAGAAATTATTCAAAGATTTCAAAACAAAGTGCTGAGAGCAATAGTCACTTCCTTCGGTTGGGTACCAAACTCTACTATAATAAAAGACAGAAATCTCTTCATTCAAAGATGAAATAAGACATCACAGCCACATGTATCTAAACAAACTGACTCTCCACTCAAATGAGTACGCTCAAGATATAATAATAACATTACTCAAACAAGATTAAAAATCACAGACAAATCGCCCTAACACGAGGCTTCACGCGATCAAACCAAACCTTTTCTTTTTATTTTACTTTTAATTTATTTTTAATCCTAATCTTAATCCAAAACCCACAAGTTTCACCTTAATTTAACATTCAATGGAACTCTTATTAGTCTATTTCAAACATTGATTGTAAATCTTAATCATGTCACCTTTCATTCTTTGTCTGTAAATAAGCTTTTATCCGCTAGGGCAGATTGCCGATATACTGCTGTATACTATGGTGTTTAAGGTTGCTCGGATAGTATCCCCGAAAGTCAAAATAAAATCTAAATTTTTTTTTTTTTTAAATTAAAAATTTTAACACATAAATTAATTATTTTAATTTAGATGTTAGCTAACATCATTTTTAATCGGATATATGAAATAATTTAATTAATAAATATAATAAATAAATGTCTTTTGACTCGAGTCACGTGATTTATTTATTTTTTAAGTGAAGCGGACTGATATTTTCGATCATTTAGATTTGAATATTTACAAAACCCTGGGTCAGAAAGTTTTTTTTTTAACGTTACCTACGATAATTTATCTATATAAATAAAAGTTTTTTGTTTTTTTCTCATCATACGATTTGGCTAGATTAATCGAAATATATGCTTTCAGCCAACATTCCCTATTCACTACGTGTTAAAAGTCCGATTTTTAATAATTAATTACACGAAAACCCTTGGTCAAATCTTTTTCAAAAATTTATTTTATACTATTTGTTATCGATTAATAACATATTAAAAATTCAGATTTTTAATCCAACATTGCCTTAATGTCCGAGCAACCTTAATAATATAAAAAAAAAATTGATTTATTGAAGTAAAGTTGTTATTTGTATCATAAGCCTTTTTTAAATATGTTACGTACAATTAAATATTTGTTCCTAAATACATAATTGTTTTGTTTTAAAAGATCTATTCAAAGATATATATTCTGTCGATTCCCTGAAGAAGGGTAGTTGGAACACTGTATTTAGGTAATACGTATTTTCAATAATTCATAAAAAGTGCTATCCTTTACATTAGTCAGGAAGAGATAAATAAAAAAAAAAAAATGTTTATCCAAGTTGTGTCAATTGCACGCATACAATTGTGAAGTAAACGTTTTAAAACATCTGTATATAATATATATAGACCTGTTTTATAAAAAATATCTCTAAATGACTAGACAATGTTTAAGTCATTTACAATCAGATGTCGAAACATAATCTTATTTAGTTAAAGTACCATATTTTGGAACATCATAATCTACGTTTAAGGACATAGATCTACTAAGATATTGGATTGTAATTTAAAATTTTTTTATAATTTTTCTAATTAATATAACAAAGAATAATTGCTATATCAATGAGAATTGTTTTTGACCGCGCTTATTTGAAAAAAGATATTTATCGCGAGACTACTGCGGATTACGCTATTGGAGTCTGCGAAGTCTTAAGTCTGGACCAAGAGAGAAAAAGATGTGATCCACTTAAGATTCCGCAGGCTCCAATAGCGTAATCCGCAGTAGTCTCGCGATAAATATCTTTTCAAATAAGCGCGGTCAAAAACAATTCTCATTGATATAGCAATTATTCTTTGTTATATTAATTAGAAAAATTATAAAAAATTTGAATTAAGATCAAGTTAGAAATATTTAAGTTCAAATATTATTTTCACTCAATATTTGACAAAAATTCCCTACATTTGATTCGCGATTGAATCAAATGTAGAAAACATTTGATTGTAATTTAGTTATATATAAAAAAAATCTTTATAATAAGATAAATTTCTTTTTTTCTAAAGTTTTTTTTTTAATGAACTCGCCGATATTAATGAATACTTTTATAGAAACATGGAATCTTATTTTATCAATTCATTAATTTAAAGACCAAGGTAATTGATACTACAAAAGGAAGCTTATATTAATTTGAATAAAAAGGGAAAAGAGAGAGAAATATATAATTATTTCTTTCACAACCATTATGTAGATTTAACATGTAAATCACGATATATATTTTTGCTCTCTACAAGCATCATTTTAAGTATTGATGTCTTATTTATTTTGAAAGAAAAAAAAGTAAAATAAAATTAACAATTAATATAACAAAGATTGTTTTTGTTTAATTAAAAATTTCCATGGTACTCATTTTTATTAGATAATTATAGGAAAATTTCATAAAATTCTTCAATAATTTACTAGTAACACGAAATAAAATTTATTATTTTTACTAAAGATCCAAGTGAAAGAAATTATTTAACGGCAATTGTTGGAAAATAGAAATGCTCTGCACAAATCATGCAACTCCTTATACTAAGAAAAATGAGTTAAATACACAGAAAAATACAACTTCACAAAAATATATTAAAGAAAAAATATATATATATATAAATATAAATAAAAACATTTGCTTAATAAAACGTTTTTAATAATACTGAAAGTCACTAATATATCACAGATAAAAATATCACAAATCACTGGAGATTTCTTCTCAACTAACTTTTATGGGGAAATGTTTTTCAAATTTAATATGAACCGGATTTAATATTAAAACATATAATTACAAGATTATCATGGTAAAAATGAGGGGTAATTTTAAACATAATAAAACTATATAGAAATAAATTGATATAAAAAAAAACAATGTGAATTTTAATCAATTGTTTTTTTATTTTTATTAATAAATTGTCTAAAATTGACCCTCTAAAACATGAATCTTAAAGTATTTTTCTTAAAAAATATACGATAGATAAATATTTTCATAAATAGTTTAAAACTTTTATTGTATAAATATTTTGACATTTTTAATATCACATCAAGTTTTGAAAACTCTTAAGGGATTTATGATTAAATTAAAAATATTAAATATATACATACATATAAGTATATATATTTATTAATGCTAATATGACTAAAGATAATAATAATAATATATATATATATATATATAAGTATAAATAAAAACACTGAGTGTATTCAAGATATCATTAAAAACTTCAAAAAAGAAAAAAGATGTGTTTAAATGCAATTAATAATGTTTAACAAGAAAAATATGCTTTTAATTCAAATGGCGTTTGATTAAGATAAAAAATACATGATATATAAATATATTTTATAATTTTTTTGTATATGTATTTTTTTATTTTTTTTTATTTTCTTACGTAGCTTCTAAAAAAGTGAATTCCAAGAGGGATGAAAATAAAAAATATTTCATATAAACAAAATATTAATTATTCAGTTTTAATAATATAAAATATAATGCGAATAACATAATTCGCTCTTGAATGGAGGTATATTTCATATGTGTAATTAAACTGAAGGTGAGAAACTATGATTTGAAAAAAATAAAATTTCTTAAATTATCATTTATATGTGTTTGTATGGATGTGTATATTTATTTACATTGAGCAAAAGACACACTCTTTGATTTTTTTCTTAAAACACTTGGACCATCTCGTTTTATTACACCCACTTTCTAGAATGCAAGAGTGAATCTTGACTTATAGGTGTTACACCTTTTTACAGGTTTTTATTAATATAGGGTGGTCCAGAAAGAAATTCATTTTAAAAATAGAAAGAAAACAAAATTATAATATTTAAAAGCGTTCAATCTTATACAATATAAAGTTTATTAAATGAAATTTTAGTTTTTTAAAATTAAATCATCAAGATGACGTTCTTGCCTGTTGCAACACTCTTCCAAAAGGACACAAAAATTTTGAAAAACTTTAGGATTTTCTTTTGAAATGGCTTCCATTTCTTGCTGAATATTCAGCTTCAATTTATCGTATGCTTTAAGGTGTCCCCATAAAAAGAAGTCTGCTGGACCCAAATCGGGACTCCTCGGAGGCCAGGTTATGTCAAAAATCAATTTCTTAGGAAACATATCCCTTATCACTAGCAAGCTCGCATTCGAAGTGTGACACGTGGCTCCATCTTTCTGAAACCATGTGTTTCGATTGTAACTTCGCGATTCTTGCAACTTCGAATGAGAGCATGCGCGTGATAAGGGATATGTTTCCTCAGAAACTGATTTCACGGAGGGGTGACATAACCTGGCCTCCGAGGAGTCCCGATTTAAGTCCAGCAGACTTCTTTTATGGGGACACCTTAAAAGCAAGGTATACGCTAATAATCCGACAACATTGCGGCAATTGAAGCTGAATATTCAGCAAGAAATGGAAGCCATTTCAAAAGAAACTCTTAAAAGTTTTTCAAAATTTTCGTGCCCGTTTGGAAGAGTGTTGCAACAGCCAAGGATGTCATCTTGATGATTTAATTTCCAAAAACTAAAATTACATTTAATAAACTTTATATTGTATAAGATTAAACGCTTTTAAATATAATAGTTTTGTTTTCTTTCGATTTTCAAACATGAATTTCTTTCTGGACCACCCTATATATTATTTGCCGAGAGTCCTCAAGCAAATAGTCTATTGTTAGTGGTATGGTACACCAATGAATATGAATGATTTTTTTTAAGTATATATTAAAGGAGATATTATTAAATAATTTTTAGATCAGAGGTTTTCAACCTTTTTTCATCAATTCCTTTCGTTCCTCCTCCCAATTCGAATAAAGACATAAAGTGCACAAACTAGAATAGAGAGTTTGTACATAATCCACAGAGATTTGCATTTTGTTGAATTTAGGTTCTAATTCTCCCTGGAAGTCTGAAATCCCCCCTATTCTAGAAGGTAAATAGATTTGATTTAAATTTTAGGAAGTAATCATACAAGGTGAACAAATGATTTTCATATTTTAGGAAATTCCTACATAGTTAAATAAAAATGTTATAAGAGAGTTGTTCTAGTAATAGTAAC